>WNWK01000031.1:270000-647500 GCA_009830355.1 Cherax destructor
AGGGGGATGAGGGGAAAGAGGGGTGGAAGGGGAAAAAGGTAGGGAGGGGCGAAGAGAGGGGGGGGGAGACTGTCTTGTGTTGACAATGCGATTCAAACCAAAGAGACCGCTAGGTGATGAACGGTGATGGGGAACTAACGTCTTAGTGATCCCTTCCTCACCATCCGAAGTCCATGTGAGAGGTCCAGTCCATGTGAGAGGTCCAGTCCGTGTGAGAGGTCCAGTCCGTGTGAGAGGTCCAGTCCATGTGAGAGGTCCAGTCCATGTGAGAGGTCCAGTCCATGTGGGAGGTTTAGTCCGTGCGGGAAGCAGGAGAATGTGATGAGCACCGTAGTCTTCCAGACTTCGGTCTTGAAGACTACGGTGCTCATCACATGCTTCTAGGCTGAGGAACTGATTAAGTCATCTTCCACAATTTTCTGTGTGTGTGTGTATATACATACTTATATATATATATATATATATATATATATATATATATATATATATATATATATATATATATATATATTGTAATAATAAAGCTACTGGATGGTGAAACATCTAAAAGTAAAGATACCCAGATATTGCACATGTGCCTAATTCATCATGGTGCCTGTGCTGAATTCTACTGATATACTACAATCCTCGAGCCTAAAGAGAACAAGTGACCTGGAGAGCATCGCCAGTGAGTACAAGTCAAGTGCTTCCAAGCGTTCCCAGTAGTTAAGGTGTTAGATGGAACTTATATGTGCAGTAAATGCTCTCTGTGCAGATCTAGAGAATGTAGAGACAACCTTTACTGTGCATATAAGTTCCATCAAACACCTTAACTACTGGGAACGCCTGGAAGCACTTGACCTGTACTCACTGAAGAGCAGGCGAGAGAGATACATCATAATCTACACCTGGAAGATTCTGGAGGGACTGGTCCCTAATCTGCACTCAGAAATCACTCCCAACGAAAGCCAAAGACTAGGGGCACCATTAGTACACTAAGAGAAAACACAATAAGTGTCCGGGGCCCAAGACTGTTCAACAAGTGTAGAAGCCTTCAAGAGGAAACTGGACAAGTATCTTCACCAGGTGCCAGATCAACCTGGCTGTGATGGATATGTGGGGCAGCGGGCCTCCAGCAGCAACAGCCTGGTTGACCAGGCAACCACCAGACGAGCCTGGCCCATGGCCGGGCTCAGAGAGTAGATAAACTCTCGAAACTCTTCAAAGGTATATCAACAGCCTCCCACCAGCCATAAGGGGAATTACCAATAGACCCCTGGTTGTCTTCAAGAGGGAGCTGGACAGATACATAAAGTCAGTGCCGGATCAGCCGGGCTGTGGTTCGTAGGTTGGACTACGTGCTACCTGAGGTAACAGCCTCGTTGATCAGGCCCTGATCCACCAGGAGGCCTGGTCATGGACCGAGCCGCGGGGGCGTTGATCCCCGGAATACCCTCCAGGTTGACTCCAGGTAGGTAAGGTACTTACCTAGTTTCCTCATAAGGACTTCCACGCATGTCCCGGCAACATTTCTATTATCTTGCAGAATGCTAAATTATCTGGGACCATGGAGGCTAACATAGTGCTCTCTTATTTTACCCTCGGTTCCTCCGATTTTCACTTGGTTTATTTTACCATGTCGACAATCTCTCTCTCACTCCAGTATGTACAGGTTAACAACTAGGCACTCATGTACCTTTCCTGTACATTATCATGCATCTCTCCCTCTTCTCTACTCCAGTGGATACATACTTAACACTGTGAGGTGTTCCCAGTAATTTAAATGCTTTAATGGATCTATGCGGGTCGCTAATGATCTCTAAATGTTCCAGGGTCTAATACTTCGCGTCCTCAACTGAGCTATCACCACTGTAAAGTATTGTGAAAGAACTCAAGTGATTTCAGTACTTTCAATAATGGCATAATTTTCTTTCTTTTGGAAGTTCTCTGCTCTCTTATTTTCCTAAGTTTAAAACGTTCCTAGTAATTTAAATGCTTTACTGGCCCTCATAGAACCAGTAAAGCATTTAAATTACTGGGAACGCCTTAAAGTCTTAAATATGTACTCACTGGACCGGAGGAGAGAGAGAGATACATGATAATATATACATGAAAAGTATTCGAGGGCCTGGTTCCAAATCTGCACACTGCCATAACAACATACTGGAGCGAGAGATATGGGATGAAGTGCAAAATAAACCCAGTGAAAAGCAGGGGTGCAGTGGGCACAATAAGAGAACACTGTATCAACATCCGTGGCCCCAGATTATTCAACATCTGATCAGAGGATATCAGAAACACTGCTGGAACAAGTGTTGAAGTCTACAAGAGGAAACTAGACAAGTATCTTCACCAGATGCCAGATCAACTAGGCTGTGATGCATATGTGGGGCTGCAGATCACCAGCAGCAGCAACCTGGTTGACCAGGCTAGCACCAGACGATCCTGGCCCATGGCCGGGCTGCGGGAGTAGAAAAACTCTCGAAACTCATCGAAGGTAAGATTTTTTCAACATTTGCTATTTTCCGTCTTTAATTGATAGATCAGTTGACATTAATACACCCAAGTCTTTCATCGAACGAGGACACAGGACGAGGACACAGGACGAGGACACAGGATGATGACACATAGAGAAAAACGTCATCAGTATATTGTGTCGAAAGGGGAGAAAAAAAAAGGGAGAAAAATGAACACAAATGAGTGATGAAATGAAGGATGTCCGCAAGAACATGTTGACTGAGGTGACAGGTGAGACATATGAGGTAATAATCATGCAGAGGCCACAGGTTTAGGTGACAGGTGAGTAAATAATCATTGAGAGACTACATGTTTAGATGACATGTGAGGTAATCATCATGCAGAGGCTGCAGGTTTGGGTGACAGGAGAGACTGTTTACAGGTGAGCCAGACACAGGTGACAGGTGGAGGGCATGTAGAGACGCACACCGTGACAGTGGCAGCAGTGGCCCGAGAATGAAGGTGACACCTGTGCTCTCTGGAGGAAGATGGCTTCATACTGCCTCATACGTCATACTGCCTCATACGTCGTTCTGCTTCATATGTCATACTGCCTCATACATCATGCTGCCTCATACGTCATACTGCCTCATACATCATACTGCTTCATGCATCATACTGCTTCATGCTGTGTGTGTGTGTGTGTGTGTGTGTGTGTGTGAGTGTGTGTGTGTGAGTGTGTGTGTCTGTCTGTCTGTGTGTTCTCAAAAAAAAAAGCTGCCAACTTTTGTGCTGTCGGTAAACTTGTACTGTTATTTATTCATTTGTTTAACTTATTTATGTACTGTATATTATGAGCAAGAGTCCCAGTGCTGATCGCTGCTGAAGAGGGATCAACAGTCTGATTGCTCCCATTCATGCAGACTCACTGTTGCTTACCAGTCAGTTATGCTTAAGACCAGGAAACTTTTCTCTGATGTAGTGTGTCGCTGCTGGGATTCGATTTATTCCGACATGTTATCAAAGCAAATATGGAAAATCAGGGAATATCCTTGAGAACTCCGCTTGCCTGCTGTGATATTAACTCTCACCACGATCATTCACTGCCTTCTGTTCTTCAGTATTCCCTTATTTACGTGTTACTCCTGCCTGCTCTTCCAATTTTTTAGACCGGCCTCTTGAGGAATAAATACTATTACGCCAACGTTGAGTTTTCTCCTTTAGCACTTCACTATACCTACAACACTTCTTATTCCCATCGTCACCTCATCTCTGTTTTATGTAGCTGTGTGACCCACACACGCTTGGCGCATATTTATAAATATACCAAGAGTAATGGTAACATTGTATTTGTTCGAACTGAACCCAAGAAGCCACTTGTTTCAGCATCTGTAGGCAATTGAGGTCCTCCTGAAGTTCATCATTATCCTCTCCTGTTCTTATTCTTCTCATAGGTGTTTACATCATCCGCGAAAAAGGAAACACGTTGAACTCGAGTCCCTGGGTAGGTGTCCCATCCAATGCTGTCTTAATCTACAAAATGCAATGCATGTATCGTTGTATTTATTTATTTACTTTAGCGTAGACTTAGGAAAGATTAATATGACATTCGTAATCCCCGAAACCATGCTGGTCGTTTCTTATCAGTCATTTTCTGTGTTCCACTTCCTTTTCCTTATTTTTCTGATACTTTAACCAATATACAGTATCTGTCAGGGACAATGGCATATTTCGTTGTGAGTATATTGGGAAAATATTTGCAGCTCTCCAGATGCGGGTGGGTGGCCAGGTAGCCTTGGATAGGGTGGCACTGTTCAAGGCTAAGAGGGCCTCCGAAGGCCACAACAATTCGGCGTGCTCCAGCACCCTCGTTATGGCACAAACCTTGGCCCAGAGCCCCGGAAAATCACTGCGTCTGAAGTCGCTCCGTTTCAAGCACATCATTCACAGATGCTGATGCTGACAGCTTCACGCTGAGAAGTCAGTCAGTCAGTCACTCTTTCTCTCTAACACACACACAGGAGCTGAGACTCGACCCCCTCCAACACAATGAGCACACTCACATAAATACACACAAACACATATACACACACACACATGCATTCATACTCACGCACAACAAAAACACACACACACATACACACACATACAACAGGCCTAGTGTCTAATCGAGATGTGCCTAGGACAAAATGGTAACTAACACACACACACACACGTGCGCGCGCGCTCGTCGCGCGCTGTCTGCAAGGTCTTTACAAATAATTCATAAATGTGTAGATTTTCCTTTTTGTCTCCATGGCTCAGCCACCACGACCTTCAGATACAAGTAAACCAAGTTCAAGAGCTTGTATGTATGTGTGTGTGTGTGTGCGCGCGCGTGTGTATGTGTGTGTGTGTGTATATGTGTGTGTGTCTTGCGTGTGTGTCTGTTAGTTACCATTTTGTCCTAGGCACATGTCCATTAGACACTAGGCCTGTTGTATGTGTGTGTGTGTGTGTGTGTGTGTGTTCTCCTCTATGTGACTGCAGGGATCAAGTCACAGCTCCTGGCCCCTCCTCTTCGCCGTATAAGAGCACGAGTGAGAGAGAGAGAGAGAGAGAGAGAGAGAGAGAGAGAGAGAGAGAGAGAGAGAGAGAAATATCAGGAATATCATGAAGTTTCTGATAGTATTGCACCATTACATAACTTTTCAAATATCCGGATTTATGTAACACATGACATAATCTTTCATGTATCCGGGTTTACATAAAACTCATTTCCACAAATTTTCTCTGTCGAGTCTTGTGCTCACTGGCCATAAAATTATACGTAACGTAACAAATACCAGCTAACAAAAAGTCCAGAGAGCAATAAAAGCTCCTAACATCGAGTGTTCACCAAATAGCTGCTAAAATCAAGCTCATAGTTTAACACCTCCCGGGCAACATCAAGCTCAAAGTTTAACACAAACACAAACACAAGTCAACATCAAATGCTAGGTTATAATGCTAGCACAAATGGAAACAAAAGAAAACTTGGAGCGTCGCAGCAAAAACTGGAGATGTGAAGATAAGAGAAAAAAGGTTTGGTATTGTCTTTGTCGTGGGCATCGTCCTCCGCCACACTGAAGTGTACGACGTTGTATTGACGTGTTCGACGTTGTATTGCTGCCTAGGACGGTGTACTGCGTTGTTCTGCTGCGTAGGGTGGTACACTGCGTTGTTCTGCTGTGTAGGGCGGTGTACTGCGTTGTTCTGCTGCGTAGAGTGGTGCACTGCGTTGTTCTGCTGTGTAGGGAGGTGCACTGCGTTGTTCTGCTGTGTAGGTCGGTGCACTGCGTTGTTCTGCTGTGTAGGGCGGTGCACTGCGTTGTTCTCCTGTGTAGGTCGGTGCACTGCGTTGCTCTACTATGAAGGGTGGTGCACTGCGTTGTACTGCTGTGTAGGGCGGTACACTGCGTTGTACTGCTGTGTAGGACGGTACACTGCGTTGTACTGCTGTGTAGGACGGTACACTGCGGTGTACAGCTGTGTGTAGAGTAGCAACTGGGCATTGTGTTATGCCTCTACGTAAGGCTCAGCTCTGGTAATAAGAGCCCTACTGTCCCAGCCACCGTGACGCATGTATCTTTATCCTGTGAAATAACTGCGGCTCTAGTGCAGCTGTAGGGGTGGGAGAGGAGATAACGAAGGGGAGGGGGTTGTAAAAAGTAGGGAGAGAAGGGAAGGTGTGGGAGCATTCGAGAATGAAGAAGAAATGAGAAATTTAGAGGAACGGGGAGGGAAAAACTGGTGAACTGCTCACCGAAGGGAGGGTTCAATCCCGTGGCAGGTTTGTCCAAAATCTAGTCGTCAACTGTACCAGCTAAATGCAAGGACCAAAGTTCGAGACCTCGTCCTCGTCCATTTTTATGTTTATTCATTGAATGTCGATCATCATGACTTAAAATATGTGTGCGTGTGTGTACTCGCCTAGTTGTGGTTGCTGGGGCCGATTCACAGCTCCTGGCCCCGCCTCTTCACTGGCCGCTACTCGGTCCCTCTTCCCGCTCCATGAGCTTCATCATGCATCCTCTTAAAGCTATGTATGGATCCTGCCTCCACTACATCACTTCCCAGACTATTCCACTTCCTGACAACTCTGTGACTGAAGAAATACTTCCTAACATCCCTGTGATTCATCTGAATCTTCAACTTCCAACTGTGACCCCTTGTTGCTGTGTCTCCTCTCTGGAACATCCTGTCTTTGTCCACCTTGTCGATTCCTCTCAGTATTTTAAATGTCGTTATCATATCATCCCCTACATCTCTCCTCCTGTGTGTGTATGTGTGTGTGTGTGTGTGTGTGTGCAAAACAACCACTGTGAAAAAAAGTGGAGTTACAAAGGCTTTCGTGATTTCTCACATTGTCAAAGACCTGACAGGTCCTTGATAATGTGAGAAATCACGAAAGCGCTTGGAATTTCCTTATTTCTTCACAGTGGTTGTTTTGCATATTGTGATATCACCTGTTTATTGTGATCTTATTGCGTATATATATATATATATATATATATATATATATATATATATATATATATATATATATATATATATATATATATATATATATATATATATATATATATTTAAAGGGCCTTGATTCCTGGGTGTACAAGGCCAGGATAATAAGGGAGGAGGGAGCTGGTGGAGGCATTAGCGTGGTACAGGCGGATGTCTCCCCCTGCATGGTTCTAAGCATAGCGAGGTAATACAAGGGGTCAAGGACACACACACACTTCAGCTCCTGCAGCAGCTTACTCACGCTGGATCCCCTTCTCCTCCAGGTTTATCCTTCTGGGGGTTTTAATCACCGGGGGTTCAAAGCCCTACCGGGGCATTTTGCTGGGTTTATCCAGGCGCCTTTGACATTTTCGCTTGGATCCCAACCATAAGGATGTGCCAGGCTCCTTCCTTAGCCTCCTTCTCATCCTTCTCTTACGCCATCTTCCTCCATACCATCTCATTTCCCTCGACTCGTTCTCCACCAGCACCTCCACTACCACATCTTACGCTTCCTTTTCCTTCACCTCATCTTTATCTTCCTCTTTCATCGCCTCCTACTCTTCCTCCTTCACCTCCTCTTCCTCCATCTTCTTTCCTTTCTCATCTTCCTCCATTTTCTCCTCTTCCTCGAACTCCATTTATTTGCATAGTACATGTGTAAATGTTTACTCTCGGTGTAACAAGAAATCATTGTTAAAATGTTTTGTAAATCTTTTCTACACCTTTCCAAATGTTGTTACCTGAGTGTGAGAGCCATGGGAGGGAGCGTAGAGTCGTCTCGAATGACAAGATGGCGAGCGTTCTGTATTGTCTCAATACATTCTTATTGCCACGGCCGTCCCGGAACGTTCTTTTTGCAAAGGCCATCTCTGGACATTAATATTGTCAAGGCCATCTCTGGACATTCTTATTGCTAAGGCCATCTCTGGACATTCTTATTGCGAAGGCCATCTCTGGACATTCTTATTGTCAAGGCCATCTCTGGACATTCTTATTGCTAAGGCCATCTCTGGACATTCTTATTGCTAAGGCCATCTCTGGACATTCTTATTGCCACAGCCATCTTCGAACGTTGTTACCCTCACACAAAACCCAAACATCCCAGCTGGTATATGCTCCTCCCCTTGTTTGCCAACATTCATGGTTTGAAAACAAACAAAATAATAATTTTAACAGCATAAGTGGATTCCTCAAAGAAGTAAATGCGTTCATTGGAGCATTTACACACAAAAAATTGCTTTGGACACTGAGATATGGATTAAAAATAACAATGTTATAGATGTGAGAGGGTAAATAAGGGAGTAGCAGAAATCCCTTTGTGATACACTTTGCTGCACAAAACTGATAAATTTATCAGATGATACGATGGAAGTTCTAGGTGGAGAACTCGAAAATTTTGAAAATACTGTGCCAAATGTTATTCTCCTTGAAGATTTAAACCTCCCAATGTGAACAAGAGGATGGTAAACAAGGGTGTGGTACTAGAAATAGTACCAGGAAGCACGTCAGAGAGCTGAGGGAGCCCTTATCCATTAGAAAACAGAACACACTAAAAGTGAAAATACGTCTGACTTGATCTTTATGAACAAAGAGGCACTAATACAAGACATAATATCAAAAATATCAAATACAATATACTCAGATCACAACCTCAATACAAGTTTCAGCGTGGAGAATAAGTCACAACGATGGAAAGAAAATCCAACCTGAGAGATTACCGATAATATGCAGAAACTTCAACATTCATACAGCACAAGAAGAAGAAGAGCAAATGGAAAACATTACTTTTATTTAGAAGCTTCGATCACAAGTTATTGCTAGATTTACGCCAGTTATATATCTCTTGATTTACATTGATTTACGCCAGTTATAACAGTTATAAATATATACATTATAATATATATATATATATATATATATATATATATATATATATAAATATATATATATATATATATATATATATATATATATATATATATATATATATATATATATAACGAAAGTCACTCTTTTTAAATTTAGTAAGGTATACAAGAGAAGGGTTACTAGCCCCTTGCTCCCGGCATTTTAGTCGCCTCATACGACAAGCATGGCATTCGGAGGAAGAATTCTGTTCTACTTCCCCATGGAGACAAGAGGAAAGAAACAAGAACAAGAACTATTAAGCAAATAGAAGAAAACCCAGAGAGGGTGTGTGTGTGCATATATATATATATATATATATATATATATATATATATATATATATATATATATATATATATATATATATATATATAAAATCATATATACATATATATATATATATATATATATATATATATATATATATATATATATATATAAGTGTAATGTGTTCTAAGTGTAAGTAAAAGCAGCAAGATGTACCTGAAATCTTACATGTTTATGAGACAGGGAAAAGATACAAAGATACCAGCAATCATACCATTATATATATATATATATATATATATATATATATATATATATATATATATATATATATATATATATATATATATATATATACTGGAGGGCCTAGTCACTAACCAGCACACTGCCATAACAATGTACTGACTAGAGATATGGAAGATATAAACTAAATCCGGTGAAAAGCAGGAAAAAAAACTGTAGGTGCAATACGAGAACACTGAAGTAACACCCGTGTACTCAGATCATTCAACATCCTACCAGTAGTAATCAATAATACCGTCAGAACAAGTGCAGTAGTCTTCAAGGGAAAATTCGGTCATTACCTCAACCAAGTGCCCGATCAATGAAACTGTGATTGATATGTGAGCTAGCGGGATGTAAACAGTATAAGCCTGGTTGACCGGGCAAGCACCAAATATAGCTTGGTCCCAGGCTGTGCAGCAGGAGTATTAAGACTCTCGAAACTGGTCACAGATGTATCACAGGCACGGTCATCTTAGAACATTCTTACTGAAACAATCATCTCCGAACGTTCTTATAGCCACGGCTGTCTTCGAGAGTTTTTATAGCCTCTGCTATCTTCGAAAACTCTTAGTGCCACAATCATCATCCCAACGTTATTATTATCGAGGTCACATCTGGAGGAAATAGGGCGGGTTTCTGCTGGTCTGGCGACAAGCAGCCTCCATTCTTGCGTCGCGTGAGTTGGGATATATTACAAGGTCTCCTATCAAGGTGATTTTTTTTTCCCTCGTGTCATCCGCATGCCAGCTTGAGGGAAAAGCACAATGAGGTAAATATAGAGCAATCTACATGCGGGGTTTGTGTATCACACACACACACACACACACACACATCAATAACAACACTGCGACTAGCCGAGGACTCGAACCCATGTCGTTTTGGCCCGCTTCATGGTGAGCGAAAATCACATGACGCTTTAACCCACAGGACCACCGAATTCTATAAAAAATCACGCACCCAGCAGAGCTAGGTGTTTTACCGTGATCCGAGGACATACTATGATGTGGGTGCCTCAGAGCTTATTTCATTCTACTCTCCGTTTGGTGTACTAGCCTCCACAAATAGTATATATATTATTGTAACCATGAACGATTGGTATTTAATCAATAACAACACTGCGACTAGGCGAGGACTCGAACCCATGTTATTTTGGCCCACCTCATGGTGAGGCAAAATCATATGACGCTGTAACCCACAGGACCACCCAAGCATCATGTGATTTTTGCTTACCATGAGGCGAGCCAGAACGACAGAGGTTCGAGTCCTCGGCTAGTCGCAGTGTTGTTATTGATTAAGTACCATTCGTTCGTGGTTACAGTAATATATATACTGCTTGTGGAGTAGTACACCAAACGGGGAGTGATATTTGTAGGATTGGGTGGTCCTGTGGGTTAGAGCGTCATGTGGTAATGAGTGGGATTTGTGAAAGTTTCTTTTTGCCAATGCCACGGCTCTTTTGGGATATTCCGAAGACAAGTTACAAAAGTTGATAAATGAATTTGGAAGAGTATGAAAAATGAAATTAAAATTAAACGTAAGAAAGTGTCAAAAAATATAGGTAATGAATGACTGGATGTCAAAGTGGAGGGGGAAGTATGACGGAAATGTGTTCAGATATTTGAGATTGGACTTGTCGGCAGATGGTTCTAGGGGAGATGAGGTGACCCACAGAACTGAAGGGAAAAAGGTGGGTAGTGCATTGCGGCATCTGTGGAGACAAAGAACTTTATCAATGGAGGAAAAAGAATAGGCGAATGAATCGGAGTAATTGCCCTAGCACTGTTGTATGGGTGTGAGACATGGATTATGAATGATGCAGCTAGGAGAAGGCTGGAGGCAGTAGAGATGTCATGTCTGAGGGCAATGTGTGGCGTGAATATTATGCAGAGATTTCGGAGTTTGGAAATTAGGATGCATTGCAGAGTTACTAAAAGTATTATTCAGAAAGCTAAGGTGGTTGAGGTGGTTTAGACATATAGAGAGGATGACAGAATGACTAGGAGGGCATATAAATCTGGCGTGGAGGGGAGGGGTAGGGGGGTCATCCTACGTAAAGACTGAGTTAGGGGGGGAATAAGGTTTTGAGTACTAGGAGCTTGGACATCTAACAGTCTTATGTGAGCCTATTAGATATGAGTAGAGCCAAGTAGCTTTCAATATCTGATGTACTGTTGAAGTGAAGGCAAGGTAACATTTGTGAAGAGATTCAGGGAAACCGGTTATCCGGACTTGAGTCCTGGAAGTGGGAAGTACAATGCCTGCACTTTGAAGGAGGGATGGGAATGCTGCGGTTTTGGAGAGTCATCTGAACTATGATGTCGGTGTCCTTTGGCAAATCAGCTGCTGTTGGTTGCAGCTTCAAGAATTAATTCTCAAACCGTCCCGCTAACGTGGGCTTTAATTATCAACTGCAGCTGTATGTAAGTTTATGTGAAGAACTCATGCCGGCACCACAGTGCTAGAGTATAGCTCTTGTCCCCAGCTGTTGTCAATATGTCGGCTAAGTCGTTTTAATTAATGCATTTCATGAGTACGTGGGTGCGGGGGGAATCGAGCCGGGGATATGCATGTGCAAGCTGTACACTCGTACAAATAGTAAATGAACAACAACAGAGATCTCCCACTAACAAAAGAAAGTAACTAGACTTATGAATTTTTTTTTAGCAAGGAAGATATAAATCCGCCTGGGAAATGGGAGGTAATTAGGTTTGATCAGAGGAACAGATAACTTAAGATATATTTATTAAGAAAAATAAACGAAGTTTCAGCTCTTCATTTTTCTTTCAGTTTCATTAATTTCGTTTTGAGCGTCGTCGTGAAATTTGAATATCACAGCTGATGTAAAATTTATTTTTCACTGTGAACGTTTAAGCTGGTAGACGACCCCTTTCAGACGAGCAGACGTACCATAGAGTACGTCATTATATGACTAAGATTTAGATTTTGTCACCGATTATACCAGTTTACTGCACCCCCACGTCCACCCCATGGACGGTAGCGCAAGAGTTTACGAATGCACGAAATGCCATATGTTTTCCCCTGAGAAACATAATACCACCAGCACAAATTCCTAGTAGTCAGTCTCTGTCAACATAAATTCAATTGTGGTATTACCAGATACAAGGCCTAAGAACTGGCTGCCCAGATCTATTGCCCGCGTAATATCTATCATTATCATTTATCATAACAAACATCTTCTTGTCTCATGCATGTCTGCTTAACCAGGCTCGTGTTGGCGGCCTTCTGGCCCACATGTCCATCACAGCCTGGTTGATCTGGCACTTGGTAAATGTAGTAGTATAGTTTCCTCTTGAAGATCTCTTCACATGTCCCACCAATATTTATGATGTCTGCTGGTAGCAGGTTGAACAGTCGAGGTCCCTGCATGTTGCTAATTTCATATCTCATATTTTTTTCTAGAAATTAAAAATATAGGAAACAATAACTCTCTCAATTCTCTCGCAATATCTAATTCTTGAAAGCCGTTAAAAAGAGAGAGAGAGAGAGAGAAACTGCATTTAGAAAACAATGAGCCAATAAACTGCATCACATTGAATATCTGACACCAGGTAAATGATGTTATGCAGTTTGAATAATTTGTTGTAAAAAGCTAACTCTTTTTTCACGACTTTTAATAATAATAATAATAATAATAATAATAAAAATATACTACTACTACTACTGTTGCTGCTACTATTACTACTACTAATAATAAGAATAATAACAATAAATAATAATAATAATAAAAATAATAATAATAATAATAATAATAATATGCCATGATTACTTCTCCAATCGTCGCAGTTCAAGGTGTCTGGGACAGCTAGCAGTAATAGTTTTAATTGCCTAATTGTTTAGTTTTAATTGAGTAGTTGTAATCCACTACCTAGTTGTGATTGCTTAGTTCTAATTACCTAACTTGAGTTTGATAGTTCTGAGCTGGAACTCTTATCCTCTTAGCTGACTTGTCTGGAATTACTCTTTTACACAAGTCATTTTCTGTGTAACTTTAGTGTATCACGTGTATCGAAAGATTGAATTCGCAGACATTTTCGGTAGCTTTTGTTATCCAATCCCTGTATCAGCAGTATTACATGGAAATGAGAACCTAAATGCATGTGGCTCATTCGGCGCAATGAGTGGTGGAGGCTTGATCCTTCGTTGGCTCTTCGCCAGATAAACGCTCTGGGCATTTGAGTCAAGCCTCCAGCAGATCTCAACTATGTGGCGCTTTATGGGTTAATTAACGTTTCTACTTAATGAGTGATATGAACCACAGCTGAGATGTGCTTCTAAGAATGCCCACATAACGAACGCCTGCTCCCCCATCATCACCTATCTCTCAACGTCTTAACCTCTCCCATAAACCCTTTCACTTCTCTGTCAACACCTCCCCCTCTCACAACACCTCCCCACAACACCTTTAAATCACCCCAACACCCTAAACCTCTCTCTCCAACACCTTGAAACCTCCCCAAAACATTTTCCCACCATCTTCCCCAACACATCTAGCTCCCCCTTCCTTCTCTTCAACACCTGCGTGTATCGCGACCTTTGACCGAGCTCCACATCCGGATCTACAAGCTTTAAATAGAGGTGAACAGCGTTGAACTACACCTGACATCAGGTAATCATCGGGGCGGGTGTCGGGGCCGGGTCGGGCTTGCCCCCCTCAAGAAAACTTAAACAATATATTCCAGCACTAACCCCTAAAACAACGAATATAATCAACTCCAGTCTAAACTTCTAACATGTTAAGAATTACGAGTACCTGAATGCGCCAAATTTTTAGATGTTCACAGCTCAAAATATACAAATATAACGCTCTAATATAAGATAATATAAGAAAAATATCAAGAGTCACTTAGGCAACAGGTGTGGATGGGAGAATTACTACTGAATAACGAGAGGCGACGCGCTAATGGTACACAAACTGGTTTATATAATAAGAGTCTGTAGGTAGTTATTTTAACCTTGCACCTTGACACCAACACTGTGCATACCTATCTCTCTCTCTCTCTCTCTCTCTTATATATATATATATATATATATATATATATATATATATATGTGTGTGTGTGTGTGTGTGTGTGTGTGTGTGTGTGTGTGTGTGTGTGTGTGTGTGTGTGTGTGTATAGTGCAAATTGTAGGATTCATGGTCTCGGTCTAGTGGATGAAAAGGCTTTGTTTCGTTTTTAAAATATTTATTGCATTCAAGTCTATTCTCCAATTAAGAGCAGCCAAACCTGGGGCCTCTGGCTACGACTTTCTGTCAGACGAGACCTGCTTAGCTTGTTTGTACAGGTGTGTCTCCTAGCTACTAGGAGACAGACTCAGGATACGCTAGGACTTGGATTATTTTGATTGTCAGGGAAAGCGTGTTGTTATTTCTGACTCCTCGGGTGACACCTTTATACCTTTGATATACCTTTGAAGAGTTTCGAGAGTATCTACTCTCTGAGCCCGGCCATGGGCCAGGCTCGTCTGGTGCTTGCCTGGTCAACCAGGCTGTTGCTGCTGGAGGCCCGCTGCCCCACATATCCATCACAGCCTGGTTGATCTGGCACCCGATGAAGATACTTGTCCAGTTTCCTCTTGAAGGCTTCTACACTGGTTCCAGCGATGTTTCGGATATCTTCTGGTAAGATGTTGAATAGTCTGGGACCCCGGATGTTAATACAGTGCTCCCGTATTGTCCCCACCGCACCCCTGCTCCTCACTGGCTTTATTTTACACTTTCTCCCATATCTCTCACTCCAGTATGTTGTTATGGCAGTGTGCAGATTTGGGACCAGGCCCTCAAGTACTTTCCAAGTATATATTATCATGTATCTCTCTCTCCTCCGCCAGGGGGGTGTGAATTGATTAAAATCTCATGAGTTCAGTAAACGTTCCATTTAATGCTCTCCTCACTTGCACTAATCATACCAGGCTTATCCCTGAGTCTGCATTTAGAGATGGCTTAACCTCAACCACATTAAATTTATACGTTCTAACATTAAATACTCAATTAATACACACAACCCCCAATCACGATCAATTTATATATGTAATCCCAGTCGTTCGCTTTATTCATATTTCAATCTTGTTGATTTTGTCATCCCAGTTAAACACTTTGTACAAGCAACTCTAATTAGAATATTTTTTTTCTTAGATGTATGTGGCAAGAAAAAAAGATGCCAAATGAAATTTTTTATAGTGTAACACTTATATTTAAATGAGAGAAAATGGCTCATTAATAACTAGAAAAAGAGGCATTTTAAAATGTCAGCAGTATACACTCGTCATATGTCGTGTGACCTGTTGCCAGAATAAATGGCTTCCTCTCTTGTATCTGACTTTTTTGTTGAGCGATGAGTAACCCAGTGAGAATGTTATCCACAAGCTCAGGGGCACATTCGCTCTTGATAACGTAGAAGGTAGTAGTCAAGGTTGGTTCAACATTGTTTAGTTGTAACTGTGTCTATAATTGTAGAAGTACTGCATACACACACACACACACACACACACACACACACACACACACACACACACACACACACACACACAGCACACATAGTTTTAAGACGAGGTTTGATAAAGCTCATGGAGCAGGGAGAGAGAGGACCTAGTAGCAATCAGTGAAGAGGGGGGGCCAGGAGCTATGAATCGACCCCTGCAACCACAAATAGGTGAGTACACACCTCTTCGTAGTAAGAAGACAATGGGGACAAGGACGCTAACGCATTTCCATCACCCCGTCTTTACTGAAGGCGTTTCGGTCGTGCGACCTTAATTACTAAAGGAATTTGGAGTGATCATGGTCCAGGGACCGAAACGATGGTAAGACAATGGCGTTTTCTCGGAAAGACTCATTACACACGTGTCCTCTGTGAAGTCATCTGTGCCCTACTCTCTTCTTCTCAGCGTCATTCATATTAGTGTGTCCGATCGCTAATCCATTGGTTCATTTCTGCTGCGCCCACCTGTCATCACTGCGCCCACCTGTCATCACTGCGCCCACCTGTCATCACTTTACAGCCATCGGCACCGTTGATATAACCAAGACACATGTCAGGTGAGTTTCCTCTGATGAATGTGATAACAACACTAGTGAGTTGTCTCCAAAGATATGTTGTTCTGAGAGTGAGAGAGAGAGAGTGTGTGAGAGTGAGAGATGGGGGGAGTATAAAGAGGGACAAACCATCTCATCCTGTACAATAGATGTAATGGAGGAGAGGTGAGTGACGTAATGGGATGGAGGAAAGAAGGGATGGAGGGAAGTGTCAGGTGTCTCGGAGGAAAAATGCGGAAGGGGAAAAGGGTAGAAACAAGAGAGGAAAAGGAAGAGGTGATAAAGAAGACAAGGAAGACGGAAAGAGGAAACAAGTGTAGAGAAGAGGGTAGTAGTAACATATATACAGAAGAGAAACTGCTTGAGAGAGAGAGAGAGGAAACGAAAAGTGATGTAAGGAGAGAAATAAAAAGGGAAGGGAGAGTGGGAACGAGAGACGGACAGCTGTTATATCACAAGACGGGCAACCACAAGCGTTTTTTTTTTTTACTCTGGTTAAAGACCTGTTATAAATATCTCTCAATTAGCGATTATTTATTCCAGGACCGAAGTTACAGAAGGAGCTTTCTTTAGGACAACGTCTCATGTTTAGAGCTTTATCAAGTTATGACTTGAAGCTCTACACACAGATTATCCCAGCATAGGAGCAGAAAGAAGCGGGGCCGTGAGCTTAGGCTCGACACTTGCAATCACATATAGGGGAGCACACATGAACATAAATACACACACACACACACTCACACAGTGTAATAAGCAAATTATTCAAAGATAAACAATTACCAATTTATGTTCATATTATATCACAATGTAATACCAACGAAATATGTTGTAATACTAACGAATTTCGTTGTAATACTAACAAATTACGTTGTAATACTAACGAATTACGCTATAATACTAACGAAATAAGCTGTAATGCTAACGAATTACTCTGTAATACTTATGAATTATAGTAATGCTTACATATTACACTGCAATACTTACGAATTACATTGTAATACTTACGTATTACACTGTAATACTTACGTATTAAACTGTAATACATATTACTCCGTAATACTTACGTATTACACCGTAATACTTACGTATTACACTGTAAAACTTACGTATTACACCGTAATACTTACGCATTATACTGTAATACTTATGTATTACTGTGCGTCAATTTCTGAACGTTCTATATACTCTTGAATAAACTTCATTAAGTTAGAGGACGCCACTTTATTCCCATCATCTGCCACACCTAACACTTGTAAACATGTCTAAGTAGACAATACAAGAATACAAGAACCCCAGTGGAAATAAGTCACTATTTTTGTTTTAGGGGGGAGGTTATCCTTGGTAATTTACACTATGTTAATTGTACTTATGTGTACATGTGCGTAAATATACTTACTTACCTTCCCTGCTACTCGCAAAAGCTAGCTAGCTAGTGTGTTGGAGAGCTGGGGAGAGGGAGAGGGCAGGGATAACTTCCGGTGGAGGGCAGTTGCCAGCTTACGCAGTTCTTTGTCTACCTGGCTGCTTCATTCATAACAGTTTTTGTTGGGGGAGTGAGTTCTCCTTGCCTGAGGCCTTTATCCGCTGCCCCGAGTGCTGCTGCTGTTGTTGTTGTTGTTGTTGTCGTTGCTGCTGCTGCTGCCGCCTCACTGGTGGTAGTAGTAGTAGTGCTTCAGTAGTAGTAGTAGTGCTTCAGTAGTAGTAGTAGTGCTTCAGTAGCTGTAGTAGCGCTAGTGCTTTAGTAGTACTAGTATTCCTTTAGTAGTAGTAGTAGTGCTTCAGTAATAGCAGCAGTAGGAAAAAATAGTAGTGCTTTAGTAGTTGTTCTTCAGTAATAGTAGCAGTAGTAATGCTTCAGCAGTAGTAGTAATGCTTCAGAAATAGTAGCAGTAGGGCTTCAGTAGTATTTCTGACAGTCACCATTTACCAGGTGCCTTACTAATTTGCTCATTATCCTCTCCAATGTTTTGCAGGATATAAATGTTACCAAGTATGGGCCAGTAAGCCTGTTGAAGTGCTCCTCCATTCTTATGTTCTTATATCTGTACCTAGAAAAAAACCATACCACGGGTGGGGTTCGAACCCGCGGTCACAGAGTCTCAAAACTCCAGACCGTCGCGTAGCACCTCTCGACTCTTCCTTGCACTAAAGTTGCAGTTTTCGACTTTTCTTACTCCTCCCCGTCTCCAACCATTGGTAACAGATCCTACCTAGAAGCCTGCAGAGTGGGATCCAAAACAGTAATGCCGATAATCACGTCTTTTTTGTGTGTTTGTTTTGTCGTTGCCTGCACAGTATCTCTACTGCCTCCTTCGGTATTCATGGTGACATTATCTCTAGTAGCACTGCCTTTGATGATTCCAGTTCTTTCAGTTTTTTTCTTACTCCTTCAACTGTCACAACTGTTATTTACTGTCGTGTTGTAACTCCTCTCCTCCCTCCTTTCCGGTATTTGTCATCTTTCCAATGTAAATATTTCTAAGAATCTTTTAATGAATTTCTTGTTTATTTCCCTGTAGTGTTGGTATTGGTTTAGTGCTGGTGTTGATGGTGTTAGTGTTGGCGCTGATGGTAGAACTGGTGTTGAATGTGGCGTTGGTGTTGATGGTGGTGCATATGTTGATAGTTGTACTTGTGCTGATGATAGAGCTAGAGGATGCCTGGTGACAGTATATTGTCACCTGTTGCCTGTTTGTTGCCATCTGCTATACCTTTGATATACCTTTGATGAGTTCCGAGAGTTTTTCTACTCTAGAGGCCTGCCATTAGCCAGGCTCTTCTGGTGCTTGCATGGTCAACTAGGCTCTTGCTGCTGGAAGCCCGCTGATCCACATATCCATCAGAGCCTAGATGATCTGCCACCTGCTGCCTGTACATTATCACCTGGTGCCTCCCTGATGCCACCTGGTGCCACTTGGTGCCTGGATGCTGGCAGAGGCCATCCCTCTCATCTGCTACTCTGATTTCTTCACTCTTCACACACAGAGAGTAGATACTCTCGAAACTCTTCAAAGGTATATTGAGAAAGCTCCTTGTTCTTCCCCGGGTGTCTGGTTGCTAAACACACTCTTAAGTATCTTGTGTTCCTTCTGAACACTACCACAACACCACTCCTGAAATTAACGACCTTCCGCAGAGCCCCGCGTCATCCCTGCGTCACTCTTAAGTCATCTTTGCGTCATTACTGCGTCATCCCAGACGACAAAGACTCTAGGACTCAGTTTTACAAAGAATCTAATAAACTGTCAGTGCCAGCCCGGCCCGGAAACATTTTTTGTATGTGTGTGTGTGTGTGTGTGTGTGTGTGTGTGTGTGTGTGTTAGGTAAAAGAACTCATTTGCAACTAACGTACACCCTGTGTCCCTGTATTCTTTGTAACAGCTTGACAAAGCTCCTAGAGAGCGAAACGTTGCCACAATAAAATATCGCAGTAATTTTACCAATATTATTACAAAGCGTGTATGTGTGCGCGCGCTCGCGCACTTGCGTGTGCGTGCGTTTATTCACAAAATTATATTCCATGAATCGTGCCTATAGTGACTAAGCCCTGTTTTTGGAGACTTTTCTGTTTGCCCGTAAATCCAAAGACTGAGTTGACCTTTACCACATCCCTTAATGCATTCCATTTGTCGATCACTGTTATAATGAAGGAAATCTTTGGCTCGCTTAAGCTAGTAGATTCTAGTTATTTCCATCCCTTGTTTTCATCTCGTGTTAATTACTGTGTGTGTTTAAGCGTGCAGTGGCAGTCTGGAAGAAAGGGAAAAGGGATGGAGGTAGCTGACTGGTAGGGGCGGCAGTAAGTGCCAGAACCAATGCATTAATTTTCATAGTTATTAAACGATGATAACGGAACAACGCAAGCTTAGCTTTGTTCCTTTACTTTCTCTCTCTCTCTCTCTCTCTCTCTCTCTCTCTCTCTCTCTCTCACACACACACACACACACACACACACACACACACACACGACACAAGAGGTCAAATGTCTATCGACAAGTATCTTTGACAACCGGTAGGTAAAACACAAATATACACACACACACACACACACACACACACACACACACACACACAATCATGAGGTATTGGAAGCACGTTGCCTGGTAGATTTAACTCAACAATTAGTTATTCCAAGCACAACCAGTGCCGTGTGAGGCGGGTCCAGACGCTGACAAAACCTACTCTTGCCCCTCCTCTTCTTCCTACTCCTCCCGACCCTACTCCTCCTCTCATTCCCTCTCTCCTCTCCCTCCTCCAATAACATCAGGAGGTCTAGCCAGGGTAAACGGCCTTGCAACAGTTGAGAAAACTTGTAACACAAGAAAAAAGTTACCCATCCTCCTTCTCTGCCTCTGGCAGGCTTGGCAGGTCACTCAACTTCCCCTCGTCTTCCCTCCTCTCCAGGTGGACAGGTCAATGTCTGGGTGACCCGCGCGAGGTCCCTCCCTCCTCTGATAATGTCTGGATACCCCACATGCGTCTGCTCTTAGCATCATACCATGTGCGTAGTGCTAGTAGTAGCAGCTTCCTGTCTTTCTTATTATACCATCTGCCTCTCACCTTACACCAGCTCTCTGTCTTCCTCACACCAGCTTCCTCGCTTCCTAATTCCATCTTCTCTTATATTAGCTTCATATATTCTTTATATCAGCTTCTTATATCAGCTGCCAGTCTTCCTAACACCAGCTTCCAGTCTTCCTAACACTAGCTTCCAGTCTTCCTATCACCAGCTTCCAGTCTTCCTATCACCAGCTTCCAGTCTTCCTAACACCAGCTTCCAGTCCTCCTAACACCAGCTTCCAGTCTTTCTAGCACCAGTTTCCTGTTTTCCACATACAAACTACCTTTTTTCCTTATATGAATACAAATGAAAATACGTAAAGAGTTTCTGGAGAGAAGGTCAGTGTCTTAGTTGGTAGCGCCCCCTGCTATCATGATGAGGGTCCGTGGTTCGATCCCCGGCACGGGTGGAAACGATAAGGATGTTTCTTCACACCTGTGGTTCCTGCTCACCTAGCAGTGAATACGTACCTGGGTATTAGCATACTGGTGTGGATCTCCACAACAGTGGAAGATTTTCTAAATTAGCTAAGGTAATAATAGCAGCTCTCAGCCTGTAAATTTAAGTATAAAATTAATGTTTGAGTCTGAGTGCATCTGCGTGGAAGGTCTACCCAATATAAGTTGCAGATGCGAAGGTGCTGCAGTATACTTCTGAACGGTTTCCAGGGCTCTTCTGTCCCGCTAGACCAGGCTCTCGTTGATTAACCGGGATGTTGGTGTCATCACAGCCTGACTGGTCTGGCGGGTTAGGTAAAATGAACATATTTTGCAACGCAGTAATATCTAGGCTACGTTTCGCTCGCATGTGACGCTTCGCAAAGCTCCTTGCGAACGAAATGTAGTCTAAAATGCTAGGGTGGCAAATACGTCAAATTATCTAAATTATGCGTAATATATATGGTGTTGTTGTGTTGGCCAGGAAACAGAACAGGCGTCTCCTAACACTTGTCAGCAGACACTTAACCACTTAATAGGTCAGTTGATGACCCATTAGATGGTTAAGCGTCCTCTTGGTTATCCCAGCAACGTTTTACATCCCGTTTAAAAACAGAGGAAGATAGCTTTTCACATTCTTAAGTGGAGAGAGAGAGAGAGCGAGAGAGAGAGAGAGAGAGAGAGAGAGAGAGAGAGAGAGAGAGAGAGAAGAGAGAGAGAGAGAGAGAGAGAGAAAAGAGAGAGAGCTGCTAATACAGGGTGTTGAAAAAAAGAATCGCAATCCTTAAACAATGTATATATTAAGGTAAACTATTGTTTTACTTGCTATTTCATTGACGTTTGATGTTTGATAAGTTACGCGAGTTTTTCTATTCCCATAACATGGCCATAGGCCAGGCTCGTCTGGTGCTTGCCTGGTCAACCACGCTGTTGCTGCTATTGACCCGCTAACCCATATATCCAACAGCCTGGTTGATCTGGCACCTGGTGAACATACTTGTCTAATGTCCTCATGAAGACTAGAGAATAATGGTGTTCTCACTTCAGGATTTCTTACGTCCTTTTAACCGACCCGGTATTAAAATTAGCCTGATACACTGAAAAGTGCATCAGGCTAAGAACTACATGTGAACATTCAGCGTACAGTAATACTCAACCTGTAATCTACACGTACTCTAGTGTAGTCTAACCGTAGTTGATGTTAAATTAGTGATCGCCTTTGAAGCCAGGTCCTAGACCTGGCCTCCTGGTTTTGAGTCATTCATTAATTTTTTTTTTTTTAGGACTGATGCATTAAGATCTACGTCTATCAATACTTAACTGGAATAAGAAGCTGCGAAGATGGAAGAGGAATGAAGGAGAGCGGTAAGAAGATGAGGAAGGGAAAGAGGAGGAAGAGGGAAAAAATGAGAGGGGTAAATGGCACGCAGAAACAGTACTGAAATGAAAAGGGAAAAAAAAGTGAGAAAAGATGGAGGTATAATATTGTTCAAGAATACAAGATTTATTTATTATTATTAATAAAATATACAGGATTTAAGTAGTTGTATTTGATTAAGAACTTCCGGATTTTTTTTAGCACCAAGGCTGCCAAGTTCTGTTCCTAGTTGTTGTTTACATTTCATAAATTGAAAATTTTCCATATGTAGGGGTTGTAATATTACATAATTTTAAGCATGGCTATTCTATGAAGATTAGAAAAGGTTGCAAGAGTATATTGGTGATTGTAGATTAGTAAAATTAGTAGATTCAATGGGTTCTAATAGGGCATATGTAATCTTTGTCAGGGGTACGAGTAACATGGTTCTTTATGTCTGTTTTTGAGAGTTGCATCTGTTTAAAGAATTAATTTATACTGGCAGGATTCTCTGACGCCCACAGTAGAGTTTTAATAAAATTTAGAGTTAGATATATTTAGGATTTTTGTAATGTTGGGGAATTTTGGGGATATATATATATATATATATATATATATATATATATATATATATATATATATATATATATATATATATATATATATATATATATGAGGGATAGGACTCAGTGTGAAAGTTACATTTTGCTGCACGAAACTGCTGAGATCAACAAATGATACAGTTGAAGTTCTAGGTAGTAACGTGGTAAACAAGATTCTGGTAATTATCCAGAGAGCTGAGGAGGGGTTGTGAAGGTGGTTCTGACAGGTAGAGAGGATGGAACAAAACAGAATGACTTCGAGAGTGTACAAAACTGTAGTGGAGGAAAGGTTGAAGAGGGGGGGGAAGGTAAAGGAGGTTTTGTGTGCGAGGGGCTTGGACTTCCAAGCATGCGTGAGCGTGTTAGATAGGAGAGAATGGAAACAAATGGTTTTAAGACTTGACGTGCTGTTGGAGTGTGAGCAAGGTAATGTTTATGAAGAGATTCAGGGAAACTGGCAGATCGGACTTGAGTCCTGTAGATGGGAAGTACAGTGTCTGCACTCTGAAGGAGGGGTGTTAATGTTGTAGTTTTATAACTGTAGTGTACGCTGGCCTCCCTGCCTCTGATCACAACATGAAAGAAGTTACGCGTGGAAAACTCATAAAACAGTGTACGATAAAAGATGATCAGAAAATTCAACATTCCTATTTCTTATCCTCATAACGAACACAGTTTTAAACCCTCGGCATAGTTTCGTCTCACCATTTACGGATAATAAGAAAATAAGACTAAAAATAGCCTTGGTAGAAGATACTAATACATTGCAAGATATAGCAAGTCTTTATATGAGGCCTGGTCACAGACCGGGCCACGGGGGCGTTGACCCCCGGAACTCTCTCCAGGTAAACTCTCCAGGTATTATAGGCAGTGGAGAATAATACGTGGTTCAGTGGTGATAAGCTCTAGGTTCTTACGTATGGAGAGAAATCAAGAAGGCACTGTAAACAGACTACAAGAGGATCACCACTTATAACAAAAAGGACATGTGAAGGACCTAGGTGCAATAGTGTCAGCGCCTTTATCTCTTAAAGAACACAGTAAGGCAAATGTCACGGAAGCCAGGAAAATGACAGGGTAGATAATGAGAAATCCCAGTGGTGACTATTCAAATAACTAGAGTACTGTTCAGTACTGACGGCCCCATTCAGGGCAGATGTATCTGAGGACCTAGTACCATATCTGCACACTGTCATAACAGCGCACAAGAGTGAGAGATATGGGATAAAATGTAGAATACACCAGTGAAAAACAGAGGTGCCGTGGGTATAACAAGAGAACATTGTATCAGCATTCGTGATCACAGACTATTTAACATTTTGCCAGAGGATATCAGAAACATTGCCGCGAAACGTCTTCAAGAGGAAACTGGAGAAGTATCTCCACAAAGTCCCGAATCAACCAGGCTGTGATGAGCACGTGATCCAACGAGTGACCAGCAGCAACAGCCTGGTTGACCAGTCTGTTGATGCTCCAGCGCCGGTCAATGTAAAAGTGATTACTATTATATATTTTAATGAACTTTTCTAGTTTATTTAAAAAAAATATATATAAATGCATGTCAAAAGAAAAAAAAACAGAGGGGGAAAATGAGGAAGAGGAAGAATTATTGGAGGAAATAGGGAGGAAAGAAAAGGGAAAAAAGAGGAATAAAGAGGAAGGTAGGTTGATGAGTGTCGGCCGCGTCAAGAGGAGGAGTTATAACACGGACCGTAAAAACTGGATAACCCCGGAGGCTTCTCTGGGAGGGAGGGGGGAGACGGATGGAGGGAGAGGGGTGGGTGGGTTGGGGAGTGGAGGAGGTGTGGGTGGAGGTGGTGGCGCCCGGGGCAATATCAACTCATTCCACCCCCACCTCAAACCCCTCCATCAGTGATGGACGGCCCTCCCTCCCTCCTATGTTCTCTCACTCCCTCCCGCCCTTCCTCCCATGTTCTCTCACCTCCCTCCCATGTTCTCTCACTAATTCCCTCCCCTTGGTGAACCTTCTCCAACCCCTTTTCTTTCAACCCCCTTAATAGACCTCTTCTCTTTCCGTCTTCTCTTGTCACCTTGCACCTTAATGAACTTCTTTTTCCCTCCCTTTTAACTTCTTCCCTCCTTTCTTCCATCCTTCCCTCACATCACCCTTCTATATCGCACACTCCCTCCAGCAATACAGGACCCCATCCCTCCCCTCTTATCTCTCCCCTCCCCCTTCTTTCCCCACTCCTCAGTGGAGGACCCCTTCCTCCTCCTTTTCTCACCCCTCCCCTCTACACTCCTTCCCAAGTGAAGAACCCCCTCCCCACCCCCGACTCTCATCCCCTCCCCTTCCATGACGTTACGCCTCAGTGAGCCCAGAGAAAGAAGAAGAGGTGGGTTGTGCACTGCCAAACTTGCCACCTGTGTTGGACAGCCAGCGGAAGCTTGTCGTTACGTAGATTTAATCGTGGAGTTGAACTCAACCCCAAACACACTCGCCCGGGAAACCTGTTATAGGCAAGTCTATCCCTGATACACAACTGCGTCAGGCATCTGCGTTGATGTGGACAGTGGTGGACAGGCAAGACAAGTAGGTCGGTAGTTTATAGGCAGGCAGGAAGTTCTATTGGCAGGTTATAGGTAGGCAGGAAGATCTGTTAGCAGGTTATAGGAGGGCAGGAAGTTCTGTTGACAGGTTATAGGCAGGCAGGGAAGTCTGTTGGCAGGTTGTAGGCAGACAGTGAAGTCTGTTGGCAGGATATAGGCAGACAAGAAGTTCTGTTAGCAAGTTATAGGCGAGCAGGAATTTCTGTTGGCAGATTATAGGCAGGCAGGAAGTTCTGTTGGCAGGTTATGGGCAGGCAGGAAGGTGTGTTGGCAGGTTATAGGCAAGCACGAAGTCTGTTGGCAGGTCATCGGCATGCAGGCAGGGCTGTTGGCAGGTTATAGGCAGACACGTAGGTAGGCAGGTGAGTAGTCTGGTAGGCATGCAGGTGGACAGAGAGACAGCAACTAGCCCTCCTAAAATCTAAATTGATTTCTCAGATGCTGTAATCAGAAAATTTTTCAATTGAAGCTATTTAGAGTAGGTTAAGTTAAGTGTAGGCACTTCCGGAGGTTACCGACCCGGCGGCCTCGTCCCAGATCAGACCAGATTATAATGTCTTCTGGTTATAAAAAATGAATCAATAAACTGAGTTTTACACAGAGGCGATCAAATTTGTGAAGCTCAAACAGCACACAAAAACAACTAACTACGAAAGCATAAGACTAAGCAGACGATGCAACATAACCCCATTGAAAAGCTGGAGTGCCATGAGCACACTAAGAGAAAACACAAGTGTCCAATAGACCCCTGACTGTCATCAAGAGGGAACTGGACAAATACCTACAGTGCCTGATCGGACGGGCTGTGGTTCGTACGTTGGACTACGTGCGGCCAGCAGTAACAGCTTGGTTGATCAGGCCCTGATCCACAGGGGGACCTGGTCTAGGACCTGGCTGTGGGGGCGTTGACCCCCGTAACACCCTCCAGGTAGATTCCAGGAACCCACCAAGCTGACTCGACAGTACAGTCAGATAATTTTATTTAAAGGTCGTGTAACAGTCACCCATAACTCTGTAATAACAGATACTTAAATACAAATAGGTTGGCAGGTCAGTAAGTGGCCAGGCGAGGAAACGTTCAGGAAAAAGAATATAGGTAGGTAGGCAAGTAGACAGGCACGTGGGTAAAAAGATGAAGACGAAGAATAGGAAAAGAAGAAAAGACAAGGAGAGGCGAAAAACTAAGAATAAGATTATTTATCGAAGGAAGAAACAAAGAGGGGGGAATAGGGAGGGAGAGAAGATTGAAAGGAGAGGGATGGAGAGAGGGGGGGTTGGGGAGAGGGAGCAAGTGGTGGAGGGTAAGGGGGTAAATGGAGGGGAGGAGAGAGATAAAGACACCACCAACACTAGTATAGAACACTAACAATGTTACCTCGTCCCCGCCTCCTCCACGCGCAGTTGACCTCTCCTAACCCTCTGCTCTGATATGGTTGCTGCCTTCCTGTTGTGGCTACGGTGACTCATGTGGGCTTACGGTTACGTGTGGACCTACGTAGCTGGCAGTACTGCGTTTTAGCGACGTTTGCATCGTTGTATGACAGTCTGATCAGCCAAGCTATTTCTACTTGTAGGCGAACACTGCTTACCTACTGAAGATTCCCAAGATCATCGCCTCAACACCTCGGTCTCTTGATCAAAGACTGAGGAGTACTAGACACAGTGTTATTTAATTGTGTCTATGGTGCCCAATCTTTTTACAAAGTTCTTCTCTAGATTCCCACCCCTATTTCTCCATTTTTTTTTTTTTACAAATTATAGACCGTCAATAAAGCGGCTGTGAAACTACGACGTGAAAATTGATTTTTTAGTATTTACGATTAATGAACCCTTCTATCAGGTCCTGATCAGCTGGGTTGTGGTGCATACGTTGGACTGCGGCCGGCGGGGGGTCTCTAACAGCTTGATCGATATGGCTAGTAACCAGGAGGCCTGATCTGAGACCGGGCCGCGAGGGCGGTGACCTCCTGAAGCGACTCCAGGTAAACTTCATGTGGTTCTCAGTATATAAACCAATATCCTTGCTGGTGCTGCTTTTGTTTTTTGAGAGCTACCAAGACTTAAATAGCAATAACACTGATCCCAGAAGTCTGGTTCTCAAGGTTGGTTGGTTAATGGAGCTTTAAGGGTAACGTAAGTTCCCCTTTCTTCTAATAACATGTTCATTTTTTCCACTATAATCTACCTTGTTCATAATTACTTTCGCATTTGCTTTGTTTGTTTCGTATGTGTTGGAGAGGTCTGAGTTTTGCTCAAATCTCTCCAACACAATTGTCTTCAGGGTAAGACAGTTGTCTTACCCTGAATTAAGGAAAGATCCTAGACTTCACCTTACGAAACATACAAAGCAAATGCAATAGTAATTATGGACAATGTAGATTATAGTGGATAAATGATCATGTTATTAGAAGACGGGAAGAACTTACGTGCCTCTTAACGCTTATCGACTACGCTTTGGTCATTAAGGCTGCAACTAACCTTCCCACCACCAGACAAGAATACTTTAATCCCTAAAATAATGATTAAACTCACAGCATATACACCAAGATAAATGCACCTCTAGTATAGCCATTATGTATTTCAGCGATTGCTTAGCACTTAGGTACTTCCCAAATCTGCCCACTGCGCGGAGAAAGTAATATATACAGCTTGTAGAATATGGACACGAATGTTTTGGTCGAAACTACACCGTTGATGTTAGAAAGACAGGTTGGGTCACAAGTATACAGAAGAGAAACTGGATATTATTTCCTTGTAGGGATTACATTTATCTCTTATTCCGCACCATAGAATACACTCCGAGTGTTACAAGGCGTTCCCAGCAGAGTCTAGGCTTTACGAATTCTACTTCAGTCGCAAGAGATCTCTGTATATATTAGCTATATCACTCATTGCTGCTTTATAGCAGTATGGGAGAAGTGACTCGCTCTGACTAGTCCGCAAACTTAAATAGGTAATTATACACGAAACACACATACATACATGAACACATACATATGTATGTACACACTACTCTCTCTCACTCTCTACTCTCTAGCTGCAGAGAACAAGAAACTCTACGGACACGCACCTCGACACTTGATTTACATCCGCCTCCATTACCTGAATCTTCCTGGGTCATACACTTTAAACTGAAAGCCCCGTGGCTCGATTGGCAACTTACTCAGCTCACATACTAAGTGTCCGTGGTTCAATTCCCGGCACAGATGGAAACGGTGGGCATATTTCCTCACACCCTCAGTAAGTAGGTACCTGGGTGTTAGTATACCTTAGAGAGTAAACCTTGGATAGCGCTGGGGTTTGAAATGAGCTGAGGTAGGATAACAGCTCTTAGCCTCTAAAATTGATTCGTGTAAAAAAAAATACTTTAATATTTCTTCCCTTTCTCCTCTATCTTATTCGCATCTTCCTTCTTTCATTTCCTTCTTTTTTCATGTACTCCTGTTTTCCTTCTCTCTTCCTTCAATTATACCTGTGACATTCCTCTGACCGATTTTGAGAATAATTCTTCTCATGATTTGTAAGGTAGAAGGACATAAGTGCAACTAATGTGACATTATATTGTGACAACGTTACACTCTCCAGGAGCGACACGTTACTACAGTATAAGGTCAAGTTATTTCGTTAGTTCTACATTATTCATTGCTGATTGCATGATCAACTAGGCTGTTGCTGCTACCGGGTCGCAGGCTTTCCTTTCTATCATTCCCGTGCCTTCTTAAGTAGACCCATCGTCAAGCATCAAGTCTAGGAAACTCTCTCTCTCTCTCTCTCTCTCTCTCTCTCTCTCTCTCTCTCTCTCTCTCTCTCTCTCTCTCTCTCCTCTCCACCCTACTGTGTAATTAATGACTTTGTCTCCATCTTGAATATCAACACACAAGCCGCGATATAACTACTAGTAGTAGTAGTAGTAGTAGCAGCAGAAGCTACTACTATTTCTATTTCTACGTGCCAGCGCTAAACACACACCTACATTACCTCTGTTACCACGTCTCTCACCACTGCATCCGTCTACGCCAAAACCAGTACCAATAACCCATCTTCACCAATTGCCACCTACACCGTCTTCCCTTACATATCTCCTCCTCTACACCCCCTGTTACGAAAATATACTGTAACCTAGGGGGTAAAATCCTTGTCTAGAGACATAAAGAGTTATATAACAATAAAACCCCTAAGCCCCTATTATGCAAGATACTGCATGATACCACCATTCCCTACATCTCTATTTTCCTAAACCCTCTTTCCCTACCACTCCTCACTCTGTATCTTTCTTTCTTTGTATCTTTGAAGAGTTTTGCGAGTTTCACTACTCTCGGAGGCCGACCATGTGCCAGGCTCGTCTGGTGCTTGCCTGGTCAACCAGGTTGTTGCTGCTGGAGGCCCGCTGCCTCACATATCCAGCACACCCTGGTTGATCTGGCACCTGGTGAAGATACTTGTCCAGTTTCCTCTTGAAGACTTCTATTCTACACTTGTTCCAGCCGTGTTTCTGATATCTTCTGGTAAGATGTTGACTAGTCTGGGACCCTGGATGTTGATACAGTGTTCCCTAATTGTCCCCACTCATTCTCATTACTTACTTATCTTTACCTTCGATGAGTTTTGAGGGTCTTTCTACTCCCGGAGTCCGGCCAAGGGCCAAGCTCGTCTGGTGGTAGGCCAGGCTAGGCCAGGATAACTAAAAAAAAGTCGGACTAAGTGACTAATTTCCATGAGTTGGAAATCATCCGGTTTGAAGCTCAGTACAGCTTTATTATTGTTAGAGGATCGTTTATACCTAAATTACTCTCAGGATACACTGCCTTTAATTAATATAATACTGTGATTTATGGTGCTATTGTTGAGTCTTGTAGTGTTTCCTGTCTGTGATAACTACACTGGGGAAAGGGGGCGCTTAAGTGGGTATGTGGGGTGACGGAGTGTTGGGTGTATGGAGGGGAGAGATGCTTTTGTAGGATGTCTGTGATTTTTTTATATATTTTTTTATATATTTTTTAGCGTTTTTCAACTTTTCTTGTAGTGTTTTAGAAGCATTTTGCAATGCTTTGTTGTGTTTTGTAGTGTTTAGGACTGTTTTGTAGTGTTTTCGTAGATTTTTGCTGTATTTTTGTAGCGTTTTTGTAGTTTTCCTAGTATTTTGCTGTTTTTGTAGCGTTTTTTATACTTTTTTAGTGTTTTTTGTATAGTGTTTTTTAGTGTTTTTGTAGTTTTGGGAAGATACTTGGGGAAAGCAAGTGTGGCGATGTTTGGGCAGGGTGTGTGGGGTGTTGGAGAAATGTGAGGGGAAAGAAATGAGTTGGGAATGAGCGAGATGTTGCCCAACAGATATCAGAAATACTGCCAGAATGAAGCTTCAAAAACAAACTGAAAAATCCTACTTTTGCAAATGCCACATCAGCCTGGTTGTGATGGCTACGTAGGCCTGCCAGCCGCTAGCACGCACAGCCTGCTTGACCAGGCGCTCAACATGGAATCCTGGCATCACAGGGGCAGAAGAGCGCTCCGAAATCGATGAAGAGATGAAGGAAAACACCCTACACAGTTTGAAGAGTGGGAACGAAAGTACCGTGAGTGCCAGAAACCAGTAAGTCCGATCGTAAGTAGCACAGCAATCTAATTTTCGGTTCAGGACTAAACCAAAAAAAAAAAAAACTGTGTTTTATTTTCTAACCCAAAAGAACAATCACCTTCGAAGCCACCAACGATTATATTTTCTCACCTTTAAACCCGGAAAAGAATATTTGTCCACTAAAAATATAGCTAACAAGGAGAACCGTGTTTATTCACCAATAGACCAAGTAAACAAAGAATGTATATTTGTTTTTGTAAACGTTTCCCTTATTAAATCTCTTAGGTGACTCACAAGGTTGGAATTTCCTTTGGCAGACGTGACCCCCTGAACTTGTGACCCCCCACTGCTCTATGTTGTTCTTTGCTCTATATTCTTGCTCTTGTCTGTTCTATTTTATACAGAGCTATCCTACACTGTTTACCCGCATTCTTTCCTCTATATTCTACTCCTTGCAACACACACCTGTTTTACTCTGTTTTGGTATGCTCTATTCTGTTTTACTACGCTCTATTCTGACCTTAAGCGCTTCCTCTATTAAATAAAAAAAAACAATATTCAAATCTGCACACTGCCATAACAACATACTGGAGTGAGAGATATGGGAGAAAGTGTAAAATAAACCCAGTGAGGAGCAGGGGTGCGGTGGGGACAATACGGGAGCACTGTATTAACATCCGGGGTCCCAGACTATTCAACATCTTACCAGAAGATATCCGAAACATCGCTGGAACCAGTGTAGAAGCCTTCAAGAGGAAACTGGACAAGTATCTTCATCGGGTGCCAGATCAACCAGGCTGTGATGGATATGTGGGGCAGCGGGCCTCCAGCAGCAACAGCCTGGTTGACCAGGCAAACACCAGACGAGCCTGGCCCATGGCAGGGCTCAGAGAGTAGATACTCTCGAAACTCTTCAAAGGTATATCAAAGGTAACTCAACCCACAAACATTTTCTTTTATTCGACTGTTCTCTGCTCTCCTCTTTTGTATTTACTTGTTATCATTCCACAAGTTTCCTCAATCCCATCAGCTTTTCCCACACTCTTAAAATTAACTGCTAATAGCTCCGAGAATCATTGCCCCGCGGCCACGTCTCAGTGCTAGCCACCACAATACTGGGCTTATTTCTCTACCTAGGTGAACCGATAGAGGTATCGGTGAAGAGACAGTGGAGAAAAGGGCCGTGAACCAGTCCCTTGTACCTCAAAACACGCAGGACACAAAGTAGGTCAACCACTAAACCTCCCTAAACAGTTGAACTCCCTCAAGAGGCCAAGGAGCTATAGCTCAACCCTTACAGTCATTGTCAGTTTATACAAAAAAATGTGATTTTCTTACAGATTCTAATGATGCCGATTGTTGTACCAAAACGATGAGTTACCAAATAAATGTACTTTAGGAGAATTTCTTTCCTCTGATTATATATATATATATATATATATATATATATATATATATATATATATATATATATATATATATATATATATATATATATATAAGTGTGTGTGTGTGTGTGTGTGTCTGTGTCTTGCCGATTAGGTAAAACTTGCGATTTTGGCTTAAATAGCAACGCTCTTCTTGCCATATAAGACAAGCGAAAATTTGTGTATGCAATAATTTCGTAAAAATCATTCTGAACCTAACGGAAAAAATATATTTCACTGTGTTTGTTTATTATTAAATTATTGTAAACGTATCTAAAATATATTTAGTTGGGTTAGGCTGAATTAAATTGCGCTTGTTATAATAAGGTTAGGTAAGTTTTCAAAGTTTCTCTTGGTACAAAATTAAAAATTTTTACATAAACATAAATGAAAAAAATATATATATCTTTAAACGTATAAGAGAAAATTTTAGAAAGGACTTAATTTTAAATGAGTTCTTGCTAATATATCTGGAGAGAGGAGAGAGAGAGAGAGAGAGAGAGAGAGAGAGAGAGAGAGAGAGAGAGAGAATAAAAACTACCGTATGTGTATTTACAGTTGGTCAGAAGTACATAAGTCCCCTTATCAATATATTAGAAAGGTTACGGTTCAAAGAATATATTACTAAGAGTAAATGGATTGGAACTGAAACGAAGTGACTTATTCAACCATTATTTGCATGCAATAACAGAGTATATAAATCTTTAAAAAACAGTGCGTGAAAAATACACAGACGAAATACTATCTTTAACTCTTAATACCCAGAGAATAACCACAAAATAAAACTTCTTCTTTTTGCTGTATTAAATATGAAAACGAGCGGTGCTCTGTCCTATAAGAGAACGAGTCATGTTTTGCCTTGCTAGAATGAAGGAATAAAAAGCGCCAACAAAAAGGCGAGATTGTTCAAAACATGTACACTTCCGGTGTGCACAACATACACTACCAACACACACACACACACACACATATTATATATATATATATATATATATATATATATATATATATATATATATATATATATATATATTCAACTTAACAAGAGGATTCGGGAAAGCAGTTATGTATAGCAGACATCACCAGGTGGAGAGGATAATACAATGCAGTTGTGTTCTTCAGAAACTGACCGCAGGACCCCCAAGAGGAGGTAGCGAGTGCTACACCCACAATGCTAGTGATGGGCACCTGCTCTCTTCCTCGGATCAAACCTCATTACCTCTCATTCCCCACCTGATGCATGACCCCTATGTATCTAACACTTCGCAATGACAATAATAATAATAATAATAATAATAATAATAATAATAATAATAATAATAATAATAATCTTAATACTGAACAATCCAAGTGCCAGCACTTTAGGACAAATTTTAATAAACAAGTTTCGATCCTGAGACTTTGGTCACTATCAATGATCATTTGAAGTGACCAAAGTCTCAGGAACAAAGCGTATCCTTAGTAAGATATCCTAAAGCGAATGCTCATGCTTTTTTTTTTTAATCCACTTTGTTGGTGTCACTGTACTTCTACCATCCAATGATCTATTTTGACTTTGGTTAATGAATTATCCAAAAATTATTGAATAAGCCTAGGTTATTGCGTTATCCATCTCTACGCGTCCTAGGACACACCGTAGCAATTTCTTAATTAATACAATCCGCCTTTAAATTCACGAAACCTCGAAAAAAAGTTAACTTACAGGACGTAAATTTATATACGTATATATATATATATATATATATATATATATATATAAAGTCAATAATGAGGCATTGTATAGAGTGGCCTTTATCATGTGTTTGTGATAACCTTGCCCTGAAGGCTCGCTATCAAGGCCCCGCTGCCCGTACAACAATGCTTCTGTCCGGAAGTGATAGAGTGAAACAATGATTCGGAGATTCGAACACGACGCGATTCAGTGGTGCCACGACGGTAGTGCTGCGGTGGCACGGTGACTAGAGTGCTTCACTGATACACTAACGCCGTGAGTACAGTGATACAGTGATACAGTAAAGAGTGATTCACTGCCAAGTTCGTTACTCTCCGCCTGCGCTCCACTGAGCCCTGGGGTTTTCCTCTTCTAAAAATTGTCTGGTAATACTACAACTATTATTAATGATATTACTGCAGTAACGGAGGGAGGATGGAGAAGGAAGATGGAGGGGGAGGGGGTGGACGCAAGAGAAGGACGGGGAATGAGGGAGATGGATGGAAGAATAAAAGGAGGAGATGGGGTGGAGGGGGAGATGGAGAAAAAGTAAAAAGGGATAGGAAGGATGTAGGAATGGAAGGGTTAAGACGAAGCTGGTGGGAAAGATGCATAAGGTAAGGAAGAGAGTAGAAGGGAAAAAATCGCCTACTCTGTAAACCATTCTTCTATCAACCCCCCTATCCCCCACCAAGGAAGGTTCCTTGATGCTGGTAAGCGGCTCTTCATCTAGGGAATTGTATATGTGCTCCAATTCCCTGAATTAAGCCTGAATACCTACCATCCCTCCCCCTCACACGCGTTGTGTAATCCCTATGGGCTTAGCTCTTCCCTTGATAATCATCCGTCAGCCACGGGGACTACAGTGGGTGATCGTTTGTTCATGTAAACAAAGTAAGCGCATAAGGGATGACGAATGCTTCACAGATGGTAATACCTCGGTACAAAGTCTATATGTATATCAATGACTAGTAACATTGCAAAAATGCTCTAAAATAATACATTCCCAACCCCACATCCTCCATATCCAAAACAATCTCCACAGCAACAACCCCTACAGCAAGAACCCCCACAGCAATCAGCCCTACAACAATAATAACACATCCACAACAGTGCCAGAAAATGAGCAGAGGTGTACTAGGAAAATAGGTGTGCTAGGAACAGAGGTGTACTAGGAGCAGAGGTGTCCTAGGAGAAAGTATCGACTCTTACCCCCACCACGTAACTTCAAAGATATGATTGTGTTGTCGTCCACAGGGGCCGTTGTGGCCCATGCTCCCACACCCCACCATTTTTCCATACCCCACTATGACCCCCATGCCACCACCATACACCCACACTGCACCATGGCCCCACACCACCAACAAACATCTCCACCATGACTCCTAATTCCGCTCCTATCGCCATTCTGACCTCACGATCAGACCTGCTGGACATAGGAAGGAACAAAGGAGGTTCAAGACGTAAAAGGTTGGCCTCGATACGGCATAAGTCCCGCCGATATGGGTAATTAGTCGAAGGAGCTTAGTGAACACACAGTTACTGTATGGTAGGTAGGTATCAGGTTTGTCAGGAAACAGGACAAGTGTTTCCCGACACTTGTCATCTGACCGAGGCCTTCCGCTGGCTTACCAGCCCACCCCCTTTAAAAATTATAGTCATTGTATAAGTAAGTTATCGTGTGCACAATGGAAGGCATTAGGAGGAAGGGCAGGTAAGGAGAGTGGGTAAAGGGAAAGCGGTCCGGGCACGCAGCTCGTGTCTCACTGGTGTGAGAATTAACGACTCATTGTAACCTGGTAGACACAACACTCATGACTTTACCCGTGACACACCTGTCACGGGTGTCGTGAGTAATTCGACTCTCAAGGCTCGGTACCCAGACCATTGTTTGTAGGCTGATCAACGAAGTTGTTACTGCCAGCAGCCTACAAGCTTACAAAGCAATCATAATCCGCTCTTTAAGGATAATCGTGACACACCTAGTTATAATATTGCTATTAGATGCTTAGACAAACAAAATACGATGGTGACTAGCTAGAAACTCTTCATAATTGCACTCATGGGAAGGGGGTGTTAAACTCGTAAGGATTATGCAACTCCTGGAAAGGGGAGGCAATCAGGTTCGATCCAAGGGGATAGTAGCTTCAATTCATTAGATCAAAAGCCTTTCACCAGCATGATAGAGTAACGCCCTATTATCCTCTGCAAGTTTATGAAGAATAATTACGAGATGTTGATGAAAGAACATGAAATTTCGATACTTCAAGACGTGTTTCATCAAAACAAAAGGTCTGATAACGAGTGTATGGAGAGAGAGAGAGAGAGAGAGAGAGAGAGAGAAGAGAGAGAGAGAGAGAGAGAGAGAGAGAGAGAGAGAGAGATCATTATAACACAACACTGTTATCTAATATTTTCATTCCTTATTCTCGATTCTCAAATTAAAATTTGAGAGACATTTCCACTGCCTACAGCTTGATATACCCGTAATTGGTTTCGAGAGTTCTACTCTCAAAGCCCAGCTTGACATCACACTTGGCTCGTTACTACCTGATCAACTAGGCAGTTGCTGCCAGCGGCCCCCAGGCCTACAGTTGTTTCGACAGTATTTCTTATAATTGCTGGTTGCCTGTAAAGAGACTTAAACTCTGGATGTTGACACAGTGTTCTCTCATTATGCTTATGACACGCCTTCAATTCAATGGGCTTATCGTGCACTCTCTCTCATATTTCGCGTTCCAGTACGTTGTTAAGGCAGTATACAAATTGGGGACGATGCCTTCATGTATCGTCCAAGTATATATAATTAGATATCTTTCTTATCCATTTCAAAGACCACATTCCAATTGCTTTGAGATGTTGTTCTCAGTTGTTTAGATTAATGAATATGCTAGCAGTAAATAATCTCTGTACATTATCTACGTCTGATGTCTCTCCTGCCTTCAATGGAGCTGAGAAATATTCCCCTTTTTTGCTCCCCCGCCTCTTTTAATTATCTTAACACTTTCACTTCCTCCATACTCCTTCCTTCCAGTCTGACCTCCACTCTTTTATTCCCTACAATTATTCTCGTCACCTTGCGCTTTTCTACATTCTCTTTCAACTTCCTTCTCTTACACATCCTTCCAATGGCTCCTCTATCTTCTGAAATTCCTCTTCTGAATCATCAAAACACTCACCCATCTAATTTATAGTGACAAACCATCCAGACCGTAATGCCTATAAAGACCTGCGGGCCACTAGCACCAAAAACCTGGAAATCTGGTGTAAAGCTGCGTTGGGTGGGAAGAACCTTTGATTGCAATCATGGGCATGATACGGAGGTGGTGGTGACTTACTAAAGTGATAAGTAAGCGCAGCACAAGAACTAAATATAAATTGCATTATCGTAAAGCAACTGATTTCAGAGTGTGGGCGTCTTGTTAACACAGCTGAGTGTATCGTGTCAGAGAGCTGGCGTCTGTTTGACGGAGCTGAGTGTATCAACAACATTCTGAAATATTTCTACAAAGTGAACCTCAGAAGTATTAACTCCCTCCCCATCTTCTACGAATCATGACACACAACGTATGAGAGCTCATCTCCGTGCCAAAAAAAAAAATGAGAAGAAACATCCTTCCAGTAAACGTCTTTCCTGTAAAAATGTCTTATTGTAATTTACCTACTACCGTCTCGAGGATCTTCTACCTTTGCAGCCCTGATAAATTAGGCTGTTGCTGCTAGCTGCCCCGCAAGCCTACACAGCCATCATATGGCTGGTGTCTGTTATAGGCAAATGAGGGAGGTAAGGAAGGAGTGGGTGTAAAGACAGCAGGCTCGTCCTTACATCCCTCAGGGTAATGATGGGATTAATGGGGCTGACCTTCACAAGGTGATGTCACTCTTCTCAGAAATCTGGTACTACAACGCAACATCTCAAAGAGTAGGAGCTTGAACTAAATTATTTTCCTGGCGTTTGTTTGGCGAGACGGAGAGGGTGGCCATCTCCAGCTGCTCCAGGAACCCTCCAAAATGGACGTTATACTTCGATCGTTCTCCAAATAATTTTATTATCAGCAAGAGCTGCAAAAATAAAGCAGCAATAACAGTAACATCAACAACCAACTACAACAACATTGGGGAACTCGAACCTAAAGCAAGCAGTGACAGTGTGGTTGATCCTAACGAAAAAATAAGTTCAGTTTGTAATGAGAATGTGTTTTAATTATATTGATGTATTAGGTCAGGTTCCATGCAGTTTTTGTAGACCATTACAGATGTTGTCTACACGAGAACCAACAACACACAGTTTCCTGTGACACTTGTGGATGCTTTCGAAGGCTCTTCTATCTTCAGGTCATGCTTCCATGTTGACTTTGATCAACTAAGTTGCTGCTGGTAACGCCAAGCAGACCAACATAGCCATCACCTCCTGGCTGGCAATCTCTACCCACTCATTCCATTTCCTTCCCTCCCAACACCTACAACACGAGACCTCCTCCCTCCCCACCCCTACCCCAACATCCATCTTACTCCCCAACTCTAAGTGCTTGACTGAGTGTATAAGGGATATGAAGAGTCACTGTGTATTCTTCAGTCCTGCCTTCGAAAGAGACTGTTAGGATAGAGTAAATTCTCAATCTAGAGAACACAAATGACCTTAACACCCCCACCTCCTCTCCTATTGTTTGGTGATTTCAATTTACGACATCCAAAATGGATGAACGTAGCAAACGCTACAATATCAGAGAAAATCCCAGGAGGCTGTTCAGATGAACAGTCTCAAACAAACGAAATATTAAGATTGTAATAAATTTACATTTAGCCAGCAGATAATGGAAATGATCAGAATAGAAAATGCCTTTGATTTTATTCATATTCACAAATAGCGAGGATCTGTCACTGAACTTAACGGCGTCGAATACAGCAAACTTGGACCACAACGTAACTGAAGTTCAGACGTTCAGGCACACTGGTCTTGAGCAACAAAACAGTCAGCTTCCACAATTTCAGCTTCAACAAATACACATTAACTGGGATCAAATAAAACATAACGTTACTGAAATATGCTAAGAAGATAGTATGAATAACATGAATTTAAAACAATCTGTCGAGAGGAAGAGCTCAATGTCACTAGAAGTATGCTTCAGACTCGTACCATTGAGACCAAAGGTGAAGACGCCAGTGAGAGAGAGAGAGGGGGGGGGCCCAGTCTCGTGGACTTCATATTCATTAAAAATGACATAAAATCACTATCAACTGCCTTAGATGTCATATGGAGATCGAGTTTGATACAGGAATTATTCACAAAGATGGCAGCAAAATAATTGTAAAAAAAAAAACTGATAGTCCTGACGTTCCACATAATTAAAATCCTTGAAAGATTTTTAAGAAGTAAGATTGTTAAACAGATGGAATCACGACAGTTGCACAACCCAGAGAAACATGAATTTAGAGCAGGTTGCTCTTGTCTCTCGCAATTGCTGAACCATTATGATACATGCTGTTACAATAATGATATACAGTACCCACCAGTTGATTAATTAGATACATGTGCAACACCTGGGTATCAAAGTTGAGGGACTGATTATGATCCACTGTCTCCAGCATATAATCTCTGTACTGGATTGAAAAAGCCACTGATAGTCGAATAACTTTTCACAATACAGATAACCAAGTGTCGCACATGTGTCTTATTCATCATCATGACGTGATCGTGGATCCACTAGAAGACAAAATACCAGAGTAGGACACAGCAAAAACCTTTGACAAATGTAACGTGATGCGCACAAAAGGAATAACTGAATAAATGGATTTTTAATTTCCTAATAAATGGTAGGGAAAACGTATTAATTACAGTAAAATCTAATGACAGCCACAATGAAGAATTCTGTTGCTCAAGGAAATTACTCGCCGAGAAACTTTCTCATTCTCAAATCTGACATTGACAGACACACAAACCATAGTACTGTATCATTATTAAAACTATACTAGAATTTGTACAAAAGTGGCATCAAACACAACCCACAGTTATGAGGATGAAACTTATGGCATTTTGGTCAGACTCGGACCATTAACTAGTCATACAGAAGCGCGAAGAGAAGGGAGAGTGACATCCTCGGAGGACAAAGCAAATCTCCAAGCTGATATTAACCAGGTCTTCCAGTAGGTCACAGGAAACAGTATGATGATCGTTGACCACAAATTTGAGTTACCACCCTATGGAAAATTGAAGAAATAAAAACTGCAGCGGAGTATTAAAAAAGATCAGATCTCTCAGCAGAGCGGAAGTTAAATGTGAGGGACTTAGGAGTAACAATGTCAGAAGATATCACAAAGATATTGATAGGATGGGTGACTACAGCCTTCCAAACAAGAAATGTCAAGTTATTGATGATGCACAAGACTGAGAATTTGCTCTGTCCTAACAGCCATTTTTTGGTCAAATCTTCACACCAAAACTTCGTACCACGAGAGTAAATGAGTCAGCAAACGGTTCAAAAATACCCCATGAAAAGCATAGGTGCACTGAATACACTAAGAGAAAACTCAGTAAGTGTAAAGAGACCAAGATGTTTCAAAAGCCTTCCATCCTTCATAAAGAAAATTACCAGCAGACCCATAGCTGTCTTCAAGGGGAAGCTGGGAAAGTTCCTCAAGTCAATTCCTCATCAACTAGGCTGTGGTGCCTATGCTGGAATGTGTGCGGCTAGCAACAACAGCCAGGTTGATCAGGATATCAACCAGATCTAGTTTGTATCCGTGCCACGGGGCCGGTGACCTCTGGAATCGTCTTCAGGTAACCTTCAAGTAACTCTCCCAACCCCTGTCCCCAACATCCCTCCTCCTCCTCCCCCTCCCCACAGCTACTGCCCCAGCACCCCACCTCCTCCCCTCCATAACAATGCTCGCGACACATTCATCACTTATACAATGATTTGACGACCTGGGAGGGGGAGGGAGTGACACGTCACAGATCAGAGGGAGGAGAGAGGAGGGAGGAACATCACAGTTCTGGCTGGGAGGAAAGGGAAGGATGTTGAAGGGAGAGGGGAGGGTACAACACAGACAAGGGGAAAGGGAGAACAGAGGGGACGAGAGAGAGAAGAGTGGAAGACTTCACATTACAGGCTTTAATGGACGTTAGATGTAAATATGTGCTTTCATTAAAGAAGAATGATAATTAATAACAAAACTGACAAGACAGGGAAATTATTGTTACTAATTATCCTTCTTCTTTACTGAATGCACATAAAACAGTTACGATTAAAGTTTAAAAAAAAAAATGCGTCAGAAGCGGGATTAGAAGTAGTCCGTTGTTATTGATCAGAATTAGACACATTTTACCTGTGACTCAGCAGTGCGCTGATACCCAACTCTGAGTTAGTTCAACCTACCCTTCAGTGCCAAAATTAGTCACTTTGTAACTAAAGTAGGATTATCAACATTCGTAGCGGGGGAAAAAAACCAGCTATGCTTCCTTGTATCCCATCATACAGGATTTTGAATAACAGTGGTATTCCAAACCATGTATTGTGTTGATAAAATTACAGGATGGCGAAACGTCTACAAGAAAAGATACCCAGATGCTGCGGTGTCGAATTTATCATTATACAGAATGACTGGAGAGAAATTATACAAAAATACCGATATCACTGGTAAATGATAAAAGAAAAGTATAAGGCGATCATTTATTGATATTTCGCCCACACAGTGGACTTCATTAAGTCACAAACAGATCGGTCCAATACTCCATATGGAAGAAGACATGAAGTAGAGGGACCTGCCTAGTATTGGCCTGTAGGCCTACTGTAGTGTTCCTCCTTTCTTATGTTCTTGTGAACTTCGACTTTTTGTATTCTTATGTACTTCGAGGTGATAAAGTTCACTGTGTGGGCGAAACGTTGTCAATAAAGAATCTCTTTATACAGCATTTGTCTCTCTATAGAGGATGAATAAAGAACACTTGGTACGACAGAGTAGAAAGAAAATGAGGTTTGTGAAGGATGGTAGAGGTTGAAGAGATGAGGGGTTCGTGGTAGAGTTGATAGGGCGAAGGTTGGAGGATTTGGGGTAGGGGTTGAATGGGGTGTTGGGTGGGGCCGCGAGGTGCAACCTACGCCACACCTCAATAAGATAAGGACCGCGACTTCCGGTGAGGACACCTGTCTGGTCCTGATGATCACGCGACCCAGCGGAACCGCTCGCAATCTGTCAGGGCTCACCGGAACCCACCGGAACCGCTCAGGACCTACCGAAACAGCTCGCAACCTGTCGGTATTCATCGAAACCTATCGGAACGGCTCAGGACCTACTGGAACCGCTCTGGATCTGCCGGAACCGATCGGAATCTACCTGAATCGATCGAAACCTACCAGAACCCCTTGCAACCTGTCATTTTCCTTGTGTTGTCCTTTCCCTGTGGTTCTTCTGTTGTCATTCGCTTGTTTTCATTCTGTGGACCTCATGTTATTCACCTGTCATGTCATTATTCACCCGTTGTCTTGATATCATTTACCTATTGGTTTTCTGTTGGCCTTCTGCTATCTTAGTGACAAAATTTCCGTGCGGTAGAGTGCATCTATAATATTATCTCGGATTATAGACTTACTGTTATAGGTACAAGTTTTAGATTCCATATGACAAGATTTACCTACCTAGTTTGTCAAGTGGAAATCCGCGAGGCAGTGTGCTGCCCCCACCACAATTATTAACGCTATCCTTACCACCATTACTACAATCACTTACCACCATCGTCGCCACCAATATTACCCCTCCACCCGCACTACCACCATCACTATCACCACCCCTACCACCATCACCCCTACTATTATCACTACCACCACCCCAACTACCATCATAGATACCACCTCCCCACTATCATCAAAACTACCGCCACCCCCACCACCATCATCACTACCACCACCCCCACCACCATCATCACTACCACCACCATCACTACCACCACCCCCACCACCATCACTAACACCACCCCCACCATCATCATAAATACCACCACCCCACCACCATCATCACTACCACCACCCCACCATCATCATCACTACCACTACCCCACCACCATCATCACTACCACCACCCCCACCACCATCACCATAAATACCACAACCCCACCACCATCATCACTACCACCACCCCACCACCATCATCACTACCACCACCCCACCACCATCTTCACTACCACCACCCCATCATAAATACCACCACCCCACCACCATCATAAATACCACCACCCCACCACCATCATCACTACCACCACCCCCACCGCCATCATAAATACCACCACCCCCACCACCATCATCACTACCACAACCCCCACCACCATCATCACTACCACCACCATCACTACCACCACCCCTACCATCATCACTACCACCACCCCACCACCATCATCACTACCACCACCCCCACAACCATCATCACTACCACCACCCCCACCATCATCACTATCACCACCCCACCACTATCATCACTACCACCACCCCACCACCATCATAAATACCACCACCCCACCACCATCATAAATACCACCACCCCACCACCATCATCACTACCACCACCCCACCACCATCATCACTACCACCACCCACCACCATCATCACTACCACCACCCCACCACCATCATCACTACCACCACCCCACCACCATCATCACTACCACCACCCCACCATCATCACTACCACCACCCCACCACCATCATCACTACCAATACCCCCACCACCATCATCACTACCACCACCCCCACCATCATCACTACCACCACCATCATCACTACCACCACCCCCACCACCATCATCATTACCACCACCCCACCACCATCATCACTACCACCATCCCCACCACCATCATCAATACCACCACCCCACCACCATCATCACTACCACCACCCCCACCACCATCATCACTACCACCACCCCCACCACCACCATCATCACTACCACTACCATCATCACTACCACCACCACCCCCACCACCATCATCACTACCACCACCCCCACCACCACCTCAACTACCACTCATCAACCCACAACTGAACAATGAATAGTGACGGACATAACCACACTAGCCAGATGAATCCAAATTATATCAACATTAACAATGATATGTCTCACTGTCTGTCTGTCTCACCATCTGCCTGTTTTATCTCGGCTATTCTCTCCACCTATGTGTCTGTCTCGCTATCTCTTCGCCTATGACTCTGTTTTTTGTGTGACTGCCTCTTTATATCTCTGTTTTCATGACTTTCTTTTTTGTCTGTCTCTCTCTCTGTTTGTCCGTCTCTTCGTCTGTCTATTTAGGTATTTGTATCACTGTCTAGTACACATTTAAGCTTTATTCCCTAATAAAGGAATTAAAACGTCTATGTAAACGGTAAATAAATCATAGGACGGTGACTTTAATTATACCTGTGTAGGTGTAAACTTACCTTTGATATATACCTTTGATGAGTTTCGAGAGCCCTTCTGCTCCCAGAGTCCGGCTATTGACCAGGCTCGTCTAATGCTAGCCTGGTCAACCAGGCTGTTGCTGCTGGAGACCTGCACCCCCACATATCCATCACAGCCTGGTTGGTCTGGCACCTGGTGAAGATACTTGTCCAGCTTCCACTTGAAGACATACTATCAGTATACAGTAATTTAGATATTCACCTGAGGTAAAAGACAGGCAGGCAGACATGCACACGGCAGGAAGGCGTGCAGTCAGACAGGCGGGACACAGGAGAAAGTTAGGCAGGCAGCCTTACAGATAGGCAGAAAAACAGGCAGGAAGAGAAAGACAGACAGACAGGGATGCAGACAGGCTAGCAAGGGTGCAGGCCAGCAGGGATACAGACAGACATGCAGGGATACAGACTGGCTAACAGGCAAGCAGGGTGTAGGCAAGCAGGGGTGCAGGCAAGCAGGCAATAGAGACGGTGATCAGAGTCCTTCAGTGCTCAAACACTGTGAAGAACATAGTGTGTGCAGTATGGTGTGGGGGAGAGGGTAGGAACTTGGAGGGGACATATTGGGGAGAGGGTGGAGACATGGGGAGGGGAGTGTATTGAAGCGGCTAGGTGCTTAGGAGGAGGCGCATTGAAGAAGGGAAGGTGTGAAAGAGAGAGGAAGGGAAAGGTATGAGGGAAAAAAAGGCGCATGAAGAAAAAGAAGTGCAAAAGGAGAGTGAAATAGTGAAAAAGCAAGATAGTGAGAGGAAGAAGGGAGAAGAGGAAGTGGAAAGGAAGAATGTAGGTGGGAAAGAGTCAGAAGGAAGATGGAGGAGTGGGAGACGGACATATATAATGGGGAAGGGGATGGTCATCTGTAACATGTGAGGCAGTAGGTGTTTCGTCTCCCGTCAGGAGTTTTTTTGGGAGGTGTGTGGGAGTGTTAGGTGTATGGGAGATGTGTGAGAGTGGATGAGAGATGAATACGTGACCTACCTGTACTAAATGAGAACAGGGAAGGAGACTTGCTGATAAATAGCTCCAAACGGGAAGAGTTAAGATATGAGACAGAGGAGAGGAAAGCAACCAAAAGAGGCTAAAGGGAAGGAAATAAATAAGAGAGGGAGGGAGGGAGAGGGCTACATATTACCTAAAGGACCCCTGAAGAATATTTTCAGGGATCAACGCCCTTAAGACCCGGTCTCGGACCAGGCCTCCTGATGGAGCAAGGCCTCATCAGTCAGGCTGTCACTGCTAACCGCAAACAGTCCAGCGTACGAACCACAGTCCAGCTGGTCAGGAACTGATCTGAGGAACTCCAGGTAAGGAACCAGACAGCCAGAGCTTTGTTGGTAATCCTCCTTATGCACGAAGAGGATCTCTGGTACTTATCGAGTCGAGTACTCTCTTAGGGTTCGATTTTTATACTAGGTAATTTGCGCCTTCTGCTATGTCTCTAGCTTTCATACGGAGTGCTTTCGGTGTGCAGGTTTGGGACCAGTCTCTCTAGGATTTTCCAGGTGTAAATCATAATATATATTTCTCGCCTACGTTCCAAGGGCTATAGTTCATGGGACTTCAAATGTGCACAGAAGTTTAAATGTTTGACTAAATGTATAGGAGACTGAAAGTTCTCTGTACGTTTTCTTGCTCATTAATCTCGCCTGCCTTGAAAGGAGCAGAGTTAGTATACAGCAGCAGTTTCTTAGCTTAGAGATAATGAGTGATTTAATGGGTATCTTCATGGCTCAGCACCTTTTGTCTTGAACGTTATAGTTATCAAGCCTATCATTTTCCTTGCTGTATCAATAGCAACACTTTGTAAAATCACTGAGTGTGAGACCTTCTGACATCATCATTCCCATGTCTCACACATGGGCCTTTCGCTTTATTAAATGATTGGAAGCTTCTCTTGTATTTCGTTTCAGTCTTTATTTACTCCATTCTTCCACGAAGGAGTAACTGAAACATCATATTGTCTGAAGTCCATTGGAAGGCTTTATTTATATTCACTTCAAGATTCGGTGAATCTTCGACGGATGCTATTCCTATAGAGATTCTGATGTCATCAGCAAAGGATGCTACGGTGCTATGATTAATGCTCTTGTCTTTGTCGGATATAAGAATGGGAAGCAGAAGTGAGGCGATAATTGTGCCTTGACTAAAATAGCTGTTTAACTGTGGCAACTTCCGACTTTACTCTCTTTACTACTACTCTCCAGGTTCTGCTCGCTTTTCCAGTTATTATTTTTGTACACATGTGCGCAGTCACGCCATGGTCGCATTTGTCGATGGTTTTTCCAAAATAAGTGGACACTAAATCAGTATTTACCATGTCTTCCTGTGCTTCTAGAGCCACGTCATAATGGTTTATAAATTGTGAAAGGCAGGAGCAATCCGTGCTAAGCCCATGCTACCCTGGATTGTGTAGCTGTTGTGATTACATGTAACTGGCCGACTTGCTTCTTAGGACGCATTCACAGATTTTGATACTGTGTGAAATAAGCTCTCTTGGTCTATAGCCTTTTTCCAGATTGTTGTACTGCCACTTATATGAAGTGAGGAAGTATCGATGGTTTTTAAGAACCGAATCCAAGCTCCTTCTCCATAGAATGTTGAGGCTTGAGATAGTGATTTCTTGCATATTTTTTTTTTTTTTTGTGAATGTAGAATTCCACGAGTCTTGGTCTGGGACATAGTGCATGGGCATGATTTCGAAGCTTTCTTCAGTCAACTGGAGATAGGGCTTCATCACCATAGAGAAAGAAAGACTGGTACTCTCAATGTTTTTGTGGTTGATCTTGTTCACGACTGTTCGCGTCCAGCTTTGTTCATTCCTTTGTTCACTACGTTGTAAAGAAGTTAAAATCATTGACTTTTATCTCATACGGTACTATGACAATTAATATAATATATATATATATATATATATTATATATATATATATAGATATATATATATATATATATATATATATATATATATATATATATATTATTATAAACACTATTTTTAAAATACACTGTCCATCGCATAATCCATGCTGCCCTGAAGACTTTAAGTGTTGCGATTATATGTGATTGGGAGTCACATTGGTGTTCTCTTTAAGGTCACCCTACATCCGTGGGAGGTGGCCAGTGTATACCTGGAGAGGGTTTCGGGGGTCAACGCCCCCGCGTGAGCACGTTGTAACTAAGGCTGGAAGCCTTTCTTACAACAAAAATAATGCCGTATTTAATGCAGTTGAATATTCCTAACTTGCAGAGGCAGTGACACCTGTATATTGAAGCAGTGGTACATTTAAATAAGGTTATTGTAATTATAAAGGTACTGATACCTGTATATTGAAACAGCCAAGGATGGAGTTGATATCTTCCCAGCTATTTGTGCTTTATGAAGGTATGTTCACTCAAACATCGAGTACTGTAGCTCAAACTCTTCCCTAGGGTCAAAATCTAAAAAAAAAAAAAATCCTATTCTCCTGTTTTCTCTTTATTTTCAAATTATCATGTTAATAATAAGAAAGTTCTAATCGTAACATTATAGAACCAACTAACTTACAACCACTGAAATTGTGTATAACTTTTAGACATAGCAAGTTTTGTGCACTTGAATAGCAAAAAATAAGAGAATCGCGAAAAAAATCTAAGCAGGAATACGATAATTAGAAATAAAATAACCTAAGAAATATAATAGCATAAGCAATCGGCAACGAGAAAGTCAGCAAAGGCAACGAAACCGCTACAGACTTACTCAGTCTACAACAATCCATTGGTGCTGCCTCGAATGAATGAACCAGAGTCGTCCCCTCAAAAAAAAAAAAAAAATATTGGCGTCCCTCAGAAAACTTCCATTGGCGTCCCCCTAAGAAGAACTTCCATTGGCGTCCCCTCAAAAGAACTTCCATTGGCGTCCCCTCAAAAGACTTCCATTGGCGTCCCCTCAGAAGGATTTCCATTGGCGTCCCCTCAGAACTTCCATTGGCGTCCTCTCAGAAGAATTTACATATGCGTCCCCTCAGGTGAACTTTCCACAAACCCCATCAGAACCACCACAGCTGTTCCACCACAACAGCCTTCTAACCAACGGAGAAAGAGACATCTGTGTGGCCTTACTGTTGTATACAAGGACAGTGTTTCCAAGGTCCCGCACTTGGTTCAACCTGGCGGACCACCAAGTGACAACTGTTACACCAGGACAAGCAGCCATCAACAGTGTCACTCTGGCAGTAACTTTCTCAAGGACACCACTCCATCAGGCTAACACAAAGAGACCCTGAGAGTAGAGAAACCAAAGAGATTTACCTACATAGTTTTATTCCTCAGGTCGACGCGTTGCTCCTTGTGAGAAGTTAGGTTAGGTAAGGTTTGTTAGAAAACAGGGCAAGTGTTTCCTGGTTTTAACACACTTGTGGCGGAAAAAGCCTACATAAAAATAACGTTTCGCTTATGAAATGAGCGAAATATTTTCCTAATAAAGGTATGCACCCTGCTAGTCACTCCTGTATAGGTTGTGTGCGTGAAGCGTGTTTACCTCCCAATCGACCAAAACCGGGGGGCATTTCTCTGGGGGTTGGGAGGCTTTTCTGTTACCCATAATTTATCGGCACTCTACCTTTAGCTTATAGTCTACCTGCACCCACTAACTTAGTCCAGAACTAGGCCTTCTGGTTGACAACCTGATCAATCAGGCTGATGGTGCTAGTGGCACGCAGTCCAACGTAGGCTCCACAGCCTGGCTCGTCAGCGATCATTCGGAACACATTTTCACAATATGCTCTTCCACGCCTAGTTGCTATGACATGTTTATATTTTGCATAATATTATGTATAATGAAGTTGAAGGGGAGAGATGTGAGATTAGTAAAATGAAATGGATGGGGAAGTGGCTGAGAAGTTGAACGAATGATGGGGATGGATTGCATAGGTGAGTAAAATGAATGGATAAATGTTGAGTGGTTGATGGAGAGGTGGAGGAGTGGAATGGTTGATGGACAGGTAAGGGAGTAGAGTGGTTGATGGAGAGGTGAGGGGAAGTGCAACGGAAGGTTGGATGTAGGAGGAGGTAGAGACGAAGGTGGGGAAACAGAGAAGGTGGGGAAGTAGGGAAAGAATGGTTAATAGGTATTAGGAGACAGAAGAAAATGATTAAAGGAGAGGAGAGAGCGTGGAGGTTGAGGAGCATCATAATCTACTGGATGACAGGACGGCAGGCTAGATTTCCTGTCCTGCCTGCTAGGTCCAAACTTTTCCCTACCAACACATCTCTTCTCTCCTATATATAACTCCTCTACGAACACCCACCCTCCTTGCTCAACCAACACTCCCCTCATTCCCCATAAAAGCATCCCTTAACTCCCCATTTCCTCTTGTTTTTTCTACCTCCCTTTCCCCGCTTTCCTACACCATTTCCATTTCTCAGCCTCCTCTTCCAAAAGTCCAAATAGATTTTTGAGATTTTGCCCCCGAAGGGCGAATTTACTTGCCAGCGCTGCTCAGCCTGGGAGAGAACATTCCTTGTTTGCGTTACTAGGTCCATCCTTGGCTGTTCCAACGTGCAGATCAATCAGGCTATGATGGACATGTGAACTGGCTGGCCACCAACAGCAACAGCCTGGTCGACCAGGCTGTCACCATGAAGGCCTGGCCACCAACAGGTACCCCAAGAGTAGGAAAACTCCCGAAACGGATCACAGGAAAATCATGGGTAAAAGTTAACACTTCCTTAATTACTATTACCTATTTAATCTTAGTTTACTTGTAGACAATACCAAGAGTCATTGCCCCATCGATTCGAGACCAGGTCTACAGAAAAACAGCCTGATCACTCAAGCTATTGGCGTTGGCCGCACACAGTTCATCATAGACGCCATAGCCAACCTATTCATTTTGTATCATGTGCCGAGCCTATTATTTTTTTAAGAAGTGATTTTGGTTTGCAGATTTGGTACTAGTCCCTTCAGAATTTTCCAAATATAGATTATGATGAATCTTCCTCAGTTACGTTCCAAGAATAAACCTTAAGGGACTTGATTCATTCCCAATAATTTAGTTGTTCGACTAAATTTGTGATTTTATTTGCCTTAAAAGGGGCTGTTTGTGAACAGCCATATTCCAAGTTAGATAGAATAGGTGACTTAAAAGAGTATTGTCAATAGCCTGGCATCTATTGTATTGAAGGTTCTATTTATTCAGCCTACTATTTACATTTCGATTGAGATAGTAACACTGCTGTGATCTTTGCATGTAGGATTTTCTCACATTGTTGAAGAGATCAGGTGTATCTTGAGAACGGCTCCTAAAAGGTGAAGAGGATCTTGAAGAAAGGCGCTGGAAGGTTAGGATGGTCATGAGAAAAGGTACTGAATTGCCAGAAGAAACTGAGGGAGAGTGATAGATGGTCGGGAGGAACTGAGAAAGTATGTTGGAGGAGCTCAGGAGGGCCTGAGGAAGGGTGCTGGAAGAGCTCAGAAGGGCATGATGAAGGACGCTAGAAGAGCTCAGGAGGGCTTGAGGAAGGACGATAGAAGAGCTCAGGAGGGCTTGAGGAAGGGTGCTGGAAGAGCTCAGAAGGGCATGAAGGACGCTAGAAGAGCTCAGGTGGGTTTGAGGAAGGGTGCTGGGAGAGCCTGAGGAAAGATACTAGAAGAAGTCTCAAGTTTGTTCTTAAAGAATGCTGAAATAACTGAAAGGATATCAGCAGTGTTCCCAGTACTGCAGCAGTACAATTACTACAGCTACTTGTAAAACCTACAAGCAGTAGGAATCTTTCTTAGGGAGAACCTTCACGCTCAAGCTCCGAGAGTAACAGTAGTAAAGTCTCTGAGCCTCGACTTGTCCTGTGTTTGACTTGGTTGTTCCAGCACAGAAACACTGAAGAGATGTCAGTGGACTAACGTACGAACAAATGCAATATTCTCATGGCTCTCCAGCTGGTTCAACTTCGCAGACAACTACAACACAGTTACTATATCAAACAACAAGTTGCCATTACCACTTTCATTCAAGCTGACGCGCCTGTGCAGCATATTCTCAAAAGTACGTTCGATAAATCAAGTTAACTAACCAAATGAAATCTTAGGAGCTCACAGAAGGTACGAATTCTTTCTTGTACTTAACAAGAAGGCCTAACATTAAGTAACGTAATGTATTAGGCAATAACGTCACATAGCATTTCCCACAGTTCCAGGCTTATAACACTTCATGAAGCTCTACGTTCGTGCAGATAATTCATCAGGTCTTGACTTAGAAATGAAATGAGCTATAGTTACACACTTGACAAGTTTAAAACATATAAGAATTGTTATTCCAAATCCTGTAGAACCCAGGAGAGAGAGAGAGAGAGAGAGAGAGAGAGAGAGAGAGAGAGAGAGAGAGAGAGAGAGAGAGAGAGAGAGAGAGAGATGGAAAGCAGAGTTCCAAAAGGCCCATGGGATAAGCTCGTGTTTCAGGGATAGAGGGGGCTCTCTCAAGGGTAGTTTTGAAGGGTCGGGGAACAGTGAGGTAGTGAAGTGCGGCAGTTCCACACGTCGAGTAGAATTTCGTAGGTAATGCGTGTTTTCATGGTAAGAGAGGGAGGACAAGAAGTGTGCAGGAGTAAGGAGAAGCCTTTTAGGAGTGAGTAAGAGAATGAAGACAGGTGGTGTTGGCAGGTGGACAGAGAAGCTCTCTCTCTCTCAATGTGAGGGAGCAAGTAGCGTTGTGAGAAAAGAGACAGCTCTCAAGAGCGAGAAAGCGAGGAGTGGGATGATGCAGGTGAAGAGAGAGCTCTCAAAGAGAGAGGTAAAACAGGTAGTGTTTCCTAGGTAAACAGTTAAGTGGGCATGGCAAGGACACCAAAGGGAAGGGTAGGGTTTCATACCAGGAAAGAAGGGAGGAAGGGCCGGAGGGAGGAAGAGACAGGAAAAAGGATGGAAGAAGAGCTGAGGGAAGCGGGGAAGAAGCAGGAGGGGAAGTTTGGAACACAATAATAGGTGGGAATGTGTTAACTGCTTGTTGGGGCTTTTTATGTGTGAAACGAGAATGCAGCTAATGAACACTGGGCTGCTGACACTTCTTTTTTCAGTATTATCCGGGAAACCTTATGTGAAGGGTAGGCGCGACACTACACCAGAATACACACACACACACGTGGGGTCAGGAGCTGAGTCTCGACCCCTGCAACCACAATTAGGTGAGTACATACATACATACATACAGGCTCATGGAGTTCAACCCCACCAAGTGCAAAATCATGAAGATTGGGAAAGGGCAAAGAAGACCGCAGACGGAGTACAGTCTAGGGGTCCAGAGACTACAAACCTCACTCAAGGAAAAGGATCTTGGGGTATAACATCGGTCACATCTCCTGAGGCGCACATCAACCAAATAACTGCTGCAACATACGGGCGCCTAGCAAATCTAAGAACAGCATTTCTATATCTTAATAAGAAATCGTTCAAGACCCTACACTGTGTACGTCAGGCCCATATTGGAGTATGCAGCACCAGTTTGGAACCCACACCTAGCCAAGCACATAAAGAAACTAGAGAAAGTGCAAAGGTTAGCAACAAGACTAGTCTCGGAGCTAAGTGGAATGTCGTACGAGGAGAGGTTAAGGAAAATTGACCTGACAACACTGGAGGACAGGAGAGATAGGGGGTATATGATAACGACATATAAAATACTGAGAAGAATCGACAAGGTGGACAAAGACAATGTTCCAGAGGTGGGACACAGCAACAAGGGGTCACAGTTGGAAGTTGAAGACTCAGATGAATCACAGGGATGTTAGGAACTATTTCTTCATTCACAAAGTTGTCAGGAAGTGGAATAGTCTGGGAAGTGATGTAGTGGAGGCAGTATCCATACATAGCTTTAAGAAGAGGTATGATAAAGCTCATGGAGCAGGGAGAGTGACTTAGTATCGACCAGTGAACAGGCGGGGCCAGGAGCTATGAATCGACCCCTGCAACCACATATAGGTGAGTAAACACACACTTGTACAGGGCAGTACATATCCAGCACAGCCTGGTTGATCTGGCACCTGGTGAAGATACTTGTCCAGTTTCCTCTTGAAGACTTCTACACTTGTTCCAGTCGTGTTTCGGATATCTTCTGGTATGATGTTGAATAGTCTGGGACCCCGGATGTTGATACAGTGCTCCCTTATTGTCCCCACCGAACCCCTAGAAGCGATAAAGAAAAGAGTCGCGTGCTAACAGAAAACGAAGATCCACCAGGCTCAGTAGAAAACCAAAGTCAAATAATCACTGTTCACGGCTCGTTAAACAGTCACCCATCCAACTGGCATAGCAAGTCATATACTGTCTCTAATTAAGTGGACGGGATGCACGAATATGCTAAATAGTAATGGCACAAGTTATATAGATAAGTCAAGATTCTAGACTACAAGAAAGGTTTCCACACACACACACACACACACACACACATATACATACACACACACACACACTCGCTTACATTTTTATTTCAAGGAAGTAACTCAAAAGAATAGCACGTCCTTGAAAAAATATGTGACAAAGTTGAAGATTATAATTTACATGGTCAAACCGCAAGTATAGGAAGAACAGTTTTCAGCGAGGTGGCGGAGAAAAAGGGACGAAGAGGAAGAGGGACGAAGAGTAGGAGGAGGAGGAGGAGGAGGTGGTGGTGCTGGTGGTTGGCGGCGTGTGTGGCTTGCAGCTCTGGTCTGCTATTCTCATCTGAACACAACAGGTCCACTCAGCCGTCTGGGAGACGGGGACAGGTGTAGAGATCAGTTAATTTCCGGCCAGTAAGCATCCTTCCTTCCTGGCCTACCTGCCCATCTCAATGGCAGGCCACCAAGCCAAGAACAACAGGTGTTCACTTCCGGTGGTGCTAGCCAATGAGCGACGCTCCGAGGGTCGGAGCAGCCAATCAGGATGCTCGAGCGGGTTGATCCCTGACCAATGAGGGGCGAGCACAGGCAACCCCATTGTGTCCTCGCCTCTCCCAGACCTCTGTCCACTCATTATGTATTTCTCATTACATTTACCAACACGACCCGTTGCTGTGATTCTAAGATGATTTTTGCTTCACGTGTCCAACACAAACCTTCATTTCGTTTCTAAGAGACAAGAAAAGACCTAAATAAAGTATTGAACCGGTGAAAGAGAAAAACATTCACTGGCACCCGAAGTGGTGGTGGTCAGGACAGTTAGGGAGCAAAGGAAATGACTCATTACCGTGTTGTTCCGACCATGACACTTCAGAACAATGCTACCAGATATAGGGGCAAGTCTTTTTTTTTTTAGGCCTCAGCGCCGAGAATACATAGCCTAGGAGTTGATAACTTCAGGCAGCCTTTGGTAACACTGCCCCCTCCCATACTCCCTCGAGAAGCGAAGTGAGTGAGACTGCCTGTGCTTAGTTGGCAATGGAGACAGGTGGAAGGGAGACGAGGTAGGAGTGGATGAGGGGGGGCAGTGGGGTCCAGCGAGACTCAAGCACAGTGGCTGCCCCCCACGTACACATCCCCCACCACACACATGCGCCATAGTGCACCTCACAACCACTAGCAGATCTGGGGCAAGACAGGTGTAAACGCGCGTCCCCTGCACAGTCGACGACCCCACCAGAGAGTGATAGAAGGACAGCCTCTAGTGTCAAGGGCCACACACGCCACCTCTGTCCTCACCAACCCCCCCATAACAGACGAGATGTAAAAATGGAGGCCCGTCATTATTTAATCTCGTATTGGCATCAAGGACAGATGGCAAACGAGGTAACTAGCGTGGGAACACCGCCCCCGCTCGTAACTACTGGACCTCCCTCCCCCATCCCTCCCAACCACTACCTAATTCCCTCCCCCCTCCTAGACTTCCCTTCCTTCCCACCCCCACGAACCTGCCATTCAGTGGGTGACGAAGGTGGGGAGAGTGAAGCAGTGGTGGTGTATTATTACGGTGGCGGCAGGTAATGAGAGCTACCGGACCATGGCAGACAACCTGCCCTCTCTCACCCACTCTCCTCTCCCATCCACTCCCCTTTTCCAGCCACTCTCCCACCCACTACCCTCTTCCAGCCACTCTCCTCTTCCACCCACTCTCATTCTCACCCACTCTTCTCTCCCACTCTTCTCACCCACTCTTCTCTCTCTCCTCTTCCACCTACTCCCCTCTTCCAGCCACTCTCTTCTCCCACCAACTGCCATTCCACAACCACTGCCTCATCCACTGCCAGTGCACTTCTAACAGCTCATCCTCTTTCACATTCGCCTTCAACCATTCTTCTCACCCCTTCACAACCATCCTCTTCACAACTCTCCTTCACACCCACCCTTTTCACAACCACCACCTGTATAGCTACCCATCAAGAGGGTTGCTCTGTTGACGTTGGAGAGTTGTAGACACAATATTACCTTAGACCGTTTTTGAGAGTTTTCATACTTCCGTAGCCCGGCCCTGAGCCAGGCTTGTCTGGTGCTTGCCTGGTCAACTAGACTGCTGCTGCTGACGGCCCAGCGGCCCATCATCACCCCAGGGGATGTATGGCCCCCCAGGGGATGTATGACCCCCCCTTCATGTTTAGCACTTCCTTGTGAAAGTAATATTAACCCTTCTCTTTCATTTGTTATTCTTTCTCTTCTTTCCTAGCACCTCAAAATTGATGAACTGAACATATCGACTCCAGGCTGAAGGACCGATTACCTCAAACTCCTCCTCTTCCACCGTTCTTGTTACTGGACTGAAGAAGCCACTGGCTGGCGAAACGTGTCCACAATAAAGATTCTCAAATGTTACACAAGTGTCTCACTCTTCAACTTGTTGGTTTTCTAAACCGTTTATATCGCCTCCCTCCTCCTCTCCCCCAGTCATCGACCAGACACCCCATCAATGGCAGCAGTAATCAGGGCAGACAACCAGAGACACTGACCCGGACACAGACAAGAAGGCAGAATTCGATCCCCGCAAAAGCATATCGGTGAGTACAGACAAAAATAAGGCCTCATAGACAAGGCTCACAAGCAAGATCACACGAAGCCCCATAGCCAAGGAGCCAGAGAGATAAGGTCATACATACAAGGTCTCACGGTCAATCAGGCTATTGCCGCTAGAGGCTCGCAAGCACATAAGATCTGATCCCAGGAAAGTATTTTTCAAGGTACTTTAAGAAGCAGAGTTATGAGTAACTTCACGTGAGTAAAGATGAGTGAATAACTTTATACGGGAACTCACAACACATGAATCACCGAAGTCAACGAGACAAGATGAAAAATAACCTGAAATGTAAAGATAAAATAGTATGCAAGCCACTCGAGGGATCAGTTTATTGATAACAGGTGAAATGAACAACTGGATGAATTGGACCTCAATTCTAATACTCAAAAAAGAAGAGAGGCGAGAAGCCCTGAATTACAGTGTCCCTAGCGAGCGTAAAGTACATGCTGCTAGAAAAAGTGGAAAAGAGAGAGCTTTGGTAGAAAGGCACTTACATCAGAACGAACCTTCAATGTAGAGGACTTTTAGCTCTGGGTACAGTTTTTTCAAGCTGTATGCAGAGCCAAATGATCTTTATAATGAGCTTACCATCCTCGTCAGCAATACCTGCCATCCTACACAAAAAAGTCCTTGTGGAAAATAAAGAGAGCCACAAAGAACTTACCTGACAACACAACCAAAAGACAGTAAAGAACCAGTGACTTGCGTTCAGAAAGTTTAAGAGTAGAGAGAACTTACCTGTGAAGAGAAACAATAAGATGAGAAAACATCAAAGGTGACACGATCACGACGTACAAGATACTCACAAACACAATAGCAGGATAAACTCTTTGAAATGGGATTACAGGAGACAAGACAATATAAATGGAAATTAAAGAAGAAACGGGAAATAGACATGCAAAAAGTGGAATGACCTAGATAAGGTTATATATATATATATATATATATATATATATATATATATATATATATATATATATATATATATATATGTGTGTGTGTGTGTGTGTGTGTGTAATCAAGTGATAAGTGATAACAGCACAGATATAAAAAGGGGTACACAGGATGTGAGAATTCTCTTACTCGGCACAATATCAACACCAGTCGCAACTGCTGCAGCAGCATCAGTAACAAAAGTTGCAGGGGTAACAGCAGCAGCATTAATAAAAGAAACAACATTAACAACAGCTCCGGCATCAGTAAGAACGGAGGCAACAGCAGTGATCGCAGCAGCAGCAGGAAGAACATAAATAGGAGCAGCATCAGTAGCGGAAACTAAGCAGTAGCTATAGAAGCATAAGTAACAGCAGCAGCAGTAATAAAATGAACAGCAATATTAACAGCAGCAGCAGCACCGGCATCAGTAATAAGAGAAACAGCAACAATAACCGCAGCAGCAGCATCAGTAACAGAAACATCAGTAAAAGTATCAACAGCAGCAGCAGCAGCAGCAGCAGAAACAGCAGCAGTAGCACGTGAGAGGACACATTAACAGGTCTGGTGTAGCGTAGATAATGACTGTGTGGTGACCCACTCCCAGTATATCACTACTGTACCCTCCTCCCTGTACCACCACTACTCATCTACCTTTAGCCCTTCTCACCTTCCTTTCACTTCCTCCTCCTCTTCTTCAAACCACTATCTCATTCTCTCTCTCCCCTCACCTTCAGTTTACGTCTCTAACCACTCATCTCCCTCACCCTCACCTCCAACCTTCCCTTCATCTCACATTAGCACCTCTCAGCTTCCCCTCACACTCCTCTCATACTGCTGAGCAAACTTCTGCTGGGACGGCTTTAGGCTCCCTGTAGAGCGAACTGACTTAATAAGAGATTAACACAGAGCGAAACGTTGATCCCCCGGGCGTTGATCCCCGGAATACCCTCCAGGTAGACTCCAGGTTGTCGCTCTCATTGAGCTGTAGGCGTGGCTCGCCTACATTTGGTCCTCTCGCTGAAACGTTTCAGCTGTGCTATTTCTATATGCTGAACTCGTTTCCTCACCACGACGGTAAAAAAAAAACACCTGACTTTACTCTACCAGTCGCTTCATGTAAACTTATAAAGGTCATATCGTCATTAAGGTCATCACTACGAGTAAGTGACTTAGTCATGACTCTTCTCAAGTTACTGACGAAGGTTTGAAGCGCCATTCCGATTAGGAATTCATAAATCGTCGCGTGGAAACCAGTATATAAATTTTCCCAATTACAATAAAACTGCAAAATTGGCACCTACTAAGCCCAAAATCAACCCAAACCTTAAAGTAAGATACACCAGCGTTTAAGGGTGAAAAGCTGATCAGAAGAGGAATTCTCCTGCAACTGCACGAAAATCAGTTTAATTAATAAAATTGGTAAATTAAAACTTACTCAACCCGAAATCACTAAGAATCTTTCTTTGAGGAAAACTTACGAATGCCTTAATGCCCCCCAAAAAAAAAAAAAATCTCCAGTTATCGTGCATAATTCAACAATTCCAAGTACATCAACTACTTTTTTGAAATTGGTAAATTTGTACTTGCAAAGCCTAAAAAGCAAAAAAAGTCATCCTATTCATAAGACGCACCAGCTATTAAAGTTTCAAGATAAAAAAAAAGGCATACCCAATTTATTTCACGAAAAATACACCACAGTCTTTAAAAATAAATTGGCAAATTACCACCAATGCATTCCAGTAACACTCATATGGAAAAATAAACACTTAAGCAGTATAATGTGATCCTTTATTGACAACGTTTCGCCCACGCAATGGGCTTTATCGAGTCACAAACAGGTGGAGAATGTTGGGTCAGGTGGAGAATGTTGGGTCAGGTGGAGAATGTTGGGTCAGGTGGAGAATGTTGCATGTGACAGTCTTCAAAGTAGGGTTATAGTTACAACCTTGGGTAACATAAAAAGAGATTGGACAAGTATAAGAACATAAGAAAGGAGGAACACTGCAACAGGCCTACTGGCCCATACTTGGCAGGTCCATGTCAAAACAACCCCACCAACAGTATATGGGTAGACCTTCTGCAGTGTTCCATTCTTAAGTTCTATGTGGGAAAGCGATGAAGAAGTTTCTTGGCAATAGGTTCAGCATGCAGCATTCTCCACCTGACTAAATCCTATAAATACTCATGGTTCTGTTATCCAGGTAGATCTGTTTGTGACTCGATAAAGCCCACTGCGTGGGCGAAACGTTGACAATAAAGGATCACATTATACTGCTTAAGTGTTTATTTTTCCATTGTGTCGGTATTTTATACCATTTATTTCCAACACTCATATTTCATCTAAATAGGAGACACCAATGTTAAAAAATTAAAGTGATCAGACGAGGCATTCTTGGGTGATGACACAGAATCCAGTATCGTGCACCAGTGATAGCTTATATAAAAGTGACCCTATGCCACCTGCACATGCCAATAGTTGCCTCAACCTTCCCTTAGTTACAGTTCAGCAGCATTAAACATTTGAAGCCGATCGAATGAGGAGTTCTCAAGTTGTAAACGAAAACTCTAGAGGAAGAAAAAATCTAGCAACAGGCACCTCTTCTAGAATACATGAAAATAATAATAATAATAATAATAATAATAATAATAATAATAAAGAAATAATTATAATAAAATAATTTCACAAATCCACGCACACCTCTGCTTCTGCCCAATATATATATATATATATATATATATATATATATATATATATATATATATATATATATATATATATATATCATTATTTTCACTATTACATATCACTGTACCTCGACAAGCACTATCACTGTATACATTTAGGACTCCAGATAAAAACTCATCCAAATTCAAGTTAACTAATATTACTGTCACGAGGGACATGGTTATCAAACAGATAGATAAACTGAAGCAAAATAAGTCCCCGGGACCCGATGAGTTGTTTTCCAGGGTACTTAAAGAATGCAAGATGGAACTTAGTCAGCCATTAACGAATGTGTTTAATACGTCCATCCTAACTGGTATTGTGCCAGAGATGTGGAAGATAGCTAATGTAGTTCCTATATTCAAATCAGGGGATAAGTCAATTCCATCAAATTACCGTCCAATAAGCCTCACATCTATAGTAGGCAAATTATTAGAATCAATTATAGCTGATATTATTAGAAGTCACCTTGAAGAACATAATTTGATTAATGAATCTCAGCATGGGTTCACGAGAGGTCGTTCCTGCCTAACAAATTTACTGACGTTTTTCAATAAAACATTTGAAGCAGTAGACAGTGATAAAGAATATGATATAGTTTACTTGGATTTCAGTAAGGCCTTCGATAGAGTACCTCACAAGAGACTCTTAAGAAAGGTGGCAGCTCATGGTATAGGAGGTAAAGTTCTAGCATGGATAGAGGCATGGCTTACCAATAGAAAGCAGAGAGTTTCCATTAATGGGGTCAAATCTGAATGGGGATTAGTCACTAGTGGCGTTCCACAAGGATCAGTTTTAGGCCCATTGTTGTTCATAATTTACATAAATGACATTGATGAAGGAATTGCAAGTGACATGAGTAAATTTGCTGATGATACAAAAATAGGCCGTATGATTCATTCTGAGGAGGACACCAGTGAACTCCAGGAGGATTTGGACAAATTAATGTCTTGGTCTGAAAAGTGGCAGATGAAGTTCAATGTGGACAAGTGTAAGGTACTAGTCCTTGGTAATTAAAATATCCCTCGAATTTATAAACTAGGTGAAGTAGAGCTTGATCATACAGAATGTGAAAAAGACTTGGGAGTCATGGTAAGCAGGAATCTAAAGCCAAGACAACAGTGCCTAAGTGTGCGCAATAAGGCTAACAGATTACTAGGATTTATTTCAAGAAGTATAAGCAACAGAAGTCCAAAAGTTATTTTACAGCTCTATACATCACTAGTGAGACCTCATTTGGATTATGCAGCTCAGTTTTGGTCTCCTTACTACAGGATGGATATAGATTCATTGGAGACCATACAAAGAAGAATGACTAAAATGATTTACAGTATAAGAAATCTCCCGTATGAAGATAGACTTAGAGCGTTGAATCTCCACTCTCTGGAGAGACGTAGAATGAGGGGAGATATCATCGAGGTGTACAAGTGGATGATGGGCATAAACAAGGGAGATATTAGTAAAATACTGAGGATATCGAACCAAGTAAGAACCAGAAATAACGGATTTAAATTGGATAAATTTAGATTTAGAAAGGACATAGGCAAGTACTGGTTTTCGAACAGAGTTGTAGATGCGTGGAACAATCTTCCGAGTACTGTGATAGAGGCCTTGGGTGGCTTTAAAAAGAGATTGGACAAATATATGAGTGGGAGGGGCTGGGTTTGATTGGTGTCGTGAGTACGGGAATAAATTCTTAGGTAGTGGTGGTTTTGATATGGACCTGCCTTGTATGGGCCAGTAGGCCTTCTGCAGTGTTCCTCCATTCTTATGTTCTTATGTTCTTATTATGCTATGCTAAGAAGGATAAAGCCCACTGCGTGGGCAAAACGTTGTCAATAAAGGATCATATTATACTGCTTATGTGTTTATTTTTCCATGCTTTGCTAATTTTCTAATGAGATTCTAACCGATAATGTAGTTTTCACTAATAAAGAAGATTGTTTTCCTTGTTATGGGTCAGCTTAGATTAGATTTAGGTGGGGTTAGTTTGGGGTACATCAGTTTATAAAAACCTCTCAAGAACCTATACAAAAAAAAAAAAACTATGAAAATCAAAAATATGTAAAAAATACGAACGCCAACTACATATTTGGCAACGAAGACTGTGACCAGGAAATGTTGAAATGTGAATGATTATCACTGTGGTTGATCAGGATATATACCCTAAGGGGCTGTATTTTTCTCAGTGTATATATACTGAGTTTACTTTGATCCCCATTTTAGGGATTACAATAATGACCTTAATGACCCTAGTATAGCCGATTAGCTTGAAACCCAATTAATCTAACCTTTCGTGGAAGTTTGACGTTTCACCCACGGAAGAAATAGTAAGAACGCGGAGGTTGTCTGGATGCATGCCCATTAAATCCAGCTCCTGGGCCCTGCTTGCGTAATCACTAGGCCATATACCCCGTGATGTGTTTGTGTGTATATGTGTACTCACCTATTTGTTATTGTAGGGGTCTAGTCTCACCTCCTGACCTAATTGTGGTTGAAAAGGTCACTTCTTAGCTCCTGGCCCCGCCTCTCTGCTAGCCGTTATTGGCTTCGCTCTCTCCTGGCTGTGTGAGCGCTATCATAACTATTTTTAAAGCTATGAATGAATTCTGCCTCTACCACTTCGCTTCTAGGTCGTTCCACTTCCTGACCACGCTAAGGCTGAAGAAGTATTCCCAAACATCCTTGTGACTCATGTGTATTGAACTTCCACCTGTGCTCTTGTGTACCTTAGATCCGCTTCTCAAAATAAATCTTGTCAATTCCTCTCAGAGATATAGATAAAACCACGGAACGGGTAGGGCTTGAATCCATAGCGAGTTAGTGGTAAAATTCCAGGCCAGTGCATAAGCCACTAGGCCAGCTGCTTACAATAAGATTCATCCAACTAAGTATATTTATACACCATAGGTAGGTCAGCATGGGTCCCACTGTGACCCACAGACGAATCTCCCGCCAGCGTGGCTGTGACGAGAGAGAGAGAGAGAGAGTTCATCAGCACTCGTCCTCTACTCCCCAGAGAGGGTCCAAGGGGAGCTCTCAGAGCTGGCACTGACGTCAAGGCCACCAACAAGGCTGATCACAGGACTCCCACTGACGTCAAAAGAGGCCAGGGGGAGGGGGTTAGGGGGTAGAAAAGAAAAGGGGGAGGAAGAAGGCAATAGGTGATGAGGGGTAGGGGAATATTATGTAAGCAAGTCCCTTAGAAGAGGATGCCTTGAGGCTGGGAAAGAGCTCTTGATTCAAGGAACTGGAGCTACACCTTTTCCCTTGGATCATACCTGTTTACCTACCATTCCTCAAGAACTATATGCTCCCTACGGGCTTACCGCTTCCTTTTTAATAGTATTAATAAAATAATGATAATAATAATGACAGATAAGCAACAAACAAATATCAATACTAAAGCTAATGCTTCGATTACACACACACACACACACCGGGCACATCTCCTGAGGCGCACATCAACCAAATAGCTGCTGCAGCATACGGGCGCCGAACAAACCTAAAAACAGCTTTCCGACATCTTAGTAAGGAATCATTCAGGACCCTGTACACCGTGTACGTTAGGTCCATATTGGAGTATGCAGCACCAGTTTGGAACCCACACCTAGCCAAGCACGTAAGGAAACTAGAGAAAGTGCAAAGGTTTGCAACTAGACTGGTCCCGGAGCTAAGGGGTATGTCCTACGAGGAGAGGTTAAGAGAAATCGGCTTGACAACACTGGAGGACAGGAGAGATATGGGGGGATATGATAACGACATATAAAATACTGAGGGGACTCGACAAGGTGGACAGAGACAGGATGTTCCAGAGATGGGACACAGCAACAAGGGGTCACAGTTGGAAGTTGAAAACTCAGATTAATCACAGGGATGTTAGGAAGTATTTCGTCCACCACAGAGTTGTCAGGAAGCGGAATATAGTCTGGGAAGTGATGTAGTGGAGGCAGGATCCATACATAGCTTTAAGAAGAGGTATGGTAAAGCTCATGGAGCAGGAAGAGTGACCTTCACACACACACGCGCACGCACACACACAGCAAAGAAGTGGGGTCAGGAGCTGTGAATCGACCCCTGCAACCACAAATAGATGAACCCATGCAGTTTTAAGAGCAGTTACGAAAGAGAACATGCTTACAGAGTAAGTGATGAGTGGAGTGATATAGTGATGAGTGCGCTGATGAGTGCAGTGTTGAGTGCAGTGTTGAGTCAGTGTGGTCAAGGCGGCTCAACACCTGGCCCAGGTTCCCACAGACTGACAAGTGGGGGAGGGTGAAGCACGGAGGGGAGGGGAATTGGTGAGGGGGTAAAGTAGATGAGAAGGGGAGAGTGGGAGGGAGAGGAGTGGGGAGAGGGGAAAGAAGCTGCAGCAAGGAGTGGGAGATTTACCAAGGGAGGGGATGCTGTATCCCATACCTTCCCCCACGTCTCTACTGATAGTCCCTATTCCTGTGGCATTTCCTTTCCAGCTTATGCCGCGTGCAAGCCCGGACTACGGGGGAAGGGGAGGGGGGCGAGGCCCATACACACATCTCGTCTCCATAAAAGTGAATTTAACAACACTGGACAAAAGTTAAAGGCTTGGACGATTATACAAAATGAAGTACAAGGTGACGGGCCTGTGAAGGTTTTCTCGGGTTTTTTTTTTCTTTTTCCTATTCCCGCAGCTCCGGGCCTGGGCCAGGGTAGTGTTGGTTGCCTGGTCAACCAGGCTGTTGCTGCTGATGGCCTGCTGGTCCACATATCCATCACAGCCTGGTTGATCTCGCATAAGACCATCTGGTTTCAAATGAACGCTGTTTATTGCCATGGATACCCTGGCAAAGAAGATAGTTGCCATGGATACGCTAACAAAGAAGATAGTTGTTGCCATAGATTCCCTGGCAAAGAAGATAGCTGTTGCTATGGATACCCTGGCAAAGAAGATAGTTGTTGTCATGGATACCCTGGAAAAGAAATAGTTGTTGCCATGGATACCTCAGCAATGCAGCTCACACTTACGCCATGAGTTCTGTTTTTTAATTAAGGGGAAGAGCTAAATCCGTACTGGTCATAGTGGGCCTTTTGAAAAAGTTCACATTAAATACTCAGTTACGTAGCCTAACTTAACATTATCTAACCTAACTTAACCGAACCTTATCTAACCTAACCTATCCTAACCTTATATAACCAAGCCTAACTTTTCCTAACCCAACATTATCTAACCTAACATAACATTATATAATCCAACCTAACCTTTTCTAACTTAAACCGCCCACAACCATTCATCCACCCTGTTCGCCCAACACTTCAATCAACGCCTCCTACTAACCCCGCCCACCCACCCACCTTACACAACGCCTCAATTACGCACCCACGCTTACCACAGCCACCCATCCACCCTCATCTATCCCCTCAATCATCTCTCACTCCACCAACCTAGCCACCCCCAACCCCACTCAACCTCCCAATATTTCCACTTTCTCAACCTCATTCATCCCCAGATATATATTCACAACCATTTATTATTATTATTATAATTATTATTATTATTATCATCATTATTTCATTTTATATTAAAAGCTCTGAACTACACATAAGGGTCGGGCAAAGCCTAGAGGATGAGAGGTAATCAGGATTAGTCCGAGAAAGGGAAGGTGACTCCAATTTCTTGGATCAAAAGCCCCTCTTGTTTGTATCTTGAAAATGCAGTCTGTATCCATCAGGTTGTGATGGCTATGTAAGTCTGTGACCAAACCTCCCTGTTGACTGCCTGGTCGACAAAGCCATTGCTGTTGGCGGCCGGTGGACCCACAAATTCAACACAGCCTGGTTGATGGGACACACCACTGAGGTAGTGATGCAATTTCCTCCTGAAAACTTCTACAACGATTCCAGCATTATTTCTCACTTGACAGTGGGATGGAAACTCTGGGTCCAAGGATGCTGATGTAGTCACCAGGCTGTGATGGATATGTGGGGCAGCGGGCCTCCAGCAGCAACAGCCTGGTTGACCAGGCAAGCACCAGACGAGCCTGGCCCATGGCCGGGCTCAGAGAGTAGATACTCTCGAAACTCTTCAAAGGTATATCAAAGGTAGTGTTCACGTATTGTGTCCGTGGCTTCCCTACTTTTCACAGTGTGTATTCTACACTTCCCTCCATATTGGGACATATATATATATATATATATATATATATATATATATATATATATATATATATATATATATATATATATATACACACAATATATATATATATATATATATATATATATGTAGTGCCGAATAGGTAAAACTGGTCAATTATCAAGAACTCATTTAAAATTAGGTCCTTTCTAAAAATTTCTCTTATACATTTAAACATATATATTTTTTCATTTATGTTAACATCAAAATTAATGATTTTTGTACCAAAAGACCTTAGGAAACTTACCTAACCTTATTATAACAAGCGCAATTTAATTTAGCCTAATCCAGCTAAATATATTTTATATATGTTTACAATAATTTAATAATATATATATATATATATATATATATATATATATATATATATATATATATATATATATATATATATATATATATATATAAGGAAAGCCAATACTATCTGAAAATAATTTAATATGCTCATATCTTCCCACATGACCCGTGGGAGGCTTAATAATTAAGGGTGTAGGGAAGGACGGGCGAGGAGTGTGGGGGTGAGGAGGGGAGGGTGGGAGAGGGTGGCAGTGAGAAGAGGGGTGGGTTTTGGAAGAGGGTGGGTGCGTGAAGAAGAAAGGGATGTAGGGATCAGGGAGGGAGGGGTTAGCAGGGGGAGGGGTAGATAATTAGCCAGATGTTCCTGAACGTGGAATCACCTGTGTCACATTCCCACACCTCAGCGGCATTCCAGCACACCGGATACTCGTTCCAGTGGGAATGTGATGCTTGGAATCAATACAGAGACTCATTAAGTATCCTGGGGTGGGGCCCGCTGACAGGCGGCTCCTACACCAGTTTATGACTGGAAAACACTAGATAATATAGAGTGGAGGTAATAACAGTGTATAGAGAGGGAGGGGAAAAGAGGGTAGAGTGAGGGAAAGTTAGGGAGGGAGGGAGGAAAGCCGTCACTTCCTACTCACCTCACGTTGTTTTCCCCTCTCTGTATGCAATTACGCTTATATACGCCCATATGCGCCTATATTGTCCTGTAGCCTCGTTTGGGACATCCAACAAACGCTAGTGATACGCCAAGCGTTACGCTTCCGGTATAATCGAAAACGCCACATCGGGTTTATTTACGAAATGAATGTCAACAATGCCAGTGTGAATGAATGCAGGGCATTCAGCTCACGATGTGATATAACTAGATGAAAGTTCTATAATACCTATTCAATGATGATTAAGACCCACGCATAACACCCATCTTTAACGATTGAAGGCTCAATCCTCCGTCCCCCCTGGACCGCCTGTGGAAGAACTGTCCAGTTCATTTCCCTCTAAAAGTGATTATCGTTGTGTAAGAACACACGTTGAGTGAGCACTCGACGTGAGCACCTGATAACTGTCCTGGATAACAGACCAGGATATTAAAAAAAAATTGGTAATGATTTTACTTAGCTGTTTTGAGACATTGTCGACTGAAAGTCTCCACTTGTAACTCGCAATATTTAACAATCTAGTGAGGCAGTATTCCCTCTGCCTTGACTAGTATTCACCTCTCAGATAGACTGTTCTCATTGTGTAAATAATTCGAAATAAATATACCAGTTAATTATCCTCCTAACTAACCTACACGCAGATGCTCAACAGGGTACCTGATTACCATATAAATGGGACAAGCTCCCTGGCTTTCTAATTATCTATGCTGGGGGTATAAAGGGTGGGGATAATATACGAAGTAAAACAGATGAAAGAATGAATAAAAATTGATAAATCAAAAGGGATGGAGATCATAGGCATTTGCTGATAACAAAAGAGAGATGAAATGCAGAACTTTACACTCGCTATTAAAGCCCTCACAGCACAAATGTATGGGACTATTGTTAGGGGAGAGAATAATAAAAGGCAACATCAGGAAAAATACCTGTATCCCAACTCTACAAGTTCTGGCCCAGGACTGGGCTTCGGGAGTAGGACAGTTCTCGAAACCCGCCGAAAGGTATATCAGAGGTATAACGGTCCAGTTACCTCCCCCCCCCTCCCTCCACAAGGCTTAGTCAAGCCATACAATGCACTGCATCAGCCAAGCACTGCCCGAAATGCCTAGGCATTTTATTAGCCTTCTTCGTAATTAATATTTTATAACATGTAAACCACACACTGTAAACTTTGCAAGGAAATAAACATTTTCATTTTCACTTTCACTCCCTAAATTGTTAGTCGACACATATTGTGAGTTACAGGTGGAAGCTTCCTATCAGCGATATATAATGGCAGTTATCTATAGTCATTATCAAGTTCCATTATATCCTGGTCTGTTATAAATGTCAGTTATCAGGTGTTCACAGTGGCCTCACACCGTGTGTTCTCACAAATACCCGCTTGCACACAATATATTTATCCTTGCTATGCACAAGTAGGGACAAGAAATTAATGACGTTTCAGTCAGACATGGACCATTAACTAGTCCAAGGCGGACTGAAACGTCGTCATTAGTTCATTTCTTCTATGTGTTGCTTGTTTCTGCATTGTTCCAGTCACGATATTGTGCCTTTTATTTTATTCTTCAACCTTGCTACAAACCTCCGTATCGGCTACATGTGTACTGACAGTTACAGGTGTTAAAATTACAGGTAAAGAGTTAGAGTCACATATAAAGAGCAGGTTATAGTTACAATCACAGGTACAGCACAAGTTAAGGTCGAAGCTGCAAATACAATCACTCAAGATTTATAGGATAACCTGCCAGAGATTCCCGAGACACGACAGAGCGGAACACAGGAAGGAAGCGGTCCATTTCTTTACCCTCACCCAGTTCCACAGCCAGTCCTAAGCCAGTTCCCCAGCCAGTCCTGAGTCCTTAGCCTGTCCTCGGTCAACATAAGCCATTTCTTAGTCTGTCCTCATCCGGTACCAGCGAGCCAGAGTTAGTTCTCAGAAAGTACCGGCCAGTTTCAGCCAGTCCTCAGCAACTACCAGCTAGTACCACCTAGTCTCATTTAGCCCCAGCCAGTCTCAGCCAGTGGCCAGCCATTTCACAGGGCTCACCTCCCTTTCCTAAACGATAAATGAATCATCCATCATTCATGACATACTAAAACACACAAATGCACATTTCCCCCCTAACTGATTCAGTAATAATAATAATAATAATAATAATAATAATAATAATAATAATAAATTCGTTTCCCAGCTCCAGTGTCCGCTGGGATGGAGTACAATGTAATGATCCAAACCATTAAGCCACTTCCTGATCAACTAAGTTGTGAGAGCTTCTCTGGATTGAGTGCCTCTCCGACCAATACCTTGATTGAGACCAAGACCAAGAGGTTTGGTCCGAGACTGGAGAGCAGGAGCGATGCCCCCCTGGAATTGACTCCGGGTAGGTGGGAAATTTTGGGGAGGGTAGGTAGAGGGCTCAATAAACTCTCTGGGACGACAACACCCGAAGTCGCGTACCGTCAGTTGAACAGATACGATCTGGAGGAATATAGATGATAAATAGGGAAAGGGGAGGGATAGTCAGGTAAGGGAGAGAATAAATATGAGGAGAGTATAAACATGGGAGAAAGCAGGATAGCCAGAGGAAGAAGGGAGGATAGATAGGGGGGATAGAGAGAGTAGGTAGCGGTCAGGATTCCCACGGCTCCGCTGATCAATTAGGAGCCATTGTTTAAAGTTTTCATTAGTATGGTCTATCAGCCTGAGCCAAGGAGGGGAGGGGAAGAGGAGTGGGAGGGGAGGAGGAGGGGGAGGGGAAGGGAAGAGGGAAGTGGAGGATTAGTCTGGAGGGATGTCTGAATGATTGTTTTGATGTCTTTAAGGATGTGTGGATAGATGGAGAGATGTTCGGACGGTTATACGAATGGAGGGAGGGAGAGATGCTTGGATAACTGAATAAAACGATAGATTGTTGGAGAGATGAATAAATGTACGGATAGATGTCTGGAGACATGTTTAGATAGTAGTATGGATGTTTGGAAGGATAGCTGGTAGGATGTGTGTTTAAAAGGATGAATGGATAAACGGACCTGCAGAGGAAGAGAGGAACAAGAAAGGGAAAAGAAGGGAGAGATGAAAAAGGGGGAATGAAATCAAGGAGGAAGCATAAAGAGGGCAAAGTAGCAGTGAGGACTCTGTCATCTTACTGGTGAAATCTATATCACAAAACGTAATTTGAAAGATTGTGAGAGTGACCTGCTATCTTACATCTGTATGAGATAGGAAGAAAAAACAAGCAGTCCTTCCTGAGTGCAAGACGTTTAAAAGTCTTCCGTTTCACACTCACAGGACAGGCAATAGTATCTCCCTGGATGGTTACAAGTCTATCGACCTTCTACGATAACTATAATTATCCCACAACTAAATTGGCACGTATCAGTGGTCTAATTCAGCGTCTCGTTCTCCGCCAGCAGCAATGAACAGGAGAACGTAGATAAGTAGGCATACACACAGGTAGATAGATAGGTAGGCATATACACAGGTAGATAGATAAGACACAGGTACACATTCCTGCTTAATGCATAATCCCACTGACAAACTTTCATACATGTTATCTACCTGTGACATACCTGAGGTCGATCTCGAGGGGTATCTCTGCTTTTGTAGTCCAGATTTTTTTGATGATTGGTCAGCGAGGCTGTTTCTGCTAGTGGCGAGCAGACCCACACAGTCATCACAACCAAGTTGATCTATTTGTCTATATGTATATCTTTCCCAGTACAGGGTCGGGAGTATATTGTAAGTGTCGGATGTGTCGGTATCTAAAAGTATACCTTTGATACCTTTGAAGAGTTTCGAGAGTTTCTCTACTCTCTGAGTCCGGCTATGGGCCAGGCTCGTCTGGTGCTTGCCTGGGCATATACGCTAGTAACGGAGAAAGGTTCGAGGAAGATCTACTAACGATAGTGACATAAAAAAGAGATATTAACAAAAACACCATCAACGACACCATAAGCAACACCAGCAACAACGAAAATAAACAACAGGACAAACACAGCAGCAAGGATAAAAATTGCAGCAAAAACAGCAAAATATTTTGTCTACAGGAAAAACTCAGCGTTTTCCTCACTCTGTCTCCCAGAAAGAAGGAATCTGGGAATAATGTACATCTCTTTGAAGTCACGAAATTGTAATAGCATGCTTGCAAGCGAATCACAGAACGGGTGGAGACTCGAACCCATGGCAAGTTTCAGAACTGGCTTGCCATGGATTCGATCCCCATCCACTCTATGATCCATTCTACGATAATTTGGAAGAAAAACGAGTTCACGAACACACACACACACGCGCGCGCATACACATAGCTAAGAGGCGTGGCCAGAAGCTATGAATCGACCCCTGCAACCACAAATAGGTGAGCACACAGACACGCACGCACGCACACACACACAAACAAACAACAACAACAGAAACCAACTATAAGCCAGATGTGCAGGTCGAACTGGCTTTCTGTTCCTCCACGCGTGCTAAATTATCTCCATAATCCGCCTTAGGACAATACAACAACAAAAAAGTACCAGAACCAGTTAGTCAAGACCAGCGTTGGCGAGTTCCTCGCTGGCTGAACACTAGTGTAAGACCACTAACTAAGGGACCACCGAGTAAGACCCTTTGGTAAGTGGTAAGGTGATTGTATTCTCTGTTATTATCCTGTACGGATGTTAGTCACTCTGAAACGTCGAAATTTGCAAAAGAAAAACAGCTCTCATGTTATTCTATATACGATATTTCGCTATTTTTTTTTTTAATTAAATATGACGTCTGGAGAAGACGATACGTCTGGCGAAGAAGATAAGTCTGATGAAGATACGTCTTTTGAAGGAGATACGTCATGTGACGAAGATAAGCCATGTGAAGATACGTCTGGTAAGAGTCACACCAATAAAACATATTAACTGGTAGACACACAAAATATCCTGACCTTTGATTAGAACGTTTCGCTGAAGGCAAGCTTCATTGAGCGAAACGTTATATATAATGAAGTGCTATGCTGGTTTACGTGTCATTTCATTGGCTTGTAGACTTCCTGCGTCTTGAACCGTCTTGAACGATTGGTTAATTCTGTGGATAGACAGAGTCTTTGAAGCGTATTAGCACTGGTAAACAGTCCTTGGTGTTGACAAATTCAGTCTTTGCAGGGAATTAGTGATGATAGCTACAGTCTTTTGCAGAATATTAATGCTGACAGTTAAAGTCTTTGTAGCATATTAGTGATGATAGATACAGACTTTGTAGCGTATTAGTGCTGGTTCACACACACGCACACACACTGTGACTCGACCCCGGCAACCACAAATAGGTGAGAACACACAACACACAGTACACACACACACACACACACACACACACACACACACACACCATTGTTCATCGAAAGACTCAATTCTGAACGTTTTTTTTTATTATTTAAAGAGGGTAAGACGGACCTATAGCATGTGTGCCAACCTTATTCACTTATGCACTGATTATTTTTAAGCATATTGGGGGAGTGTGGGGAGAGTATGAAGTGTGGGGAGTGTAGGATGTGTCGAGAGTGTGGGGAGGAAGGGCCGGGTCATTATAGAGACTAAGGGCAGTAGCTCTGCCTGACTTATCCTGCACATTCCCTCTCCTAACGTCCCCCTTCCCTTCACCCCTCCCTCCCTCTAACTTTTCCCCTTCCCGAAGGATAAACAAGGAAGGTTCTCACGGCAGGGTAATTGCCCACCAGGTGATCGATATTTCATTTAACACAAAAAAAGGTCGCCAGCTGAACCTCTCCTCGCATGGCAGGTCAACCCAGGACACTTTACTCAATTAGTGAACCAGTAAATATATACCTAGTGTTTTCTCTCTCTCTCTCTCTCCCTCTCTCTCTCATTTCTTAGCAGATATCCTCAACACAGACATGGGGTTTCCTGTTGTCTGTTTTTCACATGTATTCAGTAGATAAATAACACACAAGTCCAACACTTTTGTTTTTTCCTCAGCAACAGAGATAAGCAAGTGTTGATCATGGGTCTTATTCATCAACTCGTCAGTATTTTATCTCACCAATAATTTCATTCTCTCTCATTTCTCATTCTACTTCATTCTTTTTTGTGCTTCCGGTGGCATAAAAACGCAGAATAAAGACCGTCGAATTTCAACATAGAAGTTATCCTATGTCACCACATCCTTTGATACCTTTGAAGTGTTTCGAGAGTTTCCCTACTCCAGGAGCCCGGCCCTGAGCCAGGCTCGTCTGGTGCTAGCCTGGTCAACCGGGCTGTTGCTAGTGGCCCGCTGGCCCATATATCCAACACAGCGTGACTAATCTGGTCGACCACATTTAAATCATTGATGATATACAGGATAGCTACCACACAACAGATCTTGTGCCTGAAATCTTAAGGATACGAACAATCTCTACCAACAGATAACACTTGGTAACAGTGGGCTTTAGTTCACTTGTAAAAATGTGAATTTCTAACTAATATTCTGACGATAAATTGAAACCCGAACATATTTTTGCTCCGACATGTCCAGTTGCTATGCAACCGAACTCAGTGGTCAACGATGTAACTAAGACATTGGCATCATGAATAATATATATACCAAGGAAACCTGACAATCAGTTTAATGGTGGTCACTGGTGCGGGAGACTTACACTGAACACAAGCGAAAATGTCTGGACTGTACGGAAATTTATGTTACTTTGTTATACTGACATATAATCAATTTGCGTTAAGAAAGATTGGTTTTTGCCACTGCAAGAACCACACTTAATATACATGCATAACATAATACCTATAATTGTTTGGTAACATATGCCACGTGGTTTTTTAACCTTAATTAAATAGCCAAAATATTGATCATAAGATTAAAAAAAAAACTTACGTGATAAGAGACTAAATTAGCTCAGTTTTGTGATAAATGCATCAACGTGTGTGTGTGTGTGTACTCACCTAATTGTACTCACCTAATTGTGGTTACAGGGGTCGATACTCAGCTCCTGGCCCCCGCCTCTGCACTGTCCGCTACTGGGTCTCTGCTCTCCCTGCTCCATGAGCTTTATCATACCTTGTCTTAAAACTATGTATGGTTCCCGCCTCCACTATATCGTTCGCTAGACTATTCCACTTCCTAACTACTCTATGGCTGAAGAATTGCTTCCTAACATCCCTTTGACTCATCTGAGTCTTCAGCTTCCAGTTGTGTCCCTTTGTGTCTGTGTTTCCTCTCTAGAACATCCTGTCACTATCTACCTTGTCGATTCCCCGCAGTATTTTGTATGTCGTTATCATGTCTCCTCGAACCCTTCTGTCCTCCAGTGTTGTTAGTCCTATTTCCCTCAACCTTCCTTCATAGGGCAGTCCCCTGAGTTGTAGAACTAGCCTTGTCGCAAACCTTTGCACTTTCTCTAATTTCTTGACATGCTTGACCAGGTGTGGCTTCCAGACTGGTGCTGCATAATCTAGTATGGGCCTGACGTACACGGTGTAGCAAGTGTTAGAACGGAACGCTATCTTAGGTACGACGCAATTTGGTGTGTGCTAGTCGTCCAGTGTGTGTGTTGTGTGTTGTGTGTGTGTGTGTGTGTGTGTGTGTGTGTGTCGTACAGAATAGGTAAAACTTGCGATTTTTGCTTAAATAGCAACGCTCTTCTTGCCGAATAAGGGAAGCAAAAATTTGTGTATCCAATAATTCCGCAAAAATCATTCTGAACCTATCGAAAAAAATGTATTTCATTGTGTTTGTTTATTATCAAATTATTGTAAACTTATCAAAAATATATTTAGTTGGATTAGGCTAAATTAAATTTCGCTTATTATAATAAGGTTAGGTAAGTTTTCTATTTTTTTTGGTACAAAATTATTAAATTTTACATTAACGTAAATTTAAAATATATCTTTAAACCTATAAGAGAATTTTTTTTAGAAAGGATTTAATTTTAAATGAGTTCTTGCTAATTGAAGAGGTTTACCTATTCGGCACGACATTATATATATATATATATATATATATATATATATATATATATATATATATATATATATATATATATATATATATATACGTGACATTTACGTGTCACGAATATTGAAAATGTCTGTACATTATGTATGCCACGTTTATTATAAATCCACCTGACTGTATTTCCCAATGCTGATACGGCCCCCTGTAAACATAAAGTATCTTTCTTAAAAAAAAAAAAATTGGTAATGTCCTAATAAAGTCCAGTCCCTCTGTGTTTGTGATGGCACAGTCTAAGAAATAAAAATTCCCACTTCAGAGTTACTGCAGTCCTGCTGAGGTAAAACTTCGAAATTTTCCCCAGCTTCTGAACCATAGTGGAATCGTTGACTGTATCCACATGACCAAACACTTATGACATAAGTCTCCTAAAGTGTCGTTAAATGTCTTGCAACTTTAACCACAACTTGTTGGTATTATACACTAGGTTAATACCTTAATGAAGTCTGCTAAGGCTAAGAGATTCCATTACTTCATTTATGCTACCAGTCTTGTGTGGTGGAATATCATAGTTAAACAAAGATCGTACTCACAGGAACTGCAGATCTGCAGGTTTGCTGGAGGTCTAGACACTTACCTGGAAAAAAGAACATGTAATGCAGGTGAGGAGTCACGAACTGGGTGTTTGGGAAAGAATATAAGTGAAATGAAAATACAAAAAATATAAAAAATAGGTAGTAAATGCTCTAAATATGTCTTCTAAACTTTCTCTCTCTCTCTCTCTCTCTCTCTCTCTCTCTCTCTCTGCTGAGTTTGGCTAAAAGTCCTACCATTACGTACTTAGAAGCTAAGAGCTGTTACTTGCCTCAGCGCCTTGTTATGACTATATTTATGACTATATTTTAAACTAAAAATATGAGTCATAGGATGACAAAGGATGTCCTCAAAATACTGTCACATACTATATAATCTTCAAAAACACTCATAACTTGACCTTATATTTGCCTTTTCTGTTGACCTGTCTTCTGTATTTCCTGCGCCTTTCCCACTTTCTTTTTTCATATTTGTATCTTTCTTTCCTAGTATGGGTCATTCACCTTTCTTCAGGGTTCCTCTTTTTGCTTCATTATTCCTTTGTGTGCTACTCCTTCCCTTTGAGATTTATTTAGCAGATTCTACTTCTACTATTGTAACTATGTGACTACTAATGCCATTTCTAATCTTAAGACTACCGTTACTACTATCTTCTTTTCCCATCTTTCATCTCGACCTGTTTTCTAGTATTCTTTGGTATATTTTATTCTTCGCTAAGTTGTGATTTGATAATGGTCCAGGACAGACCGAAAAGGTGTTTAAAGTTTGCTCTGTAAGTACGGGTTGTGAATGAATTATTTAATGCAATAATAATAATAGTAATAATAAACTATTCACAACTAAGAATCAGACAGTACATAGAATTCAAGTTCAAAGAAATGCAAGATTGAAAATGTGATTTTTACATGAAAACGGTGATATGATGAGAGAGAGAGAGATGGACAGACAGACATACAAACAGAGAGATGGACAGACAGACAAAGAAAGAGAGAGAGAGATGGAAACAGCATGAAAATCAAACAAGAAATTAGATGGATCGAGCCCCGCACATACTTGCATTGTTGAGGATCCTGTGGGTGTCCAGCCACACAGACTTGAAATCCATCAAGTGGTCGGTGTTCTTCATCTTGACGGTCCTCACGTGGATGGGTACTGGCCGGGCGAGGGTCACCTTGCCCGCTTCCTGTGTCAGAGTCATCAATGCTAAAGTGCCTTGGTTACTATCACGCTGCTTGGCTAATGTTCCCTTTTCAAAGGGTTGTGACAAAGCAAGTGGCGTTCCAAGTCCAAAAGACCGAGGTTGTGTTGAGGCAAGCGGCGCTCAAAGTCCAGTAGATTAAACTAATGTTGGAGGTGTGGTGTTTATTGCCCATTAAACGTGGTTATTTTGTTTTGGATATTTCTAGTCAAAAATTGCTTGGCTTTGCTGGTCCGGTGATGTTACATGAGCAACAGGAGGCGTTGCAATGCCAGTGTGATAACACACAGTGTTAGGTAATGGCGTCCCTATGCTGGTAAGATGATCCTTGTCCATGTGTTTCCCAAATCAGGTATTTCTCTGTGTCAGATAAGCGGGAAGGTATATTTCCGTGTCCTTGTGCTGCTGATACAAGTTCACCTCGCCCTTTAAATCTACAAGTGTCTAATAATAGGTTTACACTCACTACACATTAAAGACATAAATATACCTAGCAAAATCAGTACATGAACACTTTGACGATACAGAAAGGCTTATTAAAAATTTGCAGGTAACCTTCCCAGTAAAATTCACTCGTTACCTACCTAACGAATCAGGTAAGAGGGTAGCATGAGTGATTCATTGATTATGAATATTTTATACCTAGTTGAAGGTATACTCGTTAACAGGAGTGTCTTGAAACACTCATAACACGAGTTCGAATCCCACAAGAACTCTAAATATTCAATACTAGGTGGGGTTGGTTGGAAAATTGACTGCACGAATCTCATTAAGGCTGTACGTCACCTGTTAACCACCAGTCAAGAATAATTTAATCCCAACACACAGAGCCCCATATAGTATATATATATATATATATATATATATATATATATATATATATATATATATATATATATATATATATATATTCTTTTGTATTTCTATAACTCATAAAACTACTTATGATTTTCCCCACTTCTTCCCTCTGGGCGGATGCTGACGATGTAACTATTTCCACAAGGTGACCATTGGGTTGATCTAATTCCATACCTTTCCTGGCCACCTCCCTAGCCGCTCATGCACTTACGCACAAGCAGAAACACACGCGCGTACTCGCACTCACACACACACACACACACACACACTTGCAAAAATAATTAATTAGTAGCGTTCCTAAAGGATCATTACCGGCCACCCATACTTTTTTTCTAGTAAGAACAGTAAATTACGTGAACGCATTTAAATAGTATATGTATAGTGAAATGCTAAAAAAAGGCCATTACATACACTAGACAAAAATTATAATATGCAATATGGTACCCTCACAAAAAAAATCGTAAAACAGAAAAGATTTTTAAAAACTTGAATTTGTTTTAGGTGTTCTGAGAGAGGTGCTAGTGGGTGTCACTGACGCTGCCATACTCTGAGCGAAACTTTCCCTCGTTTCTCCTGTTGCTACCTTTGCAACAATGCACAGCTCCTAATGACGCACTGAGACGTGTGAAAGTACTTGAGCTAAAGATCCCCCCCCCCCGTTGCTTGTCTTGCATTGTTTTAGGTGCTTGAGTATGGGTTGGACCTGAGTAGCATGCTCTAGTATGCCTAAAAAGTGCCCCTCCATCTTTTATTCCGTGGGGAAATAATAGATTCCAGAGTTATGAAGAATTAATTAGGAAGAAAGACTGCGAGTGCTGCCTCCTCATGAACACCTCAGAGTTTGTAATAATTTTGGTAGGATTACCGACAATACGTTGGGTAAAGGACACAAGTACAACTAATGTGACATTGTATTGTTGCAACATTTCGCTCTCTAGGAGCTTGGTCAAGTCGTTATCGGCTTGACCAAGCTCCTGGAGAGCGAAACGTTGTCTCAATAAAATGTCACATTAGTTGCACTTGTGTCCTATTACCTAAATACCTCAGAGTTTATCACCAGTATTTGAGTTTGTATTTTGATGCCAAATAACACACTGGTAGAAGACACTGGTAGAACACTGGTAGAACACACTGGTAGAACACAATGGGAAGTAACACTGTTTATACGTCTTAATTTATTTGCTTCTTAGTTTTCTTTTGGAGTTTGAGATAAAAAGTATTTCCCTGAGATCTTCAAAGCGGGTTTTTCTACAGAGAAAGTCTTATTATTTCAACTAGATGACATTTCAGTTATATGTTTACTTCATGTTAATAAAAGAGTCATCTAACACAAACAAAGCAGATAATAGCGTAGAAAATCATTCACAAGCATCCAACACTATCAAAGCCACATTATACACGATGTTTCGACCCTACTTATATGTGATCAAGCTTCGGTTCAAGTTTCTTCGATAGGTGAAATGGAGAAAATAATTATATCAACAAAAAAGTTTTTTTTTGAGCTGATGAAAGAAATGTATAATAATTCTTATATGTTCTTTTAGTTTTTTTTACTTTTTCGTTGCCCATTTTTTGGTTAATGAATGATCTACAGTTTTCGATAAATTTATTTTATCATTTCTTTAAGGATACTTATTGGAAAACTAATTAATGTTTAGACTTGCAGAAGAGAGAGCATAAACCTGTAAGTTACTGCTTGATGGACTATGTATTGATTAAATTACTCATTACCTTCTGCATCTTACTTTTTCATTAGATTACTTCTTATCTTATCTATCTTACTGCTTGATTGCTAAAATAGTTATTATCTGTACCTTATTACTTGATTCACTATTAGATGCCTTATTATCTTTTGTAATTTCATGTCTGATTAAATGAGTCCTTGATTATCATCTGTGCTTCGCTGTTTGATTGGCTTGTCAGATTATTTACTGACTGTTTACTGACACCTTGTGAGTGACTGGGGTGCATGTACCTTGTGCGTGATTGGGGTGCATGTACCTTGTGAGTGATTGGGGTGCATGTACCTTGTGAGTGATTGGGGTGCATGTACATTGTGAGTGACTGTGGTGTATGTACCTTGTGAGTGACTGGGGTGCATGTACCTTGTGAGTGACTGGGGTGCATGTACCTTGTGATATGAGTAAATGAGTGTTCTGTGTTTTTAATTTAACAGGAACTTCGCTTTATGGGGAAAATAGACAGTATATTACTGAAGGTGAATGTTGATGTCTGTATCAACACAGATGACACACTTGTCAACAATTACTAAATTACCAACTCATTATACTCCGACACTACCAATACACACATTCACACGCCAAATCGCTAAAGTGCCTGACTTGAGACAAATTCCATCTCCTCCTATGGTCTCCTCTACATTAAGACGCCTTGCTAAGGATAAGACTTTGAAGACAGGAATTTCCCAATGTGTTCTACCGTCAACGGTGCCAACAACCGCCATTCGATATGGGCAGGCAGCGGAGCCACTCAAGTGTATATTATTTTTCCTTTCGTAAATAATAAGAAAATAACGAAAATGAAATGTTTCAGAGGCCCTTGCAGATAATATATCAAAAGAGAGTCACAGTCGGGTAGACATAAGGAAACACACACAAATCACAATGGAGAGAGTTCACGGTGAAAATATCTCTGAGGATTCTCCAGAACATGTCCATGGGAACGTTCCACGAACGCCAGCGTTTCACAACAACTTGTATTAGAATCCTCACACTGGATTCCAACAGTTCTCACAGGACACACGGGAAGACGCAACTACAGTAAGGAAGTGACAAGATTATGCCAAAATCCATAAAAAATCAGTGTTACTTAGGGGTGAGGGCCAACTCGTCACCCTCCGACGCGTATATGAGAGTGCTACTGATGACACATACACAATCACACACTACCCTGGCACTCCTACCATGCTCCTTCTCCCCCAAACCAACCATCCCTTATCCAACAAAAATTCCCCTTTTCATAAAATGTTTGTACTAAGTACTAAACATGTATATAGTACATACATTGTATATATATATATATATATATATATATATATATATATATATATATATATATATATATATATATATATGTATATATATATATGTATATATATATATATATATATATATATATATATATATATATATATATATATATATATATATATATATATATATATATATATATATATGTATATATATATATATATATATATATATATATATATATATATATATATATATATGTATATATATATATATATATATATATATATATATATATATAATAAAATCACAGTAAACAGGTAATATCACAATATGCAGAACAACCACTGTGAAAAAATAGCGAAATTCAAGTGCTTTCGTGTCTTCTCATATTATCATGGAGAAGTCATGAAAGAGCTTGGAATTTCATATATATATATATATATATATATATATATATATATATATATATATATATATATATATATATATATATATATATATATAAATATATATATATATATATATATATATATATATATATATATATATATATATATATATATATATATATATATATAACACTTCTAGTTCTAATCTGGGACTCAGCACCTCGAAGAAGATAATAGTATAAGGATCTGAAGGAAAAAATTTGAGGTTTCTTCCCTGAGGTATACCTTTTTTGAGTTCCTAGAGTTTTTCTACTCCCAGAGCCCGGCCTTGGGGAATACTTGTCTGGTGCTTGCTTGGTCAACCAGGCTGTTGCTGCTGGTGGCCCTGCTAACCTTTATATTCATCACAGCCTGGTTTATCTGACATCTGGGGAAGATACTTGTCCAGTTTTCTTTTGAAGACTTCTACACTTGTCCCAGCAGCTTTTCAGATATCTTCTGGTAAGATGTCTGGGGCCACGGACGTTGATGCAGTGTTCCCTTATTGTGCTCACCACACCCCTGCTTTTAACTGGGTTTATTTTGCACTTCCTTCCATATCTCTCACTCCACTATGTTGTTAGGACAGTGTGCAGATTTTAGATAAGGTCCTCTCCAGTGAATACATATTCAGGACTTTCAGGCATTCCCAATTATTTAAATGCTTCATTTGCTCCAACTCTGATATTTCTCCTGTTCTGAACTAGGCTATCAACACTGAGTAATATTCCAAATGAGAGATCACAAGTGATTTGAAAAGTGCCACCATTGACACTATTTCCCATGTTTCGAAAGTTTTCGTTATCCACCTCGTCATCTTCTTGCCTGTCGTGATATTGGTCTTATTGTGTTGTTTGAAAGAAAGATCAGCTGACGTAATTACTCCTAATTTAATAAAAGCAATACAGTCTTGATTGCCATAATGAGTCATTGGAACATGGGATTAGCATTGAAAGTTCATCATCTAACCATTTCAGGAACTTGAGAACGGGGTTTTCTTATGATCTAAGACTCTTCAGTCCTAGTGGAAAAACCCTGTAACATGTCGCAAAGTCATTGTATCTGATGATCTTTGCCTTGTAGAAGACAACACTTCTTCATACTAGGGTACACGTGTAATCCCACACCACCTGCTTCTCGTATTTTAAGTATTGACTCCATGGTCACTCTTGTTTCTGTTTTGTTGGGTCTGCCTATTAGTTGCTCTGGTTAATGTTAGTTTGGAAATTTGCTGTCATCAGTGGCTGCCACTTTCAAACAAATTCGACTATCGTTGACGGAAATGATAGACTGCCATGTCTTACTTCTGTGTGTCGGAGAACTGGGGCGGGTACTGTGCCATGAGGAACACCCTCTGATTTCACTTTGTTGACTATTACTACTTGCGTCTGATTTGTTAGGAAACTGAAAATTCGTAATTTATTTATCAACTTGCCCATTTGTTCCTTTCGCACATATTTGATGTGCTATTCCATCATAATATTATCACATTTGTCGACGGCTTTTGCACAGTGAGGCTATATCTGGGATTTGTATTATTATTATTATAATCAAGAGGGAGCTCTAAACCCGTAGGAGGATTATGCAGCGCCGGTGGAGGGGGATGTGAAAGGTATTCAGGCTTAATTCAGGGATCCGGAGCACAGATAAAATTCCTTAGATCAAGATTATTATTATTATAATCATGGGGGAGCGCTAAACCCGTAGGATTATACAGCGCATGTGGGGGAGGATGGAAGGCATTCAGGCTTAATTCAGGGAACTGGAGTACAGATCCAATTCCCTAGATCAAGAGCCCCTCACCAGCGTCAACGAACCTTCCTTAAGGGGACGGGATTTGTAATGACTGGAGGATGAATCTTGTGTACAAATTCTGACTCCATAGAATATTTAAGGCATGTGATAGTAGTGTTTTGATGAATATGGAGTTTCACGAGTCTAGGTCTAGTGCAGTGCATAGACATATTACAGATTTTTTTTTTAATTCGAGAGAGGCTGCGATTATGTCAGAAATTTTAGAGATGCTGAATGAGTTTTGGGCCTTAGTTGTGAAAAATAAATTTGCACTGTCAATATTTAGTCTGAATAACATTCACCACACACACAGTTATATTGTGACTTCACTATGTATTGTCACTAGTGTCAATTCCATCTACTTTAAACAAGGACCCAATACTCGAGGTGGTTTTTGCCCTAGAAATCGGATATGAGAAATAAGTATTTTCGGGGTTCATTCTTTTGTTAAGACTTTTTTGCTCCCATTTCTTCTGGAATCCATATGATATATTCTGTGTTAAGTCATCCTGTGTCATCTCTAACCGGCATTTCTTTTCGTTCTTGATAAAGTGTGATAACCTTGAGAACTTCAGCGAATCTCCATCTTCACCTGTTGAAGAAGTAACTCTTTATTATTTTTTTTATAGAGAGCATCTTCTCTTCTTTTTTTTTAATGGTATGAGTCTGGAGCTCACTTCTAGTGCCACTGAGCTCCTCCTCTCCAATCACTAGTTTAAATTAATTTTACTCATACTATCTTCCCAGCATATTGCAACATATTCTTGATTTTTTTTATCCTAGTTAAAAGTATTGTTAAGGCTGAATTTGTTGAATACACCCTTATGACTATTTTTTGTTGCTCAAAATCAATGAGAATGCAGGTCTAAACTTCAGTTCGATTATAGTCAAGAGTTTGCTGTATTTGACACCATTATGATCCGTAGTAAAACCACATTATTTGTGAACATAAAGTCAAAAGTATTTTCTAGTAGGGTCGGTTCCACTGTCCGCCGTATTAGTGGAGATTTATCAGTCTCAGTAGTTCATTTGCGTGAACAACCTTCTGGAATTTTCTCTCCCATTACAGCATTTCCTACATTCTTCCAGACCACGGAACAGGTGGGATTTGAACCCATGGCGAGTGAGTCCTACATCCTTCTATTTTGATATATTGAAATCACCAAGCAACGCGATGTTTGGGGACAGCTTTGACAGATTTTTAAATCACTGTTCGATTTTCAACAGCTCATCTTTGAACTGCTGAGAGGTTGTATCTTATGATTTATATATCGTTACATTAACTATATTACTAGTAATGGGGTTTCACACCCCATTAAAAAAGAATGATTACTATTTGTAGCCCATCCTTGGATAAGATGTTGATACCCTTACGGGTATCGTTAAGACACAGCTGGGAGACAAGCTTCGTTCTCCACGGAGACACTCAGTTATTGCATGTATAGAGCAGCGCCTAGAGAATGAAGAGGTAATCAGATTTCACCTACAGATGAGAGGTAGCTGTGGTTGGAAAAAATATGCTTACCGTATGTACATACATACTGTATGTATTCTTCAGGGCATTCATTAAAGGAAACGTTCCATAATGTAAGTCTTACGAGCTTCTACTTGCGTTTATTGTACACATTCCTAGACTTTCTCTTGTGTTTTTTAATAGTTCTTTATCCTGTAATATTTCCTTTCCAGCCTAGGAGGCCTGGTCTGGTCTGAGATCTGGCTGTGGGGAACATAATCCCCAGATCCGCTAAGAGATTTAACTTTGTATATATTCTGAATTCCTTATGCATTTGTCTTCTGAAGAGGGCCTCAGTTATAGCCTGAAATATACAGTACTCTTCTTATCTTTGATTTTATATTGTGTGTGTGTGTGTGTGTGTGTGTGTGTGTGTGTGTGTGTGTGTTCGTTTTTGCTTTTAAAGCTGAGTCTCGTTAAACCTTCGGAAAACACAGTAAATAAGATATACACCAAATAATTTTATTCTAGCTGAGTTCGTCTTCAGGCAAGAAATATAACAGACTATTCAAAATCGTACCATAAGGTACCAGAAACACTGCTGGGATAAATGTTGAATTCTTCAAGAGGAAACAGGACAAGTATCTCCACCAAGTGCCAGATCAACCGCGATATGGTGGATATATGGGCCAGCGGGCTGCGAACAGCAACAACTTTGTTGACTAGGCAACCTTTGATATACATTTGAAGAGTTTCGAGAGTATCTACTCTCTGAGCCCGGCCATGGGCCAGGCTCGTCTGGGGCTTGCCTGGTCAACCAGGCTGTTGCTGCTGAGGCCCGCTGCCCCACATATCCATCACAGCCCGGTTGATCTGGCACCTGGTGAAGATATTTGTCCAGTTTCCTCTTGAAGGCTTCTACACTGGTTCCAGCCGTGTTTCGGATATCTTCTGGTAAGATGTTGAATAGTCTGGGACCCCGGATGTTAATACAGTGCTCCCGTATTGTCCCCACCGCACCCCTGCTCCTCACTGGGTTTATTTTACACTTTCTCCCATATCTCTCACTCCAGTATGTTGTTATGGCAGTGTGCAGATTTGGGACCAGGCCCTCAAGTACTTTCCATGTATATATTATCATGTATCTCTCTCCTCCGCTCCAATGAGTACATGTTCAAGACTTGAAGGCGTTCCCAATAATTTAGATGTTTCAATGGCTCAATGTGAGCCGTAAACGATCTCTGGATTTGTTCCAGCTCTGCTATTTCTCCTGCCCTGAACGGGGCCGTCAGCACTGAGCAGTATTCTAAGTGAAGGAGCACTAGCGATTTGAATAGTGTCACCATCGGCATTTTTTCCCCTTGTTTTGAAAGTTCTCAATACCCACCCCGTCATCTTCCTGGTTGTTGTGATCTTTGTCTTGTTATGGTCTTTAAACGACAGATCAGCAGACATAATTATTCCTAAGTCCTTTACGTGTTCCTTTCGTTCTATGTGGTGACCCTCTTGCGTTTTGTATATAGTGTTCCTTTTGAGTTCTTCATTTTTTCTATACCTAAGCAGCTGAAACTTATCACCATTGAACGTCATGTTGTTCTCCACTGCCCATTGGAAGACCCTGCTTATGTCCTCCTGTAATTTTTCAGTGTCCTCTACCGTAGTGACTTTCATGCTTATTTTAGTGTCATCTGCAAATGATGATACAAAAGTGTGCTGGGTGTTTTTATCTATGTCTGCTATGAGGATGAGAAACAGCAGAGGTGCCAGGACAGTGCCTTGGGGCACTGAGCTTTTGACCTCGCTGAGGCTGGATCTTGCAAGCACTAGACAAGCCTGGCCAAAGGCCAGACTTGTTTAGTTCTACTCCCGAAGCCTGGCCCAAGGCCAGGCTTCGGGAGTAGAACAACCCTCGAAACTCACCAAAGGTATATCAAAGGTCAAGCAGGAGGAATGCCCTTACATCTGCTAGAATCGCGTTCAAAAAAAAATGAAAATATTTTTTATATCTCTTACCTTTTAACGTGGTTTGCCATCAAAAGTATATATTTCTGTATAATAGATAGGGTAGCACAATTTTTTTAGTATTATTAATATTACATTCATGGGTGAACGCTAAACTCGTAGGGTTTATACAGAGCCTGGGGGGTGATGGAAACCATTTACGTTTGATCCAAGGGGAGCACAGGCCCAATTCCTTAGATCAAGAGCCCCTCACCACATCAAGAAACCTCCTTTCAGAGAGGAGAAGAGAAGTAGAATATGCATTCAAGCCCTAAAGAGAAATCTCAGTATTTTTCCTTAAAGCTCTTTATATACATATCCGAGGCTATGGGTATCCATAATTGCACCTATATAATATATATATATATATATATATATATATATATATATATATATATATATATATATATATACATATGCTTGGAAGTTCTCTATTTTTTCATAGTGGTTATTCTGCATATTGGGATATCACCTGTTTACTGTGATCTTATTGAATATATAATATATATATATATATATATATATATATATATATATATATATATATATATATATAAAAGCTTTAATTGGGCTGTGTGTTAGCCAATGACAAGACAGCTCTTAGTTATCAGAAGAGGCAGCCAATGGAAATCCAACCTAGTGACTACATGAATAAATACAAGGAAAATAATTCACACTTTTTTTTAATAATTTTCAGAGTTTCTGCAAAAGAGTCACTATGTACTTGACAAGAGACACTCTGAGAGAACTGCACAGCAAAAATATGGATAGTTTCCAGCACATTTTGGTAACATTTCACAGAACAAAACAAAAATTCTCTTTGGTAAACACGTTATCAGTAGAGCGGAAATGGCGTCCGAATGTGACGAGCTGTTTTGTTTAATTTTCAAACCAAACACCAATACTATCGTTTTGTTCCACACACACACACACACACACACACACACACACACACACACACACACATATTTACATGTGTTCAAAAGTAATAGTCAACATTCACTTTACTACAAACGTCTTCTTGAAAATTATATACGTAAATTTCACGTTTTTAGTCGAATACTTGAAGTATATTTTCCTTCAGCATGTGTGTGTGTGTGTGTGTGTGTGTGTAGGGGCTGGTTTCTGTATAGATGTGATGATGATGTCACTTCAGAAAACGAAATATTTAGCAAAGTTTTCAGTGACTTTTCACACTAAAATTGAGTCTGTCTGTCTGTCTTTGTATCTCTCTCTCTCTCTCTCTCTCTCTCTCTCTCTCTCTCTCTCTCTCTCTCGTAAATTGATGATGAAAAACGAAAAATATGTCACAGCTTATATTACACCAAACCCTGAATATCCAGATTTTGACAACAAAATTGAGTTTGGGGGGAGGGAGGGTAAGGTTAAAAGTCTATCGACTACATTAGGGTAACTAAACCAGATATTGTCAATTACAAAAAATACCGTAAAACACCACACAAATGTCTTCCACAGGTAAGAAATACCAGCTTAGAAGGAAGATTTGAAACACTGACAGCCTGGCGGGTGCGTGAGAGCAGGAAAAACCGAGACACGACAACCACACATCAGGTCACAACAGGATAGAGACGAGAGATAAACAACACGACTTATTTTCAGTTAATCGGAATAGAGGGCAGCGCTAATCTCTCTCTGGTTTCACATAGCGCTCGGAGAATTGTGAGGCATTCAGGTTTCATTCAGATTTACAAAGTTGTAGAGGTTTAAAGCCTATAGACTACACTATGGTCATTAAGGCAGTGCGTAACCATTTGTACCGCCCGGCAAGAATACCTTAAACCGTAAAATAGCGATAATGGTTAACACTTCGCATGCATATTCCCTGAATACACCGCTTGGTGTGTATATCCTGGTCAGGTTCATTCCAAGGGGCAGATGGATAAGTCTGGTTCCTTGGTTCAAGTGGCTCTCGCCAGCACCATGGCACTGCGCTTCAGGAGACTAAATTACATAGAGGAATCTATAGGACGAAAACAAGTTTATATCCAACAAAGGACAGCTCTAATTCACTGGGAAAGGTTCCTATGGATTGGCAGCATCAAAAAACGTAAACGTCCTTTAAAAAGAGAGAGAGAGAGAGAACGAGAGAGCCTCACCAGCATAAAAAAACGTAAACGTCCCTTAAAAGGAGAGAAAGAGAGAGAGCCTCACCAGCATAAAAAACGTAAACGTCCCTTAAAAAGAGAGAGAGCCTCACCAGCACCAAAAAGCGTAAACGTCCCTTAAAAAGAGAAAGAGAGCCTCACTAGAATCAAAAAACGTAAACGTCCTTTAAAGAGAGAGAGAGAGAGAGAGAGAGAGAGAGAGAGAGAGAGAGAGAGAGAGAGAGAGAAATACTGTTTATATCTGCTTAACACTGAGGCTATCTCCAGAAAATTGGTAAATACATTAATTCATCTAAGCAATAGATAATCGACGTTTTCTCCGTCACTTTCATCTAAAGAGAGAGGATTGAAGTAAGGTGTTTCCGGCTATAACATAACAGTAGCTGCACTGCACTAGGGGAAAGCCCAGCTGATTTTAAGGTGGACAAAAACCTGTTTATAAAGAGTAAGTCCTCAGTGTTAATCCCACCAATAAATAAAAATACGTAGGTACAAAATCAATTTGTTATGAGAGGAAGTATGGGCAAGGAGGCTAGCATACCTGAGAACTGGGCAAGAGGCAAGCCCACCTGAGAACTGGGCAAGAGGCAAGCCCACCTGAGAACTGGGCAAGGAGGCTAGCCCATCTGAGAACTGGGGAAGAGGCAAGCCCACCTGAGAACTAGGCAAGAGGCAAGCCCACCTGATAACTGGGCAAGAAGCTAGCCCACCTGAGAACTGGGCAAGAGGCAAGCCCACCTGATAACTGGGCAAGAGGCTAGTCCACCTGAGAAGTGAGCAAGAGGCAAGCCCACCTGATAACTGGGCAAGAGGCTAGTCCACCTGAGAACTGGGCAAGAGGCTAGTCCACCTGAAAACTGGGCAAGAGGCAAGCCCACCTGATAACTGGGAAAGAGGCTAGTCCACCTGAGAACTGGGCAAGAGGCAAGCCTACCTGAGAACTGGGCAAGAGGCAAGGCCACCTGAGAACTAGACAAGAGGCAAGCCTACCTGAGAACTGGGCAAGAGGCAAGGCCACCTGAGAATTAGACAAGAGGCAAGCCCACCTGAGAACTGGGCAAGAGGCAAGGCCACCTGAGAACTAGACAAGAGGCACCCCCACCTGAGAACTGGGCAAGAGGCAAGCCCACCTGAGAACTGGGCAAGAGGCAAGCCCACCCGAGAACTGAAGAAATGAAGCTGTATGAGCAGATCTACTCGTATCAAACCTTCCAGATACATATGAATGAGATTTCCGCTGTCATTTGTGTTGACTCGAGAAAGTTTTACTGAGCGAAACGTAGTCACAATATAAGCTACCTTTGCACTCACGAAATCGTAATGACACGATTGCAAACAATCGTTTATGGTTTATCTTTGCACCTGTGTCTTTCCATCAGTAGAGTCGGCTGTACGCCTTTGTAACTAGTTTATATACGGAGTCACGTCTCCTCGGCGGCACTTTGAAGAGCCGCTCTGCCTCTTTCTCAAGGCCAATGGTGAGCCCAGGTGTGCTGGAGTATTTCCTGCTGTGTCCCTCCAAGGGGAGGGGGGTGTTCTTGATGCAGATGAAGGGTTCTTGATTCAAGAGATTGGATATCCTCCCTCTTCCTTGGATCAATTGCGATTACCTCGTTCTCTCCAGGCTCTGTATTGCCCCTACGGGTTAAGCCCTTCCTCGTGAATATAACTATAATATAAAAGCTAAGAAAGCTACCCTCCACCTGCTCTGTTAACAGTGAACGGCCGTTTTCTCGTATTTATGAATGATATTAATTGAAAAAAAAAATATGGTAAATTAACTGTTGCGACGTTTAACGGGAACATTATTGTGCGAAAGTTGTAAATGGTTTTAGCCACGTAAATGGTTTTAGCCAATGTCACTAATACACTCAACAATCATCACTTACCTCAACTATCACTACACTCATTTATTATCACTATCAACTTTACCTGACCCCACATATCCATCACAGCCTGGTTGATCTGGCACTTGGTGAAGATACTCGTCCAGTTTCCTCTTGAAGACTTCTACACTTGTCTCAGCAGTGTTTCTGATATCTTCTGGTAAGATGCTGAATAGTCTGGTTTCAGTTTTCATTGGCATGTTGGTCGAGGATATGACCTGGAAGGCTTGCGAAGGGGTATAACTGGAGAGGACTGTATGGTATGGAGGAGGTCGGGTTAGGTAGGAAGGTAGATGGGACATTTTTTCTAATTAACATCATTAGATACACCGCACTCCACGGATCCCTTTTGCTTAACGCTTGAATACTTCCAACAAGACTGTTGTTTCTAAGTCATTTACATCGCCATTATTTCTCTCTGAGCCGGGACAGTGGAAAAGAGAAACTGGTGAGTTAAAGGAAGGTTCAGCAGTTGTTGCCGCCCATAACAACTACTATGGAACCCTGGTTTATGTACTTCCAATTGGCACTACTTCCCCGAGTTGTAACAGCCTAGTTGATTCTCAGTAAACAGGGAAGTCTGCCCCCGGTCCAGGCTGAGACAGTATAACTTTGGAAACCGGTTATGGTTTTGTCCGCCAAACACGGTGTTTTAGAATTTCACACACGCGTTACAGATCAAAGATATCCTGTAACCAGTTCGGAGAATCTGCCTACTCCCGCAACCTGGTCAGGCTTGCTTGTCCTATCAGCCAGGCTATTGCTGTTCGCGACCTGCTAGCCTGAATATCCATCACACCCTAGTTGCTCTGGCACTTGGCGGAGGTAGTGATTGAGTTTCCTCTTAAAGACTCTTAAACTATTCCGGTAATATTCTGATATCTGTTTGTAGCTCACTGAATGGTCGTTGCTAATGGATGTTGATACATTAATGTCTTATTGTGCCCATGGGATCCCCTACGTTTAACTGAATTTATGTTGCACTTTCTCCCATATTTCTCACTCCAGTACATTGTAGTGTGTAGGTTTGGGACTAGCCCTCAAGTATCTCCTACATTTATTATTATTATAATCAAATAGAAGCGCTAAACCACAGGGGTTATACAGCGTATCTCCTACATATAAATCAGCTTCGGTACTCTGAGCCGTTAACATTGAGCTACTGTAAACAGAGAGAACACAAGCGAATTGAATAGTACCATCATTAGCACCATTTCCCTTATTTTAAAAGTTCTAATGATCACCCTGTCATTTTTCTAGCTTTCACATTTGCCTTACTGTGTTCTCTAAAAGACAAGTCATCTGGCATTATAAAACCAAGGTTCTAGTGGGTGATCTTCCCGCATTATGTATGCAGTATCACTGCCAGAATATCTTGGATGACAACATCCTCCTTCGACGTTCACGAAGACGTTAAGAAAAAAAACATGAAAACAAATTATCCTGCAAGCTGCAAGCAACCCTGAGAGAAATATGAGACCCTAACAAAGTTCTCTGAAGAATGATCCACAACATAAACATCAGATATATAAGGGACCTCCAAGAGAGTTCCTTAAAAAATCACAAGAACCACCTCACGGAGATACGGTTCTCAAAAAAAGAAAAAGTTTCTATAAAGAATTCACTAAACTTAACCCACACAGACAGGAACTTCCAATAGAGTTTATATAATAATATAATATTCAGAGTTAGGGATATACAAGGGAATTCCCACAGAGATAGGTAACCCAGGAGGGTCCCCGGAGTAGCAGCCACCTGTGAGAGGCAGGGGGATGGAGGGGGAATTATCTGTGATGCCAGCCCTGCCTCCCTCCTGCCTCACACTGATAACCCAATGTCAGGTTTCACTGCGCTACACCGCAGCGCAGGTCGTGCGTCTAACCGTACCCACACTACATCCACACTATCACATACACGCTATCGCTCACACACACACACACACACACACACAGGAGCTATGACTCGACCCCTGCAACCACAACTAGGTGAGTACACACGGGGCCAGGAGCTGAGTCTCGACCCTTACAACCACACACACACACGTCTGGAACCCACACCTAGCCAAGCATGTAAGGAAATTAGAAAAGGCGCAAAGGTTTGCAACAAGATTAGTCCCGAAGCTAAGGGGCATGTCCTACGAGGAGAGGTTAAGGGAAATCGACCTGACGACACTGGAAGACAGGAGAGATAGGGGAGATATGATAACGACATATAAAATGCTTAAGAGGAATTGACAAGGTGGACAGAAACAGGATGTTCCAGAGATGGAACACAGCAACAAGGGGTCACAATTGGAAGCTGAAGACTCAGAGGAATGTTAGGAAATATTTCTTTAGTCATAGAGTTGTCAGGAAGTGGAATAGTCTGGGAGGTGATGTAGTAGATGCAGGATCTATACATAGCTTTAAGAAGAGGTATGATGAAGCTCATGAAGCAGGGCCAGGAGCTGTGACTTAACCCCTGCAACCACAACTAGATGAGTACAACTGAGTACACACATACACACACACACCTTGTCATCTCTCTCCATTACCAGCCATAATGAGCACCCTGCACTCACCTCACGGGCTTCTGTCCACCTGTTCTCTGCTCCCAGATCATCAAACTGCTGGTCCAACTCCTTGATTACATCTTCACGCCTCGTTACCTCATCGCCCAACCTATTTTACAATTCACTTCAACCATCATTATGGCTGCCGACGACCCTCTTGCTCCCGCCCCTCTAATTACAACCAAGAATCGGCCTGAATAATGTCTGATCACACAGGTGGCTGTCTGAGGTGTGAAGCCATGAGATGAACTCTCTGTCTTGTTTATACTCTTGTTTCTCGTATTTATGTTGCTGTTTTACTTACTCTTTTTATTATAGTAGTAATAGTAGATTACTAGAAGTATTAATATTAATAGTGATAGTAGTTGTAGTAGTAATAATATCAGCAGTAATATCAGTAGCAGCTGTATGACCCTTGTACGTTTAGCGCTTTTTTTTATTATAATAATAATAGTAGTAACAGCAGTAATAGTAGTATCAACAGAGGTAACTGTATTCTGGCAAATACTATTTAAAAAGGCCCAAGTCACCATAACGTCAGTTCCTTAGTTGGAATGGTGTAAGCCACTGTAAGCTCATGGTGATACACCATAATGGTGTTGATTCTCTGCTTTGTTCAACAATGGTTTTTAAATCGGTGATGTTCACGTCACTGTCAAACTATCAATAATACCTTTATGTTATTCGTCATATTTATTATTAATTACACTGAAAAAATCCTGATAAAGTTCTTCCCCATGAATATATAAATAATTATTTAGAATAGCCGACAAGCCTGGCCCTGGGCCAGACAAGTCTGGCCCAGGGCCAGACTGCTGGAGCACGAAAACTCTCGAAACCCCTCGAAGGTATATTAAGGAAGCCGCGATTGGGAGGAGATCGAATTCACAAGTACCAAATATTAAAGAAATGTCTTCTGCTTTCCTCGTAAATTTTCTCTCTCTCTCTCTCTCTCTTCTCTCTCTCTCTCTCTCATACCTAGCTAGCTAGTAACACAATATTACTACGTCGACATCACTCAAAGAATGCAATTAAAAGCATTAATTAAATAAGAAAAATTATAAAAATCTCTCGAGACAGGAAATTAACTTTTACCAGGTCCTACACTGTGACCAAATGGACCATCATCAACTGGTGTTTCAACGAGCAAAGATCAACGTCACGCACGTGTCACAGGAAAGGATTTCTGAGAACACGGCAGGCAGAAGCCAGCCCTCACCCAAGTATGGATGTAAAAAAACTGACAGGGATGTATGGAGAAAATGCTGAAATACTGAAAGCTGGTAGATAATTTTTTTGGAATGCTCGGGGTTTCAGTATAAAATACATAACCATCATGTTTTTTCATGAAGTATTTTTATTCACTTCGAGGCTGTAGTTTCCCTGTACTAGAGGTGGTACCTCCCTATAGTGTATTATTATTATTATTATTATTATTATTATTATTATTATTATTATTATTATTATTTATATATTGTGTATTTAGATAGTTATGTAATTACTAACCAATGTTACAAAAGGAATCCCGTAATATCTTTGGTTACTTGGTCTTCAAATATTTCCATGTACCCAATCTATCTACTCAGGGATATTAAGCATTCCTCCCGTCCTGGTTGGTAATCACATTACTCGTGATGTACAAATATACGTTTATAAGGAGTATTTGCTATCAGACACGAAGAGTCAATAAAGCAGGTCTCAGGAGTTTATAATAACTCTTGTGTATCAAGAGTGTATTATGACTAGGAGTGGTCGTCAAGAGTACTGGACGAGAGGATAAGAACCAGGAGCAACAGGTGCTCAGACTTATTACAAATACCTATCGTTATCACCAGCTCCTCGAGAAGTCTTCAAGAGAGGTGTGTAAGGGGAGACCTGAGGAATTTGGTTGTAATAACCTGGCCTCCTACCACAAGCCCTTCATGACGAGGAGGCGTAGAGAAGGGGGCGAGATGAAGGACGAAGCAGGGATAGAAGGGAAGTGTGTTGCCGAAGGAGAGAGAACGAGAAAATGGGAATTAAAAAATGAAAAAAAAAGTGCAATTTGTTGGCAAAGACCACATGAATGGTAAGGAACATTTCCAAAGCAAGAACAGACCTAAGAAGAAGAGGTAGAGGATAGTGACTAGGGCAACAAGCCTACAAGTGGATATGAAGACACGTAATGCAGATTCAGCCTCAGGATTGGGTTTGATTAAGTTTTGATCAAGCTCAGTTGTGGGCGAGACGAAATAAAGGATGGTAAAGAAACAAATGCAGTATTTATAGGAAACCTTTATTGCCGATGTTTCGCTCCCGCAATGGGCGTTATCGAGTCTCGAGTCACAAACAGATAAACCTGGTATGTGAGAACATATATACTAGTGAGTAGTGAAGTGGAGAACAAGTAGCTTTACGTCAAGCTACAGCAAGTGAATGAGTGAGAGAGAGAGAGAGAGAGAGAGAGAGAGAGAGAGAGAGAGAGAGAGAGAGAGAGAGAGAGAGAGAGAGAGAGAGAGAGAGAAGCTCGCATCCTACAGCCTCGGTTTAGTTACTCGTAGTTCTCGTCAAATGCTCGTTAATATTTTCTTTTGCAATCCAGCTATTTGGTCTACCTATATTGAGTGTGGATTTCCTCGAGCTCCTGGGCTGCCGGTGGGGGGAAAAATGAATGCAACAGAAGTTCTTCTGGATTACTTTATGGTGTTATATCCGAATGTTGAATGTTTATTATTTTTTATGAGAATGAAACCCAATCATTTTAGAAAACGTATGACGTTATTTTCACAGTAACTAAGGTTTTCGATCCTAAAGGCACTAAATGGTACTGAAGGTTCAAAAATGGTACTGAAGGTTCAAGTACCTATACTTAGTAGGCTTTTACCTATCCCCTGAGTGTCGTCGATCACCATGCCCAGCCCTTCTAGGGCAGGGTAGGTGCCAAGGCTGGACTGTGGCTAGGCCTCGGACTAGTTGGTCCCACCGCTGAGGGGTACCCCCTCCCATGGGAGACATAGGTCTCTGATACTCCCACGCCAGGGAGCCGGAGCCGGGTCGCTATCTGGTAAGGACCCGGGCCGGGAGAATTCCCGGTGAATCGACACCTCCTCCTACCCTGAGTGTGTGTGCGTGTTCACTTACCTATATGTGGTAGCAAGGGTCGAGTCTCAGCTCCTGTGATAACACCCATAGCTGAGCCAGAGGTGTAATCACAGGCATGAGAGGGCTCATACAGCCAGGTTGGCTGTATGAGCCCTCTCATGCCTATTCATAAAACTATTCTTATATAGTGATGTATCGGATATCCGCATCCACATCCGCGGAACATCCACACAATTTCTTACATCCGCATCCGCAAAATAAGTAAGACATCCGTATGCACATCCGCATCAGCAGATATCTAAATTTTCACATCCGATACATCCCTATTCTTATAGCATCTCTAACTAGATATACACTTTTACAATGAGATTTAGGTTTCACCATAAACAGGTATTTAAATATAGTAAACTGGCTAAAGTCATGTAGTGAACATTGAGATATACTTCTCTCGGTGTATATATCCTTGTAAATGAGGTAGTGTGAACAAAGTTCAGGAAGTCAGAGTGGGGAGCCAAGACTGCACCTCACTTCTCCCCAACACAGTACAACAACAGAACACACGTCTTCATGGCTGATGGACTGATTACACCGTTTTTACATCTCTAGTCTTTCTGCTGCCTCCTCTGTACTCGACTGAAGAAGCCTACAGTGTAGGCAAAACGTTCGGAATAAAGATTCCTAACTGCTGTACATATGTCTTATTTATCAACTTCTCAGTATTGTATACTATTATCATATTCACGTAATCCCAGTACCTACCTTCACATTACAATGATGATTACCTTACTGTGGCAGATTTAAAAAATATATATTTTTCCATTCCTTGTGTATCATCATGATTATTATTAGTACATTTTAATATCATTACCTTTTAATATGCGTATAATTGTATTTGATAAGTACCACCAGATGCAAACAAGTAAACAAAACACAGTACAAGATATAAAGTATCTATCTGATAGCTGATAATTACTGAATAGAAGCATACATTATTATTATTACGATAATCGTGGTGAATTATAATCCAAAGACAGATATAATTCTTGGCCTTTTGGTTGAAAGATACAAAATGTATTGAAGTTAATCCTTCAAAACATTTACGTTCTCTTCGACACTAAGAAGCTGTAGAAAACGGTCCATATATGGATATGGATGATATTATCAGGGGTAACTATAGTATTTTATCGAGGCTCACGTTGTGCTGGTGAACATACGTTCTCTTCGACATTCAAGCATCTGTAGAAAACGGTCCATATATGGCCATGGATGACATTCGCAGGGTAACTATAGTATTTAACTGAGGCTCACGTGGCATTGGTAAGACAGCTTTTCTTATTCATAAGATTGCGGAACAGTAATGTGGAAAAGATGTAGTCCATAATATTAGCTTATACATACTTGGTAAGACTAGTAGGAAAATTACACAAATTCTTACTAGAGTGTCTAGCAAAAAATGATTCCTAAATCTACTCCAACATGATGAAGCAACAAAGTGTAGTGGACATTTGTCAATGAACTGAGGAAACCCATCATGGAGACAGAAACACAACGTAGAAAAAGACTGTATATTTCAATCTTCTTCAGAGATCTTCCTCAGCAGTGAAAATGAGCTGATACCAACGATGATCTCAGACGGATATCAAAATATGCAGTAACTTACAGCACTGTTTCTGTCTCCATGTGGGTTTCCTCTATTTTAACACATTTCTCCGAGTCCATCATTTGAGGTGATCATACACCAAGACTATTACTGCCACCTGCTCGCTCACTATTTATAATAATAATAATACCACGTTCCTGCTACTACTGCTATCTTTAAGAATGCCCCTCCTTCTAGACCCCCATTATATGCACTGTGTACATGTAATATATCCCGGTGAGCGAAACGTAGCTAAGAAAATGACTTTGTTAGTAAACCCAGAGGGTTAATAACCCAGGCTAACCCAAGAAAGCCAAGCAGAGTACTTCATTTCCATTAGTGTCTTTAGGTCTTTCCCAAGGATGAGATTCACAGCAGGTCAACTAACTCCAGGTATCTATTTAGTACTAGGTTACTGGGGCAAGAAAAGATAGACCTTCCCATACGTCTCTCCTACCCAGGATGAATTTCGACGGCTTAGCAACAAATTTACAAATTTCAATTTGGTGTTGCGTTTCAAGTATAGTTTCATATCTTATATTTTTAATGGCATTATCGAATCTTTTTGAACTCTCCCTGGCTGGTCTTTCTTGCCTTGTTAGGCGCAAAATAAATGTTTCAAATGACTCAACAACGATGAAGGTTATAGAATATAATCTCTCGGATGCAAGAAACCCAATCCTGTAAATATTTCGGGATCTACATCCTAAGCAGCGATGTAGACACCCGAGTTGTAATATCCACGACATTATTCCAACTGAGAATGTCACATCACCTTTGCAGTTTGTTTCGTTCAGGCGAAGATCCAATTAGAAAAGAGAATATTTAAGCCAAGAGACTTACCTTGAAAAGACTTCTGCACATTTTTTTTTTTTTTTTGCCTTAATCGGATTAAGGTCCCTTAATCAGAAGAAAATGGAAATACCCTTCACTTTCTTTCGATAAATCCTGATTATTTCATATTCTACGAGCGCTTTATGCCCCTTTAGGGTTTAGCGCTTCCCTATTAATTATATTAATGGGGAAGCACCAAACCCATGAAGGTCCTACAGGGTCTGGGGAACTGGGATGGGAGGCAATTAGTTTTGATCAAGTGGAGGGTAGCCACAATACTGCTGCTCGAGAGCCCTTCACTAGGGTCGAGGCAATTTCCTTGAAGGATCATCATTAATAAAATAACAAAATACTCACCTAAAGAAGACTCCGGGTCAGAGAGGTCAGCGAGGTCGGGCACCTTCTGCATGGCCTGCTGCATGGACGCAGACGATGAGGGCACACAGTGGGGGTCAGCACCAGGTGTGTCGAGGACACCATCGTAGGAGGGGTCCACAGGTTCCTGCTTTACCAGCCCCGGCAGCTCCAGCGAGAACTTCACCTGAGGCAACGAGAGAGAAGAAATTAATAGACTAAAGACCCAGACGATCGCAAGTAAGGTCGTTTTAAGCTGCCTTTCTCTTAGTAAAATGCTTGGTGATATCATTATTGCCCAACTAAAGTTTCCCAGCTCAGGATGGCAGAGTTCAACACTTGATGCAATAAATTGTTCGTATGTGATGGAATATGATAGGAAAACACAACCTTTTATTGAATAAGACAAATGTGCAAGACGTGGGTATCAAGTTTTGGGGAGAGAACACCTCTCACCGATGGTGACGAACAGATTGCTTCAAAGTTACTTCTCTGACTTTCATTAGGGAAGCCTGTTGTGCAGGCGAATAGTCTCGGCACTACAGTCACGTGTTACAACTGTGTCTTATTCATCAATTTGTCGGTATTGTATACCATCAATATTAAGATATCTAGCTTTTGTTCCCATCCTGTGTCTATCATGTGACGCAGGATAGCAGCTCACTGCTGATTTACACATTTTTCTCTAATTAAAAACTAAACAATAAACACGTAAAGGTTACAGGAGTCTTATGATGCGTCAGAGGCACAATGTCAAATACAATATGTTGAGCTAAAATACTGGACAAGAACATAGTGAGTCAAGGAAAACATTTAAGGCTAGATATAGTATGTGGCTTCAGGGATGATGTATTGTCTGGTAAAATGGATAAGAACAATGTTTTGCCTCAGGAATGGTTTCATCATTAGGTTAACAAAAAGAAAGTTACCTTCCTATTTTAGATCTACATGGATGTACTTCCCAAGTCTTTCACCAGTCCCCTGGTTGACTGAAGTGATCAACCAGGTATCTGGGGCATGAAGTTTGCAGTCTGATATCGACATCATAGCCTGGCTGCTCAGAGATAAATTGCAATAATTTATCAAGCTTCCTCTTGAAAGCAGTTATGGGTCTGCTAAGAGAAAAATTAAGTTTAATTCGCATTAAGCACTAAACCTGAGAGGGTCATTTACAGCAAGAAGAACCTTCGACTCTTTGTAATTATAAAGTCATTATTTTATAAACTTAGTAAATGAGGTGACAGCATATTCTTCATCAATGAAATATGTCTCATGACGTGGTTTCAGTCATATAATGACCCGCTTAATGAATAAGCAGCCTCAGGCGTTCCCGTGCTGGGGATCCATCCCAATTAAGTCAACGAATTAGATTGTATCCCACTATATTCCTTTCAGTGTATTCATAAAACTTGCTTTCGTATAAAATCTCTCCGTATCATCTATAATGTCAACTTTTTCTGAGAATCCATTTCTTTGTGGCGATTTAAAACTAGCCCATTTAGTATTTACCAGGTATAATATATATATATATAATATATATATATATATATATATATATATCAAAATTCGTACGTCAGTTGCGTGCGGCTAGCAGTAACAGCCTGGTTGATTAGGCAATGATCCACCATGAGGCCTGGTCACAGACCGGGCCGCGGGGGCGTTGAACCCCGAAACCCTCTCCAGGTATATATATATATATATATATATATATATATATATATATATATATATATACATGATAAATAAGGAGTACCACGAGTTCTGCATAGAGCTTTTCATAGAGTAGGATTCTGATATTTATTAACTCACTTTACCCTTTTATTCTTTTGTAATCTTTTTTGTGCTATTACATAATCGCACTTGTCTGTACACATCGCGTCAACATTTTGCTTGTTATCAATGCATACAAACCCATATGGTGATTCATTAACTGCAAAGGGCAGAAATGTCTTGCTCTAAACCTATGTTGTACCTAATTGTGTAGATGTATATACCTTTACCTTTGATATACCTTTGAAGAGTTTCGAGAGTTTATCTACTCTCTGAGCCCGGCCATGGGCCAGGCTCGTCTGGTGCTTGCCTGGTCAACCAGGCTGTTGCTGCTGGAGGCCCACTGCCCCACATATCCATCACAGCCTGGTTGATCTGGCACCCGGTGAAGATACTTGTCCAGTTTCCTCTTGAAGGCTTCTACACTGGTTCCAGATGTGTTTCGGATACCTTCTGGTAAGATGTTGAATAGTCTGGGACCCCGGATGTTAATACAGTGCTCCCGTATTGTCCCCACCGCACACCTGCTCCTCACTGTGATTTCATGTGTTTTACAAATTTACACTCTTTCTTGAACTCGTTACAAGATGTGCCCAATATTATGACTAAGACTTTGCAGCAATGTAGGTTCCCCTCCAGACACTCACCTTCTTCTTGGCAGACATCCTGGAGACTGCCTTGCCGTCACCGTAGAACTCCAAGTCCATGATGGCGGAGAACGGACTCAGGCACTGCAAAGACAAGACATATGGGTTAGAAAACACACAAATACATAGGGGATCAAATCACATGCAATCAAAATCCCCACACTGGATATACCAAACTTGTCATATTCTGGAAATAAAGAACATATCCAGATTTTCAATGGTATTTATTACAGTTCAATGGATGAGTGGCCACAAGAGCATTGCATTATATGACCTATCTGTGACCGTATTCGAGGGTTCTTCTACCATAATAGCCCGACCAGAAGCCAAGACTCCCTTTATTGACCACATGGTCATCCAAGTGGTTGCTGCGAGTGGTCCGGAGACCAAGGGCATTATTGCACAATGGACGAGCGGCGACAACGGCATTACTGAGACCCTTGACACTCGCTGAGGAAAGGTTTCAGTTCGTGGAGGCACGCGCACTGTTTTTGCTGGAGATATTTTAGTTAATACCGAGATCTTCAATTGTCTTTCGTGTCCTCTAATTATTATGTGGATTATCGACCTGTTTGCTTCGCGGGCATTATGGCATTGGCCAGAGATCTGTTTAGATATAATCGTAAAGAATACATAAATAAATCATCTGGAGCTCAATATCTTCCAGTACGCCATGCCCAGGTCGGCTCCTGGGGCCAAGTTCCTGGGGTTTACTCCCTCGCATCAGGTCATTTGGGGTCAAGTTCCTGGGGTCGGATACCTATGGTCAGTCGTCACATATTCATCTATGACAATCATTCCTCAACCCTGAAGCCGGTACCGTAAAGAAAAAGAAGGCAGTGATTTCTTTAGTGTCATGTGGTGAGGTACGTGACGGTAAGCCAGGCAAGAGTGCATCAAGTAAAACTGCTGCAACATCAAGTGGACAATCACAGGGAACACCAGGCAACGTCACTGCAACATCAAGAAGAGAGTCACCGGGAATGCCAGGCAAAGTCTTTTTTTTTTTCCAAAGTATTTTACTCTCGTCACACTTGTGTTGTCATATTTGAGTGGTAGCAAAGTCCTGAGATACGTGTGGGCGTCCAACACTGCCCCAGCCAGATGGTCAACAAATTCTGGGCGGTGTTCTGCCGTGACTTGTGTTTGGCTGCTGCATTGATAATGACGTCTTGTTGAGGCTTTGTTACTCTGTCCCTCACCACTTACTTTATACTCAGAAGAATTTTTCGGGGTAATCTTTATGATAAAGGTTCCGAGGATAATCACCCCCGCGGCGCAGTCTCAGACCACCCAATTAAAATTTGTTAGGAAATTATAAATAAGAACAATTAAAATCAATCAATCCCTCTTTCTCTCTCAGACTCTACCCCCTCAGTCACGTACCGTAGGTGACCCCTCCCCCTCCCCAACTAACACACACATGAGGCTTTCTCAGACTGGAGAAAAACAAATCCCTCCAGCGTTCTTCAGCGAGGCGTGAATCCGTCCTTCTCATGTCACCAACCAAGAGCAGTTAGAAAATTCTTATATTTTTTTTTACGTTTTTATGTGAAAAAAGGGGTAAATGGCAACCCAGAATAATATATTAAATTCAGTATTTACTTTGAAGACTTCGTCTTTATAAATATGAAAAAAATTAGGATAGACCAACTGAATATAACGGCTTGCAACATAAACCTTTTTGACCTAAGTAAAAGGATTGCTTTTGCGTGGTTTATTGTCAGGAAAGAAAATCAACAAACAAGGATCCACCTACCCAGTGGATCCTTGAAGATTTCATTTTGACAATGTAGGAGGAAGTAAGAGGAAGGAGCTAGCTGTTTTTTTTTTATTGTGGCTGGGTGAAGTCACCTGTCAGAGAGGGAGGTGGGAGGAATCAGATGACTGCCTCAGGGCAGCCCGGAGGTATTAACGTCCGCAGAATGTAATCACTCACTGCATCCGGTATCCTCTGGAATATTATTTACAAAGGGACATTCAATTATCTGCCTTTTATAATTACAATGTTGGTAGAGTTCTGCCAGAGAATTTAACGATGCATTTCACTCTTATGTTTAAGCAAGGCGGTACTTTTCTACGAGATTAGAAGACTTTTCAATCATGTAAAAAAAGACACATATTAAGTATCTTGTTTCACATTTACCGGTATTTTATGCCATGTCTTTCCCAGACGTTTCGACCAGTCTTTGTAAGTTAAGTAGTGCTTTGTTGACACTATCTGATCGACCTTATGTATTCCACAATCATCTCGAAGTCCTTGTCTTCTTTACCCAAAATAACCTCGTTACAATCCTTACAAGATATTTTATAAATACCAGTTAGTTCAATAGTATTTCTCTCGTCGGTATACTTTCACTCATTCTTCGTCTTGTGCGGATATCTAAGGACCATCTATGATTATTTCGTTTTCATGCCATCTAGCTACATGTTCCAAATATAAGAAATAAAGCTTATTTCAAAATTAATATTCCGTTTCTTTTGACTGCTTGTTCTACCTGATTGTTGCTGTTAGCGGCCCACTGGCCTAGGAAAGTTTACCTGGTAAAAATTTCTATTGGTAATAGTATCTGGAACATAGTGAGGAACCGAATGGATTCTACGTGGTTTAGTTGTTTATGTATTGTACCAGTCTCTTCAATCTTGAATTTGATGGGGATTAAGATATGTAACTTGTCAAAAAATATTGCAAGAAGTGCTTCTATATATCTTTCTAGCTTGTAAATATGTCATCATGGTAACTAACGTGCCTGCCCAATATACTGAGATATTCACACCTTTCTATGTACACAAACATCTCGGTATATGTATGCACCGAAATACGCTCCTCTCGGTGTGTATAACCTGAGATGCACACCTCTGGGTGTATACATCCTGTAGCAGGTGAGGTAACGCTAGCCCCGGGGTGACTGGGCATGTAGCAGTACCCGGCAATGATGCCCCGGCGGAGTCACCAAGACCCACAGCGTCCAGTGTTTCCTGCCCCAGTCACCCCTGGGGCAAGCCCAAGGCAACACCTGAAAACACGACAAAGAGACTGACCGCTGATGAACCCTTCCTCACCTTGCTGGTATTATCATTATTCTCATCGTCCGTCGCGGCTCCGCGAGATTAATTCGTCGCCTTGTATGACTTTAGCAGTTACGATCTTTTGAAGGACTCGGTGACCTGGTGGGTGGAGAGGCCTCAGATGACGTCCCGTCAAAAACAACGCTTAAGATTATATTATCATAATTTTCACAAGGAAGCGCTAGACGCTTAGGGGTCATACAATGCCTGGGAAATGGAAGATAATCAGATTTGATCCGAGGATGTGGGGGATATCTCCTATTCCTTTTACCAAGCACCCTTCATTAGCGTGTTGGGCAAGTCCCTGCAGGTTACTTGTACCTGGTAACCTGGAGGTGACCTGTAGTCACGTCCGGGGGTCACCACCCCTGCGGCCCTGTCTAACACCAGGCCTCCCTGTTGCTGACCCGTTCGACCAGACTATTGACGCCAGCTACATGTGGACCGACGTATACACCACAGCCCAAATCTGGTTGCCTCCTATTTCTCAGGAACAATGACCTTTACGGGCTTACCGCTTCCTCAAGATAATTAATGACAGGAAAAGGAAGGAGATTTTTTTTTTTTTGGGGGGGGGGCAAAATTGAATACATTAACTCCTATATGATAATTACATGGTGGAACCAATTAGCTATGTTTCCCTGTCATATTCCATCACACAGGTTGCATTTTCATAACATGTGTCACCTTGAAATAAAAACCATACCACGGGTGGGGTTCGAACCCGCGGTTTGTTTACAATCGTGTCATTACGATTTCGTGAGTCGTGTCAACTTAAACTGGGAAACTTCAGTAGGACAATTAAGTTGAATTAAATTGCTATTTCTTTGCATAATATACAATGTGATTTACATGTTATAAAATAGTGTTAAGTGCAGAGACACCCACTAACATGCTTTAGCATTTAGGACAATGAAAATATTACCATACATTTCACTTAAGGGTTCAACTGACCTCGAGTTACCATTACTTGGGTATAACAATCTCTCGGATGACCTATACACAGGAGGGTTATAGGTCATCCTGAGAGATGAAGGGAAAGGGAAAGGGAAAGGGGACGGATTATGAGCAACATATTTATAGAAGTTGTCCCTTCAAGGAAGGTTCCTTGACGCTGGTGAGGGGCTCTTGATCTAGGGAATTGGATCCGTGCTCCAGTTCCTTGAATTGAGCCTAAATACCTTTCTTCTCCACCCTCCCCCTACAGACGATGTATAATCCCTACGGGTTTAGCACTCCCCCACGATCATAATAATTAGACGTAGTGTAAATTCCTTGTTGCACAAGCCTGGTGACAACCAGGCTAGTGCTAAATTCAGGTCAACCCTAGATCAGAACTACACTGCAATGCATTACATTTATTTATTAGTGACAGACCAGGTGGCTGGGCTGGTAACTTGATTGCCTGTACCTGGGGTCACCGCCCCCGCGCCCCGATCCCAGACCAGGTCTCCTAAAATAAAAATTTATACACCATTTTAATTCACGAAATTGCATACACGCTCGCATGCAAACAAACACACACACACCAGTGAAGAGGCAGGGCCAGGAGCTATGACTCGACCCCTGCAACCACAATTAGGTGGGTACACACACACAGACACACACCTGGCCTGTTAACAGACCGGGCCGCGGGGGCGTTGACCCCCGAAACCCTCTCCAGGTATACACACGCGCGCGCGTATGTACACCCAAGGAAGGAAGGACTGGGATGGAAGGTATCGTCTCAAATGCAGCCTAACCTGAGGTCTTCCGTTTATTGGTGGAGGACGAGATCTAACAATCAAGCTGTGGACGACCAGAACAACCAAGCAACAGTCGTACGTACATACACACCGTACAGACGTACGTGTGTGTGTATATATATATATACACACTAGGAAGGTGGACTCTAGCTACACTTTGTCAACACACAAGCCTCTGGAGGATGATCCTTCAAGGGGATGCTTCGATTACCACCCGTGTATGATTCCTGGGACCCACGGCCAGGTCCCAGACTAGCCTCCTGGTTGCTGGTCTGATCGATCAAGCTGTTAGTGCCCGCTGCCTGTAGTCCAAGTTATGCACCACAACCTGGTTGATCAGGAATTCCGCTTTAAGTAATCTGTTGAGTTCCCTCTTGAAGACAGCTAGGAGTTTGTTGGTGATCCATCTTATACAAGAACAGTAGGTGTTGAAGAATAGTGATCCCTTAAGAAGTATTGAATTCTCTCTCAGTGCACTCATCGTTCCTCTGCTTTTCATTGGAAGTATCCTGTACCGTCTGCCAAGCCCCTAGTTTTCATAAGAAGTTTTTTCAGTGTGTAGAGTATCTTTCAAGTGTAGATTATGATGTATCTGTCTCGCCTACGTTCTAAGGAATACTGTTCCAGGAATTTCAAGCACTCCCAGTAATTTAGTTACTTGACTGAGTTTATGCGAGTTATGAAGGTTCTCTGTACATTTTCCAGATCAGCAATTTCGCCTGTTTTCAAGGGGGCCGTTAGTACACTGCAGCAGTCCAGCTTAGAGAGAACGAGTGACTTGAAGAGCAATATCAATGGCTTGGCATTTTTCTTGCAGTTGTGATAATAACTTTTGGTTCCTTGATGATGGCGATCATGGATAACTATAAGTGGATGTAGATGATATGATTGTGGATAGTAGTGGGTGTGGATAATGGTGGGTGTGAAGAGTGGTGGACAATGATCGAGGGTGGGGTACATGCAAGGCTGTGGGCAGGGAGGAAGGGGGATTCGTTGGGGGTGATCATGAACGTGAAGATTACTACCCCACCCCCGCCCACACATACTGCCCGGCCAGCACCAGCCCACATCCCCACCCACACATACTGCCCGGCCAGCACCAGCCCACATCCCCGCCCACGCATACTGCCTGGCCAGCACCAGCCCCTACCCCAGCCCACACCCGACACCACGCCTGCGTTGAGTCAGTCTCACACCTGTCCCGTCTAACCCACATTGCTGCTGAGAACCTCGATGAATTCTAAGAATGACACTCATAATTCACCATAAACCGTAGCAGGTGACCAAACATCACAAGTGGCTCTCATTCCCTGGAGTGTTGACATCTAGTTGGGGTCCAGGTGGCCGTGTTGTTGCTTTCTGACCTTTCTTATGTGGTGGTGACAATATGCAAACCAAATGAGCTGTAATGATCGTGGTACAGACGGGTCAGCTGCTTTGTGTTATGATATACTGTATCTGTGATATACCTGTGACTGGTATCGAGATTTTCATTACTGTCGCAGCCCGGCCTAAAGTCAGATTTTCTGTTTATTGTCTGGTCACCCAAGCTGTTGATGTTGGCGGCCCACTAGCCTTCGTCATAGCCTGGTTGATCTGGCCCTCCGTGAAATAGTGATCCTGTTCTCTCTTGAAAGCTTTTGTGCTTGTTCTAGAAATATTTTTGGTTTTAGTTGGTATTAAGCTGACTAGCCGTGGACCATGGATGTTGGGACAATGATTTCTAGTCGTGTCCATGGTACCAAAAAAAGTACTCTAAGCGAGAGAGCACAAGTGATCGGAAAAGTGTCACCAATGACATGATTTCTCCCGTTGTGGTAGTTTTCTTTGTCCACCTGTCATTTTTCTGGGTTTTACAACATCTCCATATTGTGTTCTATAAATAATTGGTCAGCTGACATTTTTTTTATACGTTCCACGAGGTAGCAGTCCTATGCTATGTAAACAATGATCCATTGGAGTTATTAATTCCTTCCTTATCTGAACGGTTCGGATTTGTCACCACTTAACATCCTTGTTATTTTCTGATTCTCATTGGCAGATATTGTTGAAATCCATTTGCAATTTTTCCATGTATTTACCGAAGTGACTGACATATATTTGTTTTTATCTTGCACAAAGGATAATACGACGCTTTATTTAGTGTTTTTATCTATGCTACGAGAAGGAAACAAGCCATACCAGATACCTGAAGTGTCAATATTGTGCCCAAAAGCTGAGAATTATCTCGACGGAGAAACTCTGGGAGCAGCCAGCTCCACCTGGTGAGTTCTGGGTATTTTGTCTGACTCAGGATACATGATCAGTCATACAAAATAGTTAAGAGCTGCTCGCTGTGTATGTATTGTATATGACCGGATAGAATATATCTGCCTGGGATCAAATCTGAATCCCGTTTCACAGGCGCTGTGTAATCCCTAAGGATTTAGCACTCCCCTCGATTAAAATAAACCTCTAAAGAAACATCTATGTGAGAACACATAAATAAAAGGAATCGGAGTCTTCGACTACAGGACTAGTAACATGTGATATGTCCGTGAAAGAAGGAAGAAGGATGGGGAAGAATATAAGACTGAGTATGAATAGGGGGAGAGAAGAAGGAAGGGATAAAAAGACGGCTAGGCTCTTTACAAGGTTGTAAAAAGAAAACGGGAGAAGAGAAATTATACGCCAAATGAGTATGTGACTTCAAGAAACATTTCTTGAAGTCACAGAGACTAACCCATGACACAGCAGAATTACATTATATGCAGATGTTAAAAAAGTGTATATGACAGTGCTACTTCAGTTGATAGAAAAGAGGCAGGACCAAGAGCTAGAGTTTGCTTCCCGTAAAATCGCAAGTAATTACACAGCGCTTCAGTCCTTAAAAATACCCCAGGGAAGCCTGATCACAAGATGACTTGAGAATATAAAAACGCTGGAGAGGGAACACAGGTAAACAATCCCAGTCACACAACTCATCCTTCGTCTTCTGACACTCCTAACCACAGTCGTCCCCTCCCACTGCGCGCCTCATTTCTTCTATTAAACTCCTCAGTTTTGTAATTAACAGTCACTGTACGCACAGAAGGCAGTGAGGTGGGCGGCGGTGTGTTGTGGAGAGTTGGGTAACAGAAGGTGAAGGTGAAGAGGGGGAAAGGTAAAGACAGAAGGGGAAATAATAGAATCCAAGGAGTAATAGCTGGAGGGATGAAATTGAGTGGGGAGAGTAGATAGTTATGGAAGAGGGAAGGCTGGGAGGCTGGACGAACAGAGCACGAAAGAATAATTGATTTTAATTATCACCTTTAGTGATAATTAGACTCAATTAGACACGCCAATGTGTCTGGATATACTCAACCCGATACTTCAGTCCCTTCAGCAGGTCTGGTGTTCACATCCTGGCATTTTTTTTTCCCCAGGATGACTTCCAGCAGATGAAGAATTAGACAAGTGCAGCACCTTGTGATGTACCTGTGTCTAATTCCTTATCATGTTGGCAATGTATTCCATTACTGCAACGAGACTTCCAGCTGCTCTGGAGTTTCTAGCACATTTTGCATAGCGGCCCACAACCGTTAACTAACACCCGCTACCTACATTTACTATTAGGTGAGCAGAGAGAGCAAGATTGTACGGGATCTTGGCCATAAGTATCGCCGGGTCCTGTTAGTATACATAATACGACAGTTATATAGCGAAAACTAAAGCCAACTTTATTTCTTTGTTATATTCAGCGCCACTTGAATGGGATGATGAGGATATTGATCAGCTCCTGATCAGCCGGGCTGTGGTGCATACGTCGGACTGCGGGAGGTGGATACCAACATCCTGATCGACTAGACCGGCTGGAGTGGTGACTTTCAGAAGCAACTACAGGTAACTTACAGGTAAGTTTTACACTATGGGTTCAGTAGCTACTGGAATTACCATGGGGAAGCTGAGATAAGGCAAAAAATGCAAAGTTTGGAGGTGACGATTGATAATGGATGAATGCATAGCAACTACTGCGGTTACACACCAAACGTGGAAGATTTTTCTAGTCTCAGCAACATCCAAACAACATAGGAACCTAACCTCGGGGCTACATACTTAAAACACCACCAACATATTCAAATAGCGTCCCAACACCTCACCCACAGACGGCACAAAAACACCAAGTGTACACACCTGCAAAAGACAACGAACAAAGTTGGTCACAATGCTGTCAGAGAATAACAAATTAAGTTCATCCATCAAGATTTGTTAAAATATGGAAGCACAGTAGTACCAGCATGGCCATCAGAATATATATTTTTTTTTTGCCATAACGCAGATGGAAATGAGGTTTGTAAAGGAGCTGCTAGAGCTTGGTTGTACAGCTGCAAGAGCTTAGTGTACAGCTGCTAGAGCTTGGCTGTGAAGAAGTTGTTAGAGCTTGGTTGTGTAGCTGCTACTAGAGCTTGGTTGTGAAGGAGCTACTAGAGCTTGGATGTGAAGCTGTTAGAGCTTGATTGTAAAGGAATTGCTAGTGCTTGGTTGTGAAGCTGTTAGAGCTTGGTTGTGAAGCTATTAGAGCTTGGTTGTGAAGCTGTTAGAGCTTGGTTGTGAAGCTATTAGAGCTTGGTTGTAAAGGCACTGCTAAAACGGGTGGAATGGTCAGCAGGGAGGTAGTGGAAAGAAGGTTGAGACGGGGTAGGGGGCCCTCATCCCCGGGCCAGACAGGGGTCCAGTTACAAGCGGGGGTCTGGGATTTGTCTCAGGTTGCGTGACAGAGTTACCGGAGTGGCGATATCGCTTTGCTTGTGGCTTCCCCTTGATCACTGCCCTCCCACCCACTCCCTAGAGGCCCACCAGAATGCTAACCCCGACCCACCCACCCACCCTAGAGGTCGCAGAGTCCCCCACCACCACCACCCGTCTCAAAACACCCAACCCACCCGGACTGTTTAAATGATTGAAGTAGGAAGAGGCTGAGAGTGTTCAAGAGCGAAGGGTTGCACTGAAAGGGAGAGAGAGAGAGATTAATGTAAAGTAGGTGTACATAAGCAAAGCAAGATAAGATCACAGTAAACAGGTGATATCACAATATGCGAAACAACCACTCTGGAAAAAAATAGTGAAATTCCAAGCGCTTTCGCGATTTCTGACATTATCACAGGTCCTTGATAATGTGAAAAATCACGAACTCTCTTGGAATTTCACTGCTTTTTTTCACAGTGGTTGATTTGCATCCTCAAACAACAAACAATAGTCTATAATTTACGAATTCACTGGAAAGAGGACCAAACGCCAAATCCTATACAACCCTCTATAATATTCTGCAGGTGTCTTGAGCCGAGGTGGCAATTGTAGGAAAACTCTCTGCAAGTGTGAAGAGCTGAGTGGAGGCTGGGGAAGTTATCATGGAAGGAAAAACATGACCGATACAGGTTCTGCAAGTTGTGGCAGGAGCAGCGTCGTAACGGAAGTGAGGACCCTGTTAGCCCTAGGTGGATTGTTACAAAAACAATATAACAAGAGGTAACTTTCCATGTTACTTTCAGTTGATTTTTATATTATTATTATTACTTTATTCACTGGGAAGCGTTAATTAAGCCTGTAGGGGTCAAATGTCGGTACAATAAAGACACACTGGAAGTGGTTGACCTTGTTGCTTCCAGCGGATTGTTTTAGGAACGGCATGCAGGAGGAGGTAACATTTCATTCTAACCTAACAGATGTGGGGATTCTTTAACTTCCTTCATCATAACGAAGATAGTAAAGAGTGTAGGTAGGTCTAGGGAGTATTCCTGACGTGGGACTTAGTCATATAATGACTAGCAGCTGGAGCTTTTGGCTGTGTGACCGAGACCTTTTTCCGCTGGCTTACCGGTCCATCCCTTTAAGAATTATGGTTATGATTATAACCATTAGAAGTGGTTCCAGTAGCAGGTGGAGGAAGGTTCTGATTGTGGGTGTCACCGAAGAGCGTGGAACGAAGAGTCGTCAGAGGTCTCTAGCATTTTAGTCTGGAGAGGTGGAGAAAAGCCAGAATTAACCTAGTAAATTCCAAGAAAAATCTTATACCAGTGGCTACGAAGACCGGTACCATCACGTTATGGTATTGTGGGCAGTAGGAACATTTTGGGGACCAAGAAAAATTACACCAGTGTACGGTTCAGGAGGACATTTGTTAATGGAAACGTTTCCTTTAATAAATGTCTTGAATTGTACGTAAGTGTCATTTTCTGCATTTTGTCGGAATCACCATACCATACCTTTCTGTGAACCAGTCACTACGTCAGTTATGATACTCGAATGATTTTTTGCTGGAGTCAAATATCGTCTATTGGCTCCGTCTCTCATTTTTTTAGGATTTTACCGACTCCAGGACAACATGGGTTCAGAGCAGGTCACTCCTGCCTCTCGCAACTACTGGACCATTATGATATGGTCTTGGATGCACTGGAAAACAAACAAAATGCAGATGTAGTATACACAGATTTTGGATGGTGGTGTAATAGCACACAAAATGCATGATAAAGGGATAACTGGGAGAGTGGGCAGATGGATCTTCAACTTTCTAATCAAATAGAAAGAGTAATGATCAACAGAGTAAAATCGGAAGCTGCCATAGTGAAAAGCTCTGTTCCATAATGCACAGTACTCGCCCCTATCCTGTTCCTCATCCTCATATCAGACATAGACAGAGATGTAAACCATAGCGCCATATATCCTTTGCAGACGATACTAGGATCTGCATGAGTGTCATCCATTAAGGTCACGGCAAATCTCCAAGTTTTTCAATGGGCAACAGAGAACAATATGATGTTCAATGAAGACAAATTCCAACTACTCCATTATGGAAAACTGGAGGAAATAACTGAGAATACTACAAACTCTTAATCACACAATAGAGCGGAAAAGTAATGTGAAGGACCTGGGAGTGGTAATGTCTGAGGATCTCACCTTCAAGGATCATAACAGTGCCACTATCACATCTGCGAGGAAACTGATAGGATGGATAATGAGAACATTCATGACAAGAGATGCCAAGCCAATGATGATCATTTTTAAATCACTTGTTCTCTCTAAGCTGGAATACTGCTGTACATTAACATCTCCATTCAAGGCAGGTGAAATCGCAGATCTAGAGAATGTACAGAGAACCTTTACTGCACATATCAGTTCCATAAAACACCTTAACTACTGAAAACGCTTGGAAACACTTGACTTGTACTCACTGGAACGCAGGCGAGAGAGATACATCATAATCTACACCTGGAAGATCCTGGAGGGACTGGTCCGTAATCTGCACACAGAAATCACTCCCTACGAAAGCAAAAGACTTGGCAGGCGATGCAACATACCCCCAATGAAAAGTGGGGGCGCCACTGGTACACTAAGAGAGAAAACGATAAATGTCCGAGGCCCAAGACTGTTCAACAGCCTCCCACCAGCTATAAGGGGAATTACCAATAGACCCCTGGTTGTCTTCAAGAGGGAACTGGACAGATACCTAAAGTCAGTGCCGGATCAGTCGGACTGTCGTTCGTACGCTGGACTACGTGCTGCCAGCAGTAACAGCCTTGTTGATCAGGCCCTGATCCACCGGGAGGTCTGGTCGTGGTCCGGGTCACGGAGGTTGATCCCCGGAATACCCTCCAGGTAGTGGTACAAGCAAACCTCTGTTTTAGACGACGTTTCTCTCAGCACTGAGCTTCATCAAATGTTGAGATTTTTGGCTTTGAGAATAAAACTCTCAAAGTCTTTTTATACATTACTTGCTTTATACCCACTTGTTGCCTAGTTGGTTCAGTCACCATACACTTGAGTCATTAAGACAAAAACTCCCCTAGACACTAATATCACTAATACCTAAATTCAATGCATATACACTGAGAAATCTACACGTCTCGGTGTTTATACCCTCCTGACTCTCAATTACCCATGTCACATGTAATTAATTTATGGCCTCCGCTATCTCATCATCCAGGTCGTTCCACTTTCTAACCATCCCTCAGAGTGAAAAGGTATTTCCTAACATCCATGTGACTCATTTGCATCTTTAGCTTCTATTCTCTCTTCTCCTCGATTCTCACTTTCCAGTAATATTTGCAATTGTCTAACAATTATCCAAGTGCGCAGATAAATAAATATTACCAGTTCTGAAAATTACCTCAAGTGATTTACTCTTAACAATTGAAAATCCAATTATGTTCAGTGCATTTTCAATTAAAATTCAATTTCTCTGCATCAGATATATAGAAGAAAGCTTAATGGGTATGGAACGAGATTTATATCACAAGAATACGAAGAGCAACATTAAGATTACCAGAGAGGAATACAAACTACAGAATAATGGAGAGGGACAAGAACAGTTGGTGTATTTTTATTAAATGCCTTCAAAATACAACTCTAATGTCGTGTACAGTAGAGCAGGAAGAATGTTTAATTAGTGTTTTTAAACATTGATTGTATGGGTAGTGCCCTCTTACTCGACTCTGGGTGTGAGTTTCATAGTGAGAAAGATTGTTCCCTATGATCCTGCTGCTTCGGAATCAAACTTCTCTTTTACTTCTAAGATGAACAACATCCATAGCGCTTAGCGAATAAATTAGGAACTTTGAGCCAAAGTGGTGATACATCTGAAGAGCCAAACCGATCTTAAGTGGCGTGAGAACTCTAGATCGAGTAACTTGAACAATGACCTGAGCCACTAATGCAGTCTTTACATGTCTTCTTTTCATTGAGTAATGTTCTTAAAATGGGCTGCTAAGTCTGTAGTAAGAACATGATGCTCTCTTTCAAAGACGAAATATTGCCAGGAGTGGGGTACATGTATTTTAAAGTGTCCATTCACTTAATGTAATTCTTGATAAGAGTTGCAGCTGTCTTTTCAATCCTCAATTTTTCCGTGTCAGAGGCTGTCAGTTTAGGTGTATCGTAAAAGGCATAGAAGATAGTTGCTGCTGTGGTCTGAAAGTTGCCATGTTGACCCTTCCATTAATGTTGCTAATGACGATGTTATCCCCGTTGTATTCTACGTTCATTATCGTCGTGTAGTCAACACTAGGCGTCATCACTGCACTGTTCTCTCATCCACCGTAAAAGATCACTAATGGTTACCTTTTTATCATCATTTTCTCTCAGTTTGTAATATTTTTTAACGCTTCTTTACAAGTCTCAACCAAATTTCGGTCGCAGAAGCTTAACTGCAGTATGCAGCAAGCCTGTATAAATACAGCACTGTATAAAACATAAATACATTGATTGGACCGAGGGGAGGATTAGTATAATATTGCCAAGTACAGTGACAATTGCTTTATATATTAATTTAATGTTAAAGTGGAAATCACCTGACACAGGTCATAATCATAGAGTTACCCATTCAGTGGCTCACTGAAGGAAGTACTGAATGGCAGCTTACATAGCCGTGTCCTTGAATAAAGATTGCAAGGCAGCAGAGTGATTTACCCACCAGTATCATTATTATAATTATATGTTAACGGAAGAGAGGGGACATATGCTGCAGGATGCAAAACTCTTACCCGAGGGTAAAGACGACAGCCTCAGTGACGGGGTTTTGATGTATAAACAGGAGATTAGGAATTATTACATATAACATTTAAGTATTTAATTTAAATGTTAGGAGTAATGTCACTTTCAGTAATATCCTGTAGTTATAAGGATATAAGTTGTAAGCCTCATTATTATGGTATATGGAGGCGAAAAAGATAATCACGTTTTGGCGTGTGGGGGAAATGGGGGCAAACTCACACCAGAGAGAGAGAGAGAGCGAAACCTGCTGTCCATCTCGGGTCTGTTGCTGATGTGAGACAGACTGACAGTGAGTGGCACTCTAGTCTGACTGGGTCTCGCTAGATGGCAGTGGTGGCACAAAAGGGCGTTTAGGCGCGGAATACAAAGGCCAGCCTGGCTGAACTTGCAATGTAAGTCATGGGTGCCAGTGCACTATGTTGGTATCCTTGTAAGGAAATGCTGCCAAGTCATCGATTTTGCCACCCAAGGTGGGCAGAGATGCCCTAGGCATTGGTCAGCAAAAAAGTACTAGTTTAATGAGTACCCCACTTGGCAGGAATTCGCGTATTGCATGAAAATTGTCATCATGGTAGTTAAATAGATATTCCGGGTAGCTACCGACGTCAGTGATAACCCCAACGACGTCGGTGATAACCGGACAAAGGACTGAGAGTACGTTATTATTCTAATTAACGAATGACCCCGTAGTGCAGTGCAGCATTCTGCGCCGAAACTAATTATAATGAACATGAGGCTCGAGTGACTAATTTCGTCGACAACAGACGTCGTATTCAAAGTCACCAATATAAGTCTTCCTATGTACATAAATATATACAACTTGAACGATAAAAAAAAAAAAAAGCCCCAGGTAAGTCGGGTGATACTTGTATTCGTCCTTCACAGATGTTGCAACATCCTGTTAGGTCGGGTTAGAGATTACATGACATGTACCTAATGAGATCCTTAGGGAAGATTGCCCCCTCAAACAGGTGACATACGTTTAAACCAATAAAATGAGCAAATAACTTGAAATATTAAATCCAACAACATGGCGCTGGGCCGGCTGCGGGAGTAGGAAAAACTCAAAATCCATCAAAGGAAAATCAAAAGTAATATGGAAATGTCTTTTAACACAATAGCTACGGATATCACAGGTAGCAATCGTTCGAAGGTGAATGTGGGTAGAGACGCTACGACCCAGACTACAACTAAGAGACAAGTAGAGAATTGTTCCGTGTTTCCACGACTGAGATAGAAGAGCAAAGTCCCCTTCAGGTATTAACGCATCCTGTACTGCTGTGGAAGCACCAACTAGGTCGTAAGTGGTCTCCCGGGTCCTGAGACGTCCTCCAGGTCCTCTTGAGGCGCTCCCCAGGTGTTCGCGAGGACCACCACCAATAAGAGATCAGAAACTGCGCTAAGTAATTATCTCCCGGACTAGTTCCAGTGAGTGACATTAAAGGTTACACACTCAAGGCAGTTTTATGAGAGGGGGAGAAGGAGGGAGAGGAGAGAGGAGAGGAGAGGAAAGAGAGAGAGTGAGAGAGGATAGCTGTTCCCCATGGAGGTGTAAGTCGACTGCCTAAGGTGACGATGTGAATATTAATGGTGCCACTTACATGATGCGCTTTGTGTGGCGTTGGTGTTGAGGGAAGTGGGTGGTGTGGTGGTGATGGGGAAGTAATGAGGGAGAGGAGGAGGTTTGGAAAGAAGGGGTGAGAGCAGGGAAGCTGGGTTGGAAAGAGGTAGAGGGTGTGATGAGTGGTGTTAAAGAGGTATAGTGTGAGGTGGTAGTAATAATGGTGGGGTGTGAGAATGGGATACGTAAATCTACATACACTCGCAGTGTGCTGCCATTCAACATACTATAATAGTTACTTGGTGAAAACAAAATTGACCTGTGTGTCGCTATCATACTCCATCACACAGGGTAGGTATTCCAGCTAATATTAGAAATCTGTCTGAAGATGATATCTTCAGTTATTCCACTGTGGGTTCGGAAGTTACGCCAGCTTCAAAGATTTCACGCCAGCAGAGCTGGGGTTGCTATTACATGGGAATTACCATCTCTCAGGATCCTAGCGTGTGAGAGGGTAAACAGTATCATGGGTAGGAGAGTGGTGTCGGAGGGGAGGGGTATATGAGTGGGTGTTGAAGATGTTGACCAGAAGCAACTCTGTGTGTGTGTGTGTTGTGTGTGTGTGTGTGTGTGTGTGTGTGTGTGTGTGTGTGTGTGTTGTGTGTGTGTGTGTGTTGTGTGTGTATGTGTGTGTGTGTGCTGTGTGTGTGTGTGTTGTGTGTGTGTGTGTGTGTGTGTGTGGTGTGTGCGTACTCACAGACTTGTACCGTGTGTACTAGTGCCGAGACTCAACTCTAGATGGGCATTACTGATTTCTGGCCTATCAGATCTTATCATATCTACTCCTAAAGCTGTGTAATGAGTATGCCCCAATCACTTCCTTATCCAATTCCTGCCACTTATCAACCACCATGAGACTAAATAAGTGCTTCCTAACATACCTATGGATCATATGTGTCTTCAGTCCTCTTAATCAAAATACTCTCATGTCTATCTACCCTAGTACTCTTAATATTTTTTACTTCGTAATCATATCTCCTCAGGTCCTTCTTCCCACCAAGTCACAAAGTTCAGATCATTCAACCTCTCCTCTAAATTATTTTGAACCTCTTCGAGCAGCTGAATATGCTTAATCAACGTGGCTTTGTTGCACATCACATTATTGTTCGTTGCGATGTACATTGCATACTTAATCAAATGAAAGATTTACACTTGGGCCGCGTGTTCAGTGACTGCTCTAACATATGGCATGTACTAGGTTGTGAAGGACTAGTTGTTTATGTTGCTGAGTATTGTTCTGGTGTTTGTTCATCTAGTGTTTGTCACTGACGTTTGCGTGCAATTTTGGCGAGATGCTTGGTGCTATATTTACATCAAGAACTTTTATTTCACTTATGCAGGCATGCTCGTACGTGCACACACACGCACGCACGCACACACACACACGCACACGCGCGCGCGCGCGCACACACACACACATCCAATCATTCTTGACCCTAAACGCAACATCAACAAAAACCTTCATCATACAAGTTGCCAGGCTAGCAACAACACTAGTCATAACCTCTCCCCCCTCCCTCCTCTCTCTCTCTCTCTCTCTCTCTCTCTCTCTCTCTCTCTCTCTCTCTCTCTCTCTCTCTCTCTCTCCAGACCTTTCTAACACTCTCCCCAAACCTCTCTAACTCTCTCCCTCAGATCTCTCTAATTCTCTCCCCAGACCTCCTTTTTCACAAACACTCCCTCCCTCCCTTCCTTCCTTCATATCCCCCCCACTCCTTCCCCAGCTTTCTTTCCTTTTACTGCACATTACTGATGTAACTAATTCAGATAAATTAATTTTTACCTGTAAGCTTATATGTTCCATGAGATACACGAATAAGAGAGAAAGAGAGTGTGAGTGAGAGAGAGAGAGAGAGAGAGAGAGAGAGAGAGAGAGAAGAGAGAGAGAGAAGAATTTCTAATCTAGCTCTCCAGCCTTCAAGCTTCCCACGGCAGGAGCCAAGTGCCCTGAGGGAGTCAACAGGCAAGGGAGGGAGGCAGGGAGGGGTGGGATGGAGAAATGAAGGAAGGAAAGAAATTAGAGATGAAGGAGGGAAAGATGAAATAGAAAGGAATGAAAGAGATGAAGAGGGAGAAGGGAGGTCAGGAGGGAAGTAGTGAAGCAAGTAAGCAACTTTGTCTTGCCCTCCTTGCCCCCACCTGGTCGTCCCCCCACCCTGGTCACGGTGATAAGGCTGCAGCAGCCATGGTGGTGCTGCTGCTGCTGGCTGATGCTGCCTTCCCTCGTGCATGTGAATGAACGTGCCTTGTGCCATTCACAAAGTGCTGGGCCAGCGAGTACACCAGCCTGGGAACCAGGAGCTGACGGGACGGGTGGTGGGTGGGTGAGGGCTTTTGCGTGGGTGGTGGCTTATGCGTGGGTGGTGGGTGGATGATGGCTTATGGGTGGTGGAAGAGAAATAAAAGTTACGAAAGAAAGTATACCCAAATCATGACACTGAGGACGAGAGATGGATGGAGACGAGACGGTAGCGAAAACAGTCAAATAACGAAGACAATCCTAGCCTAATCCAGCACACACACACACACACACACACACACACACACACACACACACACACACACAGAGGCCATGTGTCTATCGACAAGTGCCTTTAACAACTGGTAACTATAACACACACACACAGGACAGAAGAGATAGGGGAGACATGATAACGACATACAAAATACTGAGGGAAATTGACAAGGTGGATAGGGACAGGATGTTTCAGAGATGGGACACAGCAACAAGGGGTTACAACTGGAAGATGAAAGCTCAGATGAGTCACAGGGATGTTTGGAAGTATTTCTTTAGCCTTAGAGTGTCAGGCAGTGGAGGCAGGATCCATACATAGCTTTAAAAAGACGTGTGACAATGCTCTTGGAGCGGGGAGAGAGCAACCTAGTAGCGACTAGCAAAGAGGCGGGGTCAGGAGCTGTTGTCAGTTTCTAATACCAGAAAAAAGAAACCTGGTAATAAGGAGAAAACCAAATCCGATGGGATCTCTCAACTTCGACTCAAGTCTTCATCAAAGAAGATGTGACCATGTCCCTTACGTTGGAAAGGAAATAATACAGGATTAAAAAATATTATAAGAAATACATAGGAAAGTAAAGGTATGTGTATACTGAAGGTAAGAAACAATCTGAAAGACTGACCTGTCATCTTAGGTGTTCACCAGACTGAAAAGATCAGCTATCCTGCCAGAGTTCAACATTTCTTGTAACATATTTCCTTCGACGATCATTTGATAGGATGGTTACACCATCCTGGATGGTCGCACTATCCTGGATGGTCGCACCATCCTGGATGGTCGCACCATCCTGGATGGTCTCACCATCCTGGATGGTCTCACCATCCTGGATGGTCTCACCATCCTGGATGGTCTCACCATCCTGGATGGTCTCATCATCCTGGATGGTCTCACCATCCAGGATGGTCTCACCATCCTGGATGGTCTCACCATCCTGGATGGTCTCACCATCCTGGATGGTCTCACCATCCTGGATGGTCTCACCATCCTGGATGGTCTCACCATCCTGGATGGTCTCACCATCCTGGATGGTCTCACCATCCTGGATGGTCTCACCATCCTGGATGGTTACATCATCATGGATGGTCACACCATCCTGGATGGTTGTCTAACATCCTACCGCTAGCGATGTAAATCCTACTCACAACTTTATTGATAAAATTAAAATTCAAACAGCCAGTATAGCTATAAAATCTGAACAATATTAAGAACATAAAAACTAAGAATATGTAGCACATGAATCCTACACCATTCCATGTGGGTGATGTTTTAAACTGTGTGTGGGAGGACATCTATATGACTTAAACAACCCATCAGTAAAAATAAATATGCTTGCTAAAGTAACATGTGAACCAACGCCTACACCATACACAGCAACGCTGACAATCATATGGTGAACTCCATATTGCCAAACTTATCATCAAGGAATCAGATCCGCATCTGAGACGCTGTTTTGGAATCTTCTCTCATCGCTAATACCATCGTTCAAAACACCAGCAGGTTTATGATCACGGAAATATTTGTCAGATATATCCTACCTAAGCAGAAGAAAGCGACTACATAGCTCTCCTTCCAGCCAGTGCAGCACCTGATCCTACTCTTGGGATTTCTATTCTCCCTGTATGGAGTTGACAAAGTTTACGTGGGTGAAATGTCTTCTTGATAAATGTCTTAATACCTTATTTGTGTATTTCTTGTATATTGTCGGTGTTAATTATCATGTGTTGCCTCAGCTGGACAAGATTATCCATCAACTTCACTGACAAATTTTCTCCATCTCCTTCACTCGTAGTATAGCTATATACAGACAAGTATGCGACACCTTTTTGTTCACTTCTGGGTTAATATTCTGAGTGTTGAGTTTGTTTTTGTTCTGCCTGAACAAAGATCTGGTGACCCTGACTTGTGCCGCTCCACCCATTTACCTCCACACAACACCAACTACCCACCCTCCTGCTCACCCACCCTCCTGCTCACCTACCCTCCTACCAACACATCTGTTCATGCAGCCACCTGACCAATTAATTATCAACCCACTTACCTACTCACCTCCATATATATTAGCCTGCCTGCCTAACCAACAATCAGACCCATATACTAACTACCTACCTACCTACCTACCTCGTTGCTCGCCACCAAAGGCCTACATTTCTGCCACCTAAGACCCAGATCTCTGCCACCAAAGGTCCATATATCAGCCACCAAAAGTCCAGATCCCTGCCACTAAAGACCCAGCTCTTTGCCACCATAGGTCCAGATCCCTGCCACCAAATGCCCAGATTCCTGCCACCAAAGACCCTGATCCTTGCCACCAATGGCTCAGATTCCTGCCACCAAAGATCCAGATCCCCGACACCAACGGTACAGATTCCTGTCACCAATGGCCCAGATCCCTGGCGCTAAAGGCCCAGGATGGATGTTTCGGTATCAAGATAGTAGAGGAAGTAATTATAGGTGAAGGTACTGTAACGGTTGCTTTGGGAAAGTCTGGGAAGATAGGCAGGGGAAAGATGGAAGCCATATGACCCGCAGTACTAAAACTGATATCCCCCGCCATGGAATAGGCTACCCAGAGAGATGGCAATTCCCAAGTGACAGTAACTCCAGCTCTGTAGGAAGAAACTCTCTGGCGTTCTCGTATTTGATGAACCTTTACTGGAATGCTTGATGGTATCCTCGTTGTCCTACTGAAGTCTCCCAGCTCAGGCTGACACTACTGAAGTCTCCCAGCTCAGGCTGACACTACTGAAGTATCCCAGCTCAGGCTGACAGATATCAACACGTTGTATGAGCCCCATTCTTCTTGATGGTATGTAACGGGGAAAGAGATATAGCTTTTGTTCCCACTTTGTAAGTATTATAATGAATAGTCTGCAGGTCCTCTCCCCTTTCTCCATTTATATTAACAGAAGGGGAATAACTTAATCAGTATTACATGGGGTTCACTAGTGCACCAATTATTATTATTATTATTATTATTATTATTATTATTATTATTATTATTATTATTATTATTATTAATGGATATTGTAGCACTATTCTTCTCTTTAACATTTTTTAGTATTATTCATAATTATAAAAAAAAACACTGAAATAAAGACGTCCCAGACAAAGGAATTTAGCTAAACATTCTTCAATTCCATATTCTTATTGTGTGCACATGTACAATATAATGCCTACTTGCGTATTCTCATTGTGTGTGCACACGTGCATTCGCACTGTATACGCACGTGCATTTTCATTGGGTACACATTCATGCACGCACACTGTGTGCACGCACCTGATTTCTCATGGAATGTACACGTAAATCATCGTGTGTCCACGTGCACCCTCCTGTGCACACGTATATTATAATCTAACGAACACATTATCCAAAGGTAAGACACGAGTCCAAGAGCTGGAGCACAACCCTAGCCAACTCAAATACATAATTACCTGTAGGTTAGATAATGATTCATTACAAATAATTACAAATGGATAATAAGTAATTACGAAGGTAATTGCATGCACAGTGCACTCTAAACAACACGCACTGTACCGGCTCATAATTAAACGTGAAAATCCAGTTACACAACTGTAATATGTAGTCTCGGCATCGATTACAATACATGGAAAGAAAATGTTTAAGTTTCACAAGTGCAATCAGTAGAGAAAGTTGTGAGAAAGCGACGTCCACGGATTGTGCAAACTTTCTAACAATTTTTCTTAATTAAAAAGCAAATTTTCACTTAACATACACACAACTATATACATATACACAGACGAATAAGGGTTAACGCCCTTGCTGCCCAGTCCATGACCAGGTCTCCCAGTGAATCAGGGCATGATCGACTAGGCTGTTACTCATAAGGGGAATTACCAATAGGCCCCTGGCCGCCTTCAAGAGGGAGCTGGACAGATACTTAAAGTCGGTGCCGGATCAGCCGGGCTGTGCTTCGTACGTTGTACTACGTGCGGCCAGCAGTAACAGCCTGGTTAATCAGGCCCTGATCCACCGGGAGGCCTGGTCGTGGACCGGGCCGCGGGGGTGTTGATCCCCGGAATGCCCTCCAGGTAGACAGTCCTACGTACGAACTACAACCCGGCTGGTCAGGAACTGACTTTAGGAACCAGTCCAGTTTCATTTTGAAGACAGCTAGCTGTCTAATGATATATTCTTATGTATGATGGAAGGCTGCTGAAGTCTTGGGCCCCTTAGGCTTATTGTTTCACACTGCACTCATGGCACCACTGCTTTTCTCTGGGGAAATATTGCACCGTCTGCCGGAACTTGATTTCGTAGGGAGTGATTTTTGTGTGGAGATCTGAGACCAATCTGTTTTGCTACCTCTATTTGTTGTGAAGGTTCTGTGTACATTGTCTAGATCTCCAATTTCACCTGCCATGTGGCTGTTAGTGTACAGCAGAATTCCAGCCTAGAGAGAACCAGTGACCTACAGAGGATCATCATTGGCTTGGCATCCTTTGTTCTGAAGGTTCTCATTAACCATCCTATAATTTTCCTCGCGGTTGTGATAATGACACCTGTGCTCCTTGAAAGTGACATCCTCTGACATCATCACTCCTAAGTATTTCATGTTAGCTTTTTCTTTGATTTGGTGGTTAGAATTAGAGACTATGATAAGAGAATAAACTTCGTTCAGGAAAAATCCAGAGATTTCTCCTCAGTTTTATCTTCTGATACCACCAGTGTGTGTGTGTGTGTGTGTGTGTGTGTGTATGTGTGTGTGTGTGTGTTTCAGATATTTATTTATATTTTGAAGCATCAGATACATCAGTCTGTCAGTCTGAGCTCGGAGACTTCAGAAGGGCAATGAAGATATTATAAATTATTCCATTAAGTATTCATCAGTTCTGGCAGAACCGGATTTTCTGTTCATTGGGAATTACCACCAACTCAGAATGACCCATTCCATCCACAAAATAAAAAATATATGAAAATTTCTCCATCATCACAGAATAGCAACGCAAATTATATATTGGAAATAAAAGGTAAAAAGAGGGTTGGGAACGGGAAGGGGAAGGGAATTCGAACTACATTATATATCTAAGAATACATGCATGGGGTCGGGGGTTCTTGGGGTGTGGGTGGGGACTTGCCATGGGTTGCGGGGACTGGCAGGGAAGGCGGGGTAGGGTGGTTACCCATGGTTGCCTGCCTCTCAACGCTGCCCCACATGACTTGCCGGGCATATGGCTGCCTCGTACCTCCTCCCGACCAACCTGCCTTGTGAATGGGCGAGTGAGTACGTCGATTTTGCCACCGCCAGTTCACTCATCAAGACTCACCATCACTAACAGAACTCACACGGCCACCATCACTTTACGTCACGTTTCACACGCACTCAAAGAAACTCAAAACACGAACTAAATCCTCTACGAATTCGCGAATTTGGAAATACAACTTAAGAAATATTAATCCCATAGTAAATAAACGCTTCAAGCTTTGTGAATGAATCATAGACGAGGTGCCGATAATCTTTTATCAAATCATTATATACCAAATACCCATCGAGCCCAGGAAGAGTAATATTTACTCTGTAAATGCTTATTAATAACTAAATAGAGTCTCCCATATAAGTAACGACAAAAACATTAGTGGGAGTGGCAGATTTTCTGCGAATTTTATAAATACAGTTAAGAGGGAGGGAGTTGCCAAGGTGTGCCAGCCACGGGAATATTGTGTGAGTCAGCGGCTGAAGTGACGAGTCCTGCTACTGAATGTTGCTGATGTTATGGTGTCACACGTTGTGGTGGCAGAGAGGTCGTGGGGTGGTGTCAGGTGTTGAGGTGTCAAGTGCTGCGTTGTCAAGCGTGTGTGCTCACCTATTTGGGGCTGCAGGGGTTGAGTGAGTGTGTGTTAGTTACCATTTTGTCCTAGGCACATGTCGATTAGACACTAGGCCTGTTGTATGTATGTATGTGTGTGTAACGAAACACTTCGAAATGTTTCGGCCCCGCCGGGAATTGAACCCGGGCCCTCCGTGCGTGAAGCAGGAGCGCTAGCCACCATGTCATCGTGTGTGTGTGTTAGTTACCATTTGTCCTAGGCATGTCAATTAGACACTGTGTGTGTGTGTGTGTGTGTGTGTGTGCGTGCCTGTGTACTCACCTAGTTGTGGTTGAAGGGGTCGATTCACAGCTACTGGCCCCGCCTCTTCGCTGGCCGCTACTAGGTCACTCTTCCCGCTCCATGAGCTTTATCATACCTCTTCTTAAAGCTATGTATGGATCCTGCCTCCACTACATCACCTCCCAGACTATTCCACTTCCCGACAACTCTGTGACTGAAGAAATACTTCCTAACATCCCTGTTGTTCATCAGAATCTTCAACTTCCAACTGTGACCCCTTGTTGCTGTGTCTCATCTGTGGAACATCCTGTCTCTGTCCACCTTGTCTATTCCTCTCAGTATTTTGTATGTCGTTATCATATACTCCCTATCTCTCCTGTCCTCCAGTGTCGTCAGGTCGATTTCCCTTAACCTCTCCTCGTAGGACATACCCCTTAGCTCCTGGACCAGTCTAGTTGCAAACCTTTGCACTTTCTCTAGTTTCCTTACGTGCTTGGCTAGGTGTGGGTTTCAAATAGGTGCTGCATACTCCAGTATGGGCCTAACGTAAACAGTGTACAGGGTCCTGGACGATTCCTTATTAAGATGTCGGAATGCTGTTCTTAGGCTTCCTAGGCGCCCGTATACTGCAGCAGTTATTTGGTTGATGTGCGCCTCAGATGTGCACGGTGTGTGTGTGTGTGGGGGGTCATATGTTGTGATGCTAAGTGTGGTGGTATTAGGTGTTGAGGTGTCAGGTATTGAGGGTGTCAGGTGTTGTGGTGTCACATATTGATATTGTGGTTTCAGTTGTGGCAGAAGTTGTGCTCTATGTGTTGAGACGTTAGGTGTTATGGTAACACTTGTACACCTGTAATATACTTGTGAACGGTTCCTCATGATTGTTCAACCAGGCTGTTGTCGTTGGCGGCCCGCTATCCCACGTAACTATCCCTACCTGGTTGATCTAGCACATGGCGGAGACAGTGGGTCAACTTCCTCTTGAGAATTTCTGAAATACTTATTCCAGTAATATATCTGATATCTGCCGGTAACATTGAATCGTCTAGTTCCAAGGATATTGATACAATGTTCTCTTACTAAGCCCATGGCGCCCTTGCCTTAAATAAAGCTATTAAACCCGAATAATGTTCTAAATAATTTGAATAACGTCACCAGTGCCATTATTTATCTTATTCTGAAAGTTTTCATTGACCACCCTATCATGTGTCTGGGTTTCGCGACACCCTGTCTTGCTGGACACTGAGCGAGGTGGCTTGCCAATGGTGTATCCAGTAAGACATTACATGGCCTACGCTACTGATATTTACACTCACACACCCATAACATTTAAAAATATTATGCATGTTTTCCTCTGTAAATGATAGGTCATCTGGCAAATACACCACATCCTTTTACATGTTCCTTTCGTTCTGTGAGATGGTCCTAAAGTTATTTTTTTTTTTTTTGTAATTATCTTTCTTTCAAGTTCTTTCTTTCCATATTTGAGTATCAGGAATTTGCTAAATGTTATGTATTGTGAGATTAAAGATAATTCTGCTATGAAGTCATTCTGACTAGGGTTGTATAGTTCATAATTTTCTATAAATCCACAAGTTGTTGTCTTGGCGCCCCCTCTCCATGACTCATGATATGTGATTGTAGTGTTACCGGTCTGTGACTTTTTTTGCCACTGTTTTGCTGCCTCCTTTGTGTAGCGGGGCAACGTCCAAACCTGTTAGGTCCTCTGGGATCTCACCTGAATGTAAGCCTCTTCTATAAAGATCACTGAGTGCTAGTGCTAGTACTACTTTATTCGTCAGGGATAAACCTTGGTACGTGTTTTATTACCATAAGATGTCCGGTTTTCACGTGTCTAAAGGCACGTGAAAGCGGCCCTATAGTGACCCACAGTAACAGCGACCACTAGTTACTGGTGCTGAATTGTGGTCATCGAGCTAGTGTGATTTTGCAGTTCCTTATAGATATTGGAAGCGTGAGGTGCACCTAGAGAGACTCCTTAGCCAGCGTGAGCGAGCTAGCGTAGGCTGGGCGTGAACAGGCCAAAACTGGAGAAGCCAAGACGGAGGAAGCAGCGACTGGGTATGTATGCGTGGGGGTACCCTTCCATAGTGCCCCTCCCTCCACCTGTCTACTTCTGCCCTCCCCCAGCAAAACCCACACAAGGGGGCACCGTGCAGCGGATTATGGCAGAGATCTCCCCCTCCCTCTCCCCACGTACGGTAACCCAGAGTTCCGGTCACCTTCCCTGGCCACGCACCCTCCTCGTGTTTGTAAATAAAGAGGAAACATGGCGCGTAAATAGTGTGCAAACAGCTAGGTTTGCACAGTGTAAATATTACGAGTGTAAACAATCCGGGTCCACAGAGGAGGTAATATGCCAACACTACGAATCAATGATAGTGTAAAGGGAGTATTTACGCGTAAAGGGAAGAAATCATGTCCAAGAGTGTAAATACACGTGGTGTAATGTGGTGAATATATAATGATTTTTAGGCAAACAAGCCGAACTGAGCAAAAAATATATATACTTTATATATTTATATACTTAGCTTATGCACTGAATTTTTTTTAATTATGATATACAAAATGTAAATTTTGCACCAAGATTATAATAGCAGTCTTACGTAAGGACTATAAAGTTAGGAAATAATATTTAGTTTAATGTAACTAAACCTACCATAGGACAGCCAAATTTTGCTAGTTATCATATATATATATATATATATATATATATATATATATATATATATATATATATATATATGTCGTGCCGATTAGGTAAAACTGGTCAATTAGCAAGAACTCATTTAAAATGAAGTCCTTTCTAAAATTTTCTCTTATACGTTTAAAGATATATATTTTTCATTTATGTTAATGTAAAAATTTATAATTTTGTACCAAAAGAAACTTAGAAAACTTACCTAACCTTATTATAACAAGAATAATTTAATTTAGCCTAACCCAACTAAATATATTTTAGATACGTTTACAATAATTTAATAATAACCAAACACAATGAAATATATTTTTTCGTTAGGTTCAGAATGATTTTTGCGAAATTATTGCATACACAAATTTTCACTTGTCTTATATGGCAAGAGCGTTACTATATATATATATATATATATATATATATATATATATATATATATATATATATATATATATAGTATATATATATATATGTCGTGCCGATTAGGTAAAACTTACGATTTTGGCTTAAATAGCAACGCTCACCTTGCCATATAAGACAAGTGAAAATTTGTGTATGCAATAATTTCGCCAAAATCATTCTGAACATAACGAAAAATATATTTCATTGTGTCTGTTTATTATTAAATTAATGTTAACGTATCTAAAATATATTTAGTTGGGTTAGGCTAAATTAAATTGCGCTTGTTGTAATAAGGTTAGGTAGGTTTTCAAAGTTTCTCTTGGTACAAAATTATAAATTCTTACAGTAACATAAATTAAAAAAAATATATCTTTAAACGTATAAGAGAAAATTTTAGAAAGGACTTAATTTTAGATGAGTTCTTGCTAATTGACCAGTTTTACCTAATCGGCAAGACTATATATATATATATATATATATATATATATATATATATATATATATATATATATATATATATATATTGTCAAAGAAATGTACTGTATATAAATTTCGTAGTGTTCAAATGAGTTTCCGCTGAGTTATTAAAACAAAGAAATTACACAGTGCTGTGTTTGTCAGAGCAAGCAGTATTTTATAAGCCAAGATACCAGTGGTATACCTGTGACCGGTTTCAAGGGTTTCTTAACCCTTGTAGCCTGGCCTGGGACAAGCTTCCTTCGTGATTGTCTGTTTAGTCCGTTTCTTACTGTTAGATGACCTCTAACCTGCTGTTATCAGCTCTGGCCTGCTGTTAGCACCTCTGGCCTGCTGTTACCGGCTCTCCGGTCTGCTGTTACCGGCTCTCCGGTCTGCGTGAACTGAAAACCAATACATCAACACCAGTTGTATTTTGAGAGGCGTATGAATGCCTCGACAAGATCCCCATCAAGTAAAGAGTGCGCTAATAAAATGACCTAAGCGTAGCATGCGTTTTTATTAAACAGTTGGTCTTTACTGTTACACCTAAGACTCGTACCAGGTGTAATGTTGTGAGCCAACATACGTGTTCTGTTATGTGCCCCAGACTAGAGCTCGCATGTGACCTCTGATATAAAATATCGCTGCTTTGTTCTGAGTGTATTTACGTAAATTAAAAAAAAAGTTTTTATCGGTTAATAATTATTATTTTTAACACATGGGCCGTTTCCCACCGAGGCAGGGTGACCCGAGAAAGAAGAAACACTTTCATCATCACTCTATCACTATCTTGCCAGGCAGGCCTATACTACAGTTCAAAAACTGCAACATATTATTATTATTAGCAATGTTGGATTCATGGAAAAACGCTAAATCAGTAAGGGTCATACAGCTCCTGTGCAGAGGAAAGCAGATTTAATCCAAGCTGAGTATCAGTTCCAGCTCCTCGGGTCAAGAGCCCTTCACCAGCAGAAAGACGCCCGCCTTGAAACGGTATTCTTTAAACGTTCCATTGTTTGGTAATGGGGAAAAGCCAGCCTTAACGAGGCAACTCTCTCTCCTAGTAGTTAGTTACCTGGACAGGTCTGGGCGATGTGGCTTAATCCGCAACCTTGGCATTTACTAGTAAAAACTAGCGTTACACAGAGAAGGCGTGGGCTGCCCCAGCATGGTGTGTGCGTGTTGTGTGTGCGTGTTGTGTGTGTGTGTGTGTGTGTGTGTGTGTGTGTGTGTGTGCGTGTTGTGTGTGTGTGTGTACTCACCTAATTGTACTCACCTAATTGTGGTTGCAGGGGTCGAGTCTCAGCTCCTGGCCCCGCCTCTTCGCTGTCTGCTACTGGGTCTCTGCTCTCCCTGCTCCATGAGCTTTATCATACCTTGTCTTAAAACTATGTATGGTTCCTGCCTCCACTATATCTTTCTCTAGTCCATTCCACTTCCTGACTACTCTGTGGCTGAAGAAATGTTTCCTGACATCCCTTTGACTCATCTGAGTCTTCAGCTTCCAGTTGTGTCCCCTTGTTTCTGTGTTCCCTCTCTGAAACAACCTGTCACTATCTACCTTGTCAATTCCCCGCAGTATTTTGTATGTCGTTATCATGTCTCCTCTGACCCTTCTTTCCTCCAGTGTTGTTAGTCCTATTTCCCTCAACCTTTCTTCATAAGACAGACCCCTGAGTTGTGGAACTAACCTTGTCGCAAACCTTTGCACTTTCTCTAGTTTCCTTACGTGCTTGACCAGGTGTGGGTTCCAGACTGGTGCTGCATATTCTAGTATGGGCCTGACGTACACGGTATACAGTGTCTTGAACGATTCCTTGTTAAGGTAACGGAACGCTAATCTAAGGTTTGCCAGACGCCCATATGCTGCCGCAGTTATCTGGTTGATGTGTGCCTCCGGAGACGTGCTAGGCGTTATACTCACTCCAAGGTCTTTCTCCTTTGCCGAGGTTTGTAGCCTTTGTGTGTGTGTGTGTGTGTGTGTGTGTGTGTGTGTGTGTGTGTGTGTGTGTGTGTGTGTGTGTGCGTGTTGTGTGTGTGTGTGTGTGTGTGTGTGTACTCACCTAATTGTACTCACCTAATTGTGGTTGCAGGGGTCGAGACTCAGCTCCTGGCCCCGCCTCTTCGCTGTCCGCTACTGGGTCTCTGCTCTCCCTGCTCCATGAGCTCTATCATACCTCGTCTTAAAACTATGTATGGTTCCTGCCTCCACTATATCTTTCTCTAGACTATTCCACTTCCTGACTACTCTGTGGCTGAAGAAATGCTTCCTAACATCCCTTTGACTCATCTGAGTCTTCAGCTTCCAGTTGTGTCCCCTTGTTTCTGTGTTCCCTCTCTGGAACATCCTGTCCCTGTCTACCTTGTCGATTCCCCGCAGTATTTTGTATGTCGTTATCATGTCTCCTCTGACCCTTCTTTCCTCCAGTGTTGTTAGTCCTATTTCCCTCAACCTGTCTTCATAGGACAGACCCCTGAGTTGTGGAACTAGCCTTGTCGCAAACCTTTGCACTTTCTCTAGTTTATTTACGTGCTTGACCAGGTGTGGGTTCCAGACTGGTGCTGCATATTCTAGTATGGGCCTGACGTACACGGTGTACAGTGTCTTGAACGATTCCTTGTTTAGGTAACGGAACGCTAATCTTAGGTTTGCCAGTCGCCCATATGCTGCCGCAGTTATCTGGTTGATGTGTGCCTCCGGAGACGTACTTGGCGTTATACTCACCCCAAGGTCTTTCTCCTTTGCCGAGGTTTGTAGCCCTTGTCCACCTAGCCTGTACTCTGTCAGCGGTCTTCTTTGTCCTTCTCCGATCTTCATGACTTTGCATTTGTGTGTGTGTGTGTGTGTGTGTGTTTTCTTTCACTGGGCACAAAGGGCACAACAGCTCTCAGGTTAATCGAAAACAAAAAGAAACCTATTAAATCCAACTTAGCAATCTGCTTTAATTGAATAATTTTAATTGTTCCTGTGATTTGCCTGTGACCTTTATCGAGAGTTTTCCTACTCCCGCCTCCCTGCCCTGATCAACCAGGCTGTTACTGTTGGCAATCCGCCGGCCCACATCGCAGCCTGGTTGATCTGACACACCAAGGAGGTAATGATCCACTTTGGTGGGAGCAGGTGAAAAGTCTGAATTCACAGATGTCTACCTGGAGTATTTCGGGGCCCTGTCCATGACCAGGCCTCCTGGTGGATCAGGACCTGATCAACTAGGCTGTTACTGTTGGCTGCACATAGTCCAACGTACGAACCACGGCACGGCTGATCCGGCACTGACTTTATAAGGTATCTGTCCAGCTCCCTCTCGAAGGTAGCCAGGGGTCTATTGATAATTCCCCTTATGGCTGGTGAGAGGCTGTTGGACTCTGCAAATGTTGATACAGTGTTCAAATATTGTACCCATGGCTCCCTGCTTTTTACTGGGTCTATTTTACACGTTCATATATCTTTAACAGGCTGTAATTATAGTATACAGATCTTAGACTCGGCCCACTAGTATATTTCATGTGTATATTACCACGTTATCTTTCTCGCCTTCTTTCCAGAGAGTACATTTCAAGTTCTTTGAGGCGTTCCATAACTTTAAATGCTTTACCAGCTTTATGTAGGTGGTCAACACTCCGTACACACAATCTTTTTCTTCCAGATCTCACCCCCTCTGAACGGTGCTGTTAACACTGAGTGGTACTCCAAACGAGAGGCCACAGGGGATTTGAATAGCGTTACCAATGGCATTATGTATCTAGTTTTGACGTTCTTATTATCCACCATGCCATTTGCCTGGCCTTTGCTTTAGTGTGTTATTTAGAAAATATGTCAGTTGATATTATTATTCCTAGAGCTTTTACATGGTGTTTTTCCGTGGCTAGAATAAATCACAAAAATACGCAATTTGGAGAAGAAACTTATGACGACGACTCGGTCCATCCTTGACCATTGTCAAGTCACAAAGACAAAAAAACAAGAGGCCAGAAGCCAGGATTGGAGGGAGAGTGAACAAGGGAATGGTAGTAGCAACAGTAGAGACAGTAGGAATAGTAGCCGCAGTAATAGCAGTAGGAGAAATGGTAACAACAGTTTAGTAATGTATTGAGGTAGTTGTAGTTAAAATGGTAATAGCAGTTTAGTAATAGTAATGAGACAGTAATGGTAGCAGTAGCTGTGATATTCTCGGAACACTCTGACCAAGTAGGTCACCCAGCACTAGTACCCAAACAACACGCAATGAAAACATAGATAAAATTAACAAATAATCAAAGCCATAAACACAAAACAGAGTCAACGCCAATAAAAAACTGTTAGGCCAAGTTATAATAACCAGCAGGAAAATGGCAGAAGTAGCAGTGTTAGTGCTAGTGGTATTAATAGTGTAGTAGTGGTGACAGCATTAGTAACAGTAGTGGTAGAAATAACAGAGAAGGTAGTAGAGGTGAAAACATTAGTAATATTAGTGGCAATAGTAGTATTCAACAACAAAAGAAGAGAGTACTGTAGGTTACTTATTGGTCCACGCTGAGCAGGACTAGTTATAAAGTAACGAGAGTAAATTGCATATCAAGGTAGGGAGATCAGTGTATTTTAACACTGCAACACCTGCCTCTAAGGGGAGCAGAAGAGCACTGCAGTAGCTCTACTGGCCCACGCTATGGGGGGGCGGGGGAAGTGGTTAATCAGAGACAGGAATAACAAAAGAATTTTGAAAGACAGATCAAGAGGCAAGGAGAGGAAGCGGCAAAAGTCAGGTCAAGTCACGTTTGTTCTGAAGATTGGAGTATTGAACAATGAATGTATTGAGAAGGGCAAGCATCTACAGAAACAAAGCCATGGCTAATATTCATGCTAGGGATGTGGAATGTAAGGGCAGATTCGACAAGACGGCTTCTGAGATGTCTGGAAGAAAGCCAGATTGTTTCAGCAAATCAGTTAATAGAAAGGCTGCGATCTTTAGCATAACAGTAAAGAACAGTTAGTGTAGGCAAGGCGAACACTTCAATTGTGCTCTAAATCTATCAGAAAGTGACCAGTTTCGCTAAATTATTGGGGAGGAGCAAGAAATGTAGACACTGGAAGCCTCACTGACATGAGAAGTATGAGCTAGATTTCTACGAAGGGTATAATTAGTTTTGACGGAAGGCAAGTTTGATATCTAAAGGACGGAGGATTTTGAGATTTTGAAAATTGGAAATTTATGGAAGAGCAGAAACAGGTTTCACAGAATTGAGTTAATGCCAGTAGGTCTCCTGCTGTTATCTTCTCTTCTTTGGTTCTTATATACTACTACTACTACAACTACTACTATTATTACAAATTCACCACTACACTATTACTTCTACCGCTAGTACTACCACTGCTACTGCTGCCACCTCATTACTATTATTACCACAGCTTCTACTACTATTTTGACTACTGCCACTGCTGTTAATTCTAATATTACAACTACTACCCCCACCTCTCCTTCCTCCCGTCTTCCCTTCTCTCGTCCTGTCTTCTGGCCTCTGTTTTTTCTCGCTTGTGAAATTGTAAATTGTATACAATATATAGGTCTTATTTGGACGCTATACGATGTATACAACATAAATGTTGATCAATTGATCTATATTTGACATGTGGTCTATTTTAGGGCCTACGATTATTAGAGTGCTCAGGCCAACAAAGACTTCAAAATTAATCCGGCTTTGGTTACAGATATAGAGATGGGTAAAAAGAGATGGGCGTTGGGTGTGTGGGTAGGTGCAGGTGTGGGGTTCAGGTGTGGGTTGGGTATGCAGTATTCAAGAAACGTCTGTGATAGCCTCCTTGTTACGGCTGAGTGCATTACAGCTGTGTTTTGACGGGCTCTTTCGATATTCTCATTCCGTGCACATGTGCCCAGCCACACCAGCACCAGCTCTCCAACACTTCGTCCACACCCGCCCCAGTCTTCTCTCTACGGAAGCAGTGACCAATACGTAGATCGCGATCCACAAAAGAGCGTAGAGCAATTTCTAGCAGATCTCAGGATGATCAACATGTATGAACTATGTTAAGTTGAAATTTAATGATATAAAAATGTGTATTCGGGTCACTCTGCCTCGCCGGGAGACGGCCGGTGTGTTAAGAAAAACACATGAATATGTATCCCTTGATCTGTATGATAGATAGCTGAAATGATACCCTAGAGAAGGTAGTTAGGGGCCACAAGCAAAGTAAACTTTAAACCTTCAAATGACGAGATAAATACTGAAGACGTCACACCTAGAGCATATTGTGCTTTTGTGGCCACACACACACACACACACACACACACACACACACACACACACACACACACTGGAAATAGCACTGCTAATTAAGCATTACTCCTGATCATGCATTCACAATCGTCAATGCGTTTCCACCTAACACTACAATTTCTCCTACGCATGTGACTGAGAACTCGGGGTCACACAGCATGTTAGCTGACGAGTGAACACGTGCTGAGTGCAAATCATAGCTTAGAATGTCCATTACTTGTGTATGTGTGTGAATATGCGGATAAGATTAAGTTAAATGTTACGTTCGTGGGAAAGAGTTAAAACTGTGGGAGAGATAGGTGGGAGGGGAAAGGAGTGAGACGGAGGTGTGGGAGGGGGAATTTTTTCCCTCAAGGTATGAAATGGGCTAGGAGATGGAGGAGGGGAAGGGAGCGACCCGGAGTAGGTTCCGTCAGCCAAGGGGCATTGTGATGGTCACCTGGCTCACTGCTGACCACCTGCATACCCCTATTGTTTACTCTCTCACACTCCCCCCCCCTCTACACACTCTTTCTTCACCCATCCCCACACACTCTCCCCTCCCCGCACATACTCTTCCCACTCAAAAACTTTTCCACCCCCTCCCCAACACTCTTCCTCCTCCCCACATTCTTCCTCCTCCCCACACTCTCCCCCTCTCACCCCACACTCTCCCCCTCCCACCCAACACTCTCCCCCTCCCACCCCACACTCTCCCCCTCTTAAACTAACTTCTTTCTCCAAACTTGTTCACTACATAATCTCTTATCATCTCTTCCACTCCTAGAGCCTCTCGCTCCCTTCCTGAACCTCACTTCCTTCTTGAACCTCTCACTTCCTGAACCATCCACTCCCTCCCTTTTTTTTTACCTCTCACTCAATGAACCTCCCACCTCCTCTCTTTATCTCACACTATGTCCATATTCTCTGTACTCCTCCATTCTTTCCTTCCATCCTTCTCTCCTCACTTGTTCATTCTTGCCTCTCTCTCTCTCTCTCTCTCTCTCTCTCTCTCTCTCTCTCTCTCTCTCTCTCTCTCTCTCTCTCTCTCACTTCTTTCTTGACTCCCTCCTGCTTGTTCCCCCTTTCGTCCCTCCCTCCCTACTTCCAACTCACCTTCCCTCCCACCCTCCCTCCCTCTCTCCCTCCCTCCCTGCTTGCCTGCCTAGCAGTGTGTGTGTGCATCACTAGTCTTCATTATGTTCCCTCCCATCCCCTCCCTTAGCACTCCTCCTGTGCATCCCCCTGGGATCTCCCTCTCCTCCTCTGATTCTCCCTCACTATGCCAGTCACACACACACACACACACACACACACACACACACACACACACACACACACACACACCTAGTCAAGCACGTAAGGAAACTATAGAAAGTGCAAAGGTTTGCAACTAGATTGGTCCCGGAGCTAAGGGGTATATCCTACAAGAAGAGGTTAAGAGAAATCGACCTGACGACGCTGGAGGAGAGGAAAGATAGGGGGGGATATGATAACGACATACAAAATACTGAGGGGAATCGACAAGGAGGACAGAGACATGATGTTCCAGAGATGGAACACGGAAACAGGAGGTCACAGTTGGAAGTTGAAGGCTCAGATGAATCACAGGGATGTTAGGAAATATTTATTCAGTCACAGAGTTGTCGGGAAGTGGATTCAATAGTCTTGGAAGTGATGTAGTGGAGGCAAGATCCATACATAGCTTTAAGAAGAGGTATGATAAACCTCATGGAGCGGGAAGAGTGACCTAGTAGCGGCCAGCGAAGAGGCGGGGCCAGGAGTTGTGAATCGACCCTTGCAACCACAACTAGGTGAGTACACAGATATATATATATATATATATATATATATATATATATATATATATATATATATATATATATATATATATATATATATCTGTCAGTCAACCTGAGTGAGATGTGATTGATCAGTCAATCGCAGTCAGCCTGAGCCAAGGCAAGTCACATTAGTTTAAGTCATTTGAAGTCAGTTCCCAGGGTGCACAAACCTGAACCTTAGGTCATGAAGGTCGTGACCTAGTCTGACCTGCTCGGGTATCACTTCAATGCCAGTGTCCATCCTTCTGTGTTTTTCCGTCTGTCTGTCTCCGTCTCTCTGTCTGTCTCTGTCTGTCTGTCTCTCTCTCTGTCTGTCTGTCTCTCTCTCTGTCTGTCTCTCTCTCTCTCTCTCTCTCTCTCTCTCTCTCTCTCTCTCTCTCTCTCTCTCTCTCTCTCTCTCTCTCGCCCAAATAACAAGCCGTGGCGATATCAGGAAACATTTCGTCAACATGAGCGTGGTAAAGAATTTAAGACTACTGTTGTTTTTTGTCCTGGACTGCCTTACTGGGAACAATACGAGGCTATACAAGGCAGTAAGAGAACTGTAGTCAAATTTTAGTGTTTTGTGGATATATACTGTAACGAGAGTCAACGATGTCAAAGATAAAGTTGGAAATCTGTGAGATTGACTAAATAATGACACAGTGGGAGCTACTGAAGTCAGTACCCGATCAGCAGGGATGTGGTACGTACGTTGGACTACGTGTGGCCAGCTGTAACAGCCTGGTTCATTAGGCCCCGATCCATCAGGAGGCCTGGTCAAAGACTCCGACCCGGGGTGTTGACCCCCGGAACACCCTCCAGATAGACTCCAAGTAGACTTCCCTGCAGGAGGTTCAAGATGGATATGCCAAGGCTATTTCAAGTCAGCTTACATATTGAGGGTCCGTGGCTCGATCCCCCGCACGGGTGGAAACGTTTGCCCAGAGTTTATCAGGAGTTGCTTCCGAATAAACTCTGGCCGGACTCCGGGAGTAGAAAGACCCTCGGAACTCATCAAAAGTACATCAAAGTATATCAGAGGAAAAGGTAGATCACCTGGATCAACAGGTGTGAAGAAACAAGCCAGAGTCTCCACTCTTCCCAGGATAGATCTTTATTGCTATACAACTATATGCAATATAGCCAATATATATTAAAAACATTCCGTAAATTTATATAGCTGCACTCTCCGGAGAGGCGTAAAATTAGAGGGGATGAGACTGAAGTGTTCAAATGAAATAAAAAAGGTTTTAAATAACGTTTAGGAAACTGAAAAAAATAGCTTTAGAGAGGATACAGAAAAGTACTGGTTTGGCAAGAGTTTTGATGAGTGGAATACCCAAGCGAAAACTTCTGGTACCTTTAAAAATTAACTCATTCTCTTAACTCTCACAATAATCCGTGTGGATTTTTCAGAAAAGTTTTGCAGCAAATTCCTCGGCTTTCTGTGTTAAGTTATGTTCGTTAGGTTAGGTTAGGTTAGGTTAGGTTAGGTTAGGTTAGGTCAGGTCAGGTCAGGTTATGTCAGGTTACGTTGAGTTCTATCCATATAATTAGCCAATTATAACTTACCACTTTGGAAAAAAATGTAAGTATGGCTCGAACAGTAAGGTGACAGAGACTGAACACGGTAGACATTAATATGTCAGATTTTTACTGTTTAAGGTGTCTTCAACAGTCACGCAGTTAAGGTGTCTTCAACAGTCACGCAGTTAAGGTGTCTTCAACAGTCACGCAGTTAAGGTGTCTTCAACAGTCACGCAGTTAAGGTGTCTTCAACAGTCACGCAGTTAAGGTGTCTTCAACAGTCACGCAGTTAAGGTGTCTTCAACAGTCACGCAGTTAAGGTGTCTTCAACAGTCACACAGTTAAGGTGTCTTCAACAGTCACGCAGTTAAGGTGTCTTCAACAGTCACACAGTTAAGGTGTCTTCAACAGTCACGCAGTTAAGGTGTCTTCAACAGTCACGCAGTTAAGGTGTCTTCAACAGTCACGCAGTTAAGGTGTCTTCAACAGTCACACAGTTAAGGTGTCTTCAACAGTCACGCAGTTAAGGTGTCTTCAACAGTCACACAGTTAAGGTGTCTTCAACAGTCACGCAGTTAAGGTGTCTTCAACAGTCACGCAGTTAAGGTGTCTTCAACAGTCACGCAGTTAAGGTGTCTTCAACAGTCACGCAGTTAAGGTGTCTTCAACAGTCACGCAGTTAAGGTGTCTTCAACAGTCACGCAGTTAAGGTGTCTTCAACAGTCACGCAGTTAAGGTGTCTTCAACAGTCACGCAGTTAAGGTGTCTTCAACAGTCACGCAGTTAAGGTGTCTTCAACAGTCACACAGTTAAGGTGTCTTCAACAGTCACGCAGTTAAGGTGTCTTCAACAGTCACACAGTTAAGGTGTCTTCAACAGTCACGCAGTTAAGGTGTCTTCAACAGTCACGCAGTTAAGGTGTCTTCAACAGTCACGCAGTTAAGGTGTCTTCAACAGTCACACAGTTAAGGTGTCTTCAACAGTCACGCAGTTAAGGTGTCTTCAACAGTCACACAGTTAAGGTGTCTTCAACAGTCACGCAGTTAAGGTGTCTTCAACAGTCACGCAGTTAAGGTGTCTTCAACAGTCACGCATTTAAGGTGTCTTCAACAGTCACGCAGTTAAGGTGTCTTCAACAGTCACGCAGTTAAGTGTCCTTACAACAGTAAAGTGATGTCTATAATTAAGAGGATAGGTGTTTAACAGTCGACGGAGGGTACTTACGGTAAATTTGGGTAGGGGGTGTTTCACGTCACGATTTAGGCTCTTAGTCAGCCAGCAGTAGGTGATCAACAGTAATGATGTCTCAAATTTAAAGGTATTAAAAGAAAGGTAGTGTTGGTATGATTGCCCACTTCCTAATGGATTAATACTCGATGCAGCCAGCCGGATCGACCAAGATAAACTTCGACTCTTCAAGGTATTCAAAGTATAAGGTATATTTTTACTTCATAAAAGGAAGTCAAAACTCACAATTTAACCATACACCAACAATTGTTGTATATATATATTAATATATATATATATATATATATATATATATATATATATATATATATATATATATATATATATATATATATGTATGTATGTATGTATGTATTATTGTAACCACGAACGAGTGGTATTGATCAATAACAACACTGCATTAGCCAGGGGTCGAACCCATGTTGCTTTGGCCTGCCTACTCTTAAGGATTGTGTGGTTAAGTGGTCTTGAGCGTCATGTGTTTTCGCTCACCATGAGGCGGGCCAAAGCAGCATGGGTTCGACCCCAGGCTAGTGCAGTGTTGTCAGCACGCCTCTGGCAAGACAGTGATGGAGTTAGTGATGATGAAAGTGTTTCTTCTTTCTCGGGTCACCCTGCCTCAGTGGGAAACGGGTTTCAAATAAGTTTCATTAAGTGTTCCAAATTTTGACGCCAAGAAAAATTCCCGTCATAAAATCATATAAACACCTTTCACAGTCATGAGTTACTTAGCTGTCTTAATTTTTAAGGTTTTAAATCTTGACTGACTTCTACTGCATCTTACAACTCGCCTTAAATATTGATACATTATAAGGACCCCAATGAATGGAAGTCACTTTGACTTTCTGGAGTTATCCAAGGTAAGTTACACATGTGCTAATTGACCTTATGTGTACCCGTTCCTAAACGAACTTATGCAGAAAATGTTTCTAGGGAAATATAAGCAATGATAAAACTTTCCTATAACACACACATACACACACACACACACACACGCACACAAACACACACACACATATGTGTGTGTTTTTTGTGTCTTTTGTGCGTGTGTTTGTGTCTTTTGCCTATATGTGTGCTCACGCGTGGTTGCTCACCCACATGTTGGGGCCGAGTCACAGCTCTTGACCCGCTTCTTCGTTGTGTGTGTGTGCTTAATTATATTAATTATTTCTCAATAGTTTTATGAGATTGTCACCTGAATTTAAATATTATATACTTACAATATTCTCAGAATGTCTTCTAGAACAGAATATACTGTAATATAATCTCACAAAAATATAAAAAACATCAAAAAAAAGGAAGATAAATTTCACTGATATTACAGGTAGCCATCTGGCTAATGTCTTTGTATGTTGTACCTTGTATGTTGTACCTTGTATGTTATACCTTGTATGTTGTACCTTGTATGTTATACCTTGTATGTTATACCTTGAGCCTGGCCCATGGCGGGCTCAGAGATGATACTGAAACTCTTCAAAGGTCAAAGGTAAGGTTGTATGTTATACCTTGTATGTTATACCTTGTATGTTATACCTTGTATGTTGTACCTTGTATGTTATACCTTGTATGTTATACCTTGTATGTTGTACCTTGTATGTTATACCTTGTATGTTATACCTTGAGCCTGGCCCATGGCCGGGCTCAGAGAGTAGATACTCTCGAAACTCTTCAAAGGTCAAAGGTAAAGGTTGTATGTTATACCTTGTATGTTGTACCTTGTATGTTGTACCTTGTATGTTGTACCTTGTATGTTGTACCTTGTATGTTGTACCTTGTATATTGTGCCTTGTATGTTGTACCTTGTATGTTGTACCTTGTATGTTGTACCTTGTATGTTGTACCTTGTATGTTGTACCTTGTATGTTGTACCTTGTATGTTGTACCTTGTATGTTGTACCTTGTATGTTGTACCTTGTATGTTGTACCTTGTATGTTGTACCTTGTATATTGTACCTTGTATGTTGTACCTTGTATGTTGTACCTTGTATGTTGTACCTTGTATGTTATACCTTGTATGTTGTACCTTGTATGTTGTACCTTGTATGTTGTACCTTGTATGTTGTACCTTGTATGTTGTACCTTGTATGTTGTACCTTGTATGTTGTACCTTGTATGTTGTACCTTGTATGTTGTACCTTGTATGTTGTACCTTGTATGTTATACCTTGTATGTTGTACCTTGTATGTTATACCTTGTATGTTGTACCTTGTATGTTGTACCTTGTATGTTGTACCTTGTATGTTGTACCTTGTATGTTGTACCTTGTATGTTGTACCTTGTATGTTGTACCTTGTATGTTGTACCTTGTATGTTGTACCTTGTATGTTGTACCTTGTATGTTGTACCTTGTATGTTGTACCTTGTATGTGAGCTCGTAACACTTATGTGCATTCATAATTACTGTAAAAAAATCAAGTATGCAATGTTTATGATGGGGATACGTATTTTAGTAGAGTACCGAAAAGTTACAATAGATTGGTTTGCATTTTTAGTACATCATCTTGGAAATAAATGGTATAAAATACCGACACATATAAACACATAAGCAGATCTGTGTGTGACTTGATAAAGCCCACTGTGTGGGCGAAACGTTGTCAATAAAGGATCACATTACATTGCTAATGTGTTTATATTCCCAGTATATCATCTTGTGGAGCCTAAGGAAAGTTGCCTTGCTATTTTTTTTTAATTAACTACCAAACTTGTGTGTGTGTGTGTGTGTGTGTGTGTGTGTGTGTGTGTGTGTGTGTGTGTGTGTGTGTGTGTACCAAACATGACATTTGGGTTAAAGACTTTTATTATAAAGTAGAAATGATAAGTCGATTTAACACTTACACTCAGATCCTCCGTCCCAGCACCTGGATGATACGTCAAATTAACTAATTAAATCACTTAGCAATGTTCATTAATGTTATTAACAATTAATCACTGTGTGAACAACACTCATCAGCGCCTCAGTAGTCTCACCATCACTAACACACCCCAGCGGGGTCACAGCCTCAAGCAAGGAGAAAAAAAATCACTGTCGTATCACAACATGGGAAAATCTCAGTCGAGAGGGAAGGGAGGAATCACAGAGAGAGAGAGAGGGTCCGGGACCCACGCTGGACACTTGACGATTGAAACACACTATACCTCCTCTCCCCCAAGACCTCCCCAGCTGGTTGCCACGGCCTGTTTTTACACTCAATATTCCCGTCTTGAGTCTCCGCCAGACATAGTGGGATTTGTTACCAGCTTACTGATGGTGGTTGCCAGCGTGGAGGCATATACAGAGAGGCGTCTCGTTTCAAGACAGTCAGGGAGAAAAAATGATGCGGGGTTTTTCTAGGAGGTGGACTCGACCACCTGCTGGCTGCCCCAGTCTGCATCTCTCGGCCTTGTGGGGAAACAGCTGGGATCTAACAGACTTCTTCAGGGCGTGCATACATACGCACACACATGTTCACTCACATTCATATATGCTTACGCACACTGGAAACATATATATACATACTACCAGACAGTGAACCACAGGACTTGTAATAAGCAGTTAGTCTCAATGTAGTAGAAAAGTCAAACGAATTGGAGGAGGCAAAGATAATACACAGTTTCGAGACTAGGTATAGTAGATCCAAGAGATTGGAAACCAGTATATCCAGTCAAAGCTATTCTAGAAACAGGGACAGAACCACAACTCCGCGGAAACAAAAATTGGCGAATAAACACACACACAAAAATAGGAAGCGAGTACAAATAGGAAATGTAAATATCTGGAGAGTGATGTAGTGGAGGCAGGAGCCATACATTTAAGAAGACATACGATAAATCTCATGGAGCAGGGAAAGAGTGGACCTAGTAGCGTCTATCGAAGAGGGGCTAGGAGCTGACTCGACCCCTGTAACCACAAATAGGTGAGTCAATCAATCAATCAACTATATTTCTGATAATATTACAAAGTGGGGTTTACATATTATGTTATTTATACATTTTATGAAATAATTATTACAAGAAGGCCAATAATATGCCTAGGTATGCCTAGGCATTTCAGGCAGTCTTATACTAGATCTTACTAGATCTAGATCTTACTCACACACACACACAAATGTTCCAAATCTAGTTAGTTTGATAGCTCTATTCTGTACCCAGTACCCATCCTGGGAGTGATAGCCCAAAATATGACATCTTTTATCACACTAAAGGAGACTAAATTTGCTACGCTAAAATTTGGTATAGTGTATTAAGACTGAGTGTACTAAGGCTGAGTATATTAAGTTTGGGTGAATTACGGTTGAGTGTATAAAATTTGGGTATATTAAGGTTGATGTATTAATTGTGTCCGTCAAAATGGACTCTCCTCCTAGAAGAGAAATTGAAAATTTAAATGTAGGGGAAGAGAAGGAAGGTATTTGGGAGGGGGTGGCATGAGGTGGGGGGCTAGAGGGAGGGAAATGGTGGGGGAGTTTAACAAAGACTCGGAAAGAGGAGAGGACGGTTTAAGTTTAGGCTGAGGAGGATAAAGTACGGAGCAGCGGGTGGATGATGGTGTAGGGGCAGGGAAGGAGCGGAGGGAGACCAGGGGTGGGGTGATGGGGAATGAGGTGAGGGTGTGAAGAGTAAACCGCACTCAGTTTTCATGGGGGGGGGGGAGAGGTGTCGAGGAGGAAGAATCTTCCCCACAACCGCCCACATCCTCAAAATGATCTGTGATAATGGAGATATGTTCATTCAAATCCCATTTCTGCTGTGTATGGGACAGGTCATCCTGAGAGATGGTAATTTCCTAGGTAATCTACACATATGCTGATATGTATGATAATTTATGTAACTGTATTTATGTGTACCTGTAACTGAATAAACTTATTTAAGTAACAGTAACTCTAGTTTAGTTTAATGTGGGTCATTCACCGCAAGACGTGGTGGAGGCTTGATCCTCCGTCTGCTGAGCGTCAAATAGAGGCTCTTCCTCTTTATACTTAGCTATATTTAACACAGTAACTCTAACAATTATTGTAGGAAACTTTTAAAGTTCAAAGGAGCATGACACGGAAACATAGCTGGGTTTTGTTTCCACTGTATAACTGTTATATAGAATAATTAACAGCACACTGCTGATGTATCCAGTTAAGCTAAAAACGATATCTTTTGGCGATCATTATAATAGTGTATGGTGATCACTGAAGTCAGTTTGGTTAAGGTGTGGCTTCGATAGATTAGATAACTCCATAAATGAGAAGGATCTTCCTAGGATGGGTCAGCTGTCCCCTGCGGAATATATTGAATTCTAACTGAAGGAATTACGTTTCATCATTAGAATTAATATTTTAAACTTTGTGTTGGATGAAGACGGTTATATTCTTGAGATACACACGAGTCAGTCGTCAAGACTACACCAGACCTTGCCGTCTAGACCACACCAGACCTTGCCGTCTAGACCACACCAGACCTGGCCATCAAGATCACACCAGACCTAGCCGTCAAGACCACATCAGACCTGGTCGTCAAGACCACACCAGACCTGGTCGTCAAGACCACACCACACCTGGTCGTCAAGACCACACCAAACCTGGTCGTCAAAACCACACCAGACCTTGTCTTCAAGACCTCACGTAAGAGCCTCTCTACCAGTCACTGTCTTATCTTCCCATTCCCTTCGTGTTACAGTTTCATCTTCCACTCATTTGGATCCCTCCTTTCCCATCAGTCTTCTCTTCCCTCCTCTCCACATTGTTCCCTTTACCCATTCTCGCATCGAACATAGAGGAAAATCGTAGCACCACATCATCCTTCGCAGACGATACTAGAATCAGCATGAGAATGACTACAACTCAGGACACAGAGAACATTCAAGTGAAAACAACCAAAGCATCCTCAAGTGGGTCCCCCGACAACAATAAAATACTACTACTACTACTACTACTACTACTACTACTACTACTACTACTACTACTACTACTACTACTACTGCTACTACTACTACTACTTTACTTCCGTTGTTATATAAATATAATATAGGAATAATTAACTTTATTGACATACTGGTTATGCAGAGCATGTCTGGCAGCCTTAAGATTAACTTATAACTACAGACATTTATAAGATTAAGTTGGTTTACTTGAAAGTTAAAGTTCACATTCTCTGATATTAACTCTAACATTTGCTTTATGTTTATGATATTTATTGATAATTTTTAAGACAATTTCTTATAATGTTTGTAGTGGTTAATGACACATGTTGAAATCAGTTGATAGTGAGGGCGACAACATGAACGATAATACGGTTTATATAAACAGGGTTAATGCTGATAAATTGGATTGTAGCATAATTAGACCATTCAGAATTTAGGTCAGGTGAAGGAGGTGCTTTCTTGACCTTTTTTTTTTTTTTTTGGAAGCAGGTGGAGGACTGGGAACGTTTTGTATTCTCTGGAAGGAAATTAAAAGTTTTAGGTCCCTTTATTTGCATGAAGTTTTTAGATTGACTTAAGCACGTGGTATTTCAAAGAGGTATCTGTTTCTTGTATATATATATATATATATATATATATATATATATATATATATATATATATATATATATATATATATATATATATATATATATATATATATATATATATATAATATATATATATATATATATATATATATATATATATATATATATATATATATATATATATATATATATATATATATATATATATATATATATATATATATATATATATATATATATATATATATATAAATATATATATATATATACATATATATATATATATATATATATATATACATATATATATATATATATATATATACATATATATATATATATATATATATATATATATATATATATATATATAATATAAGAGAAGAATAAGAAGAGAAAAAAAGAGAGAGAGAGAGAGAGAGAGAGAGAGAGAGAGAGAGAGAGAGAGAGAGAGAGTTAAGACTTTTGACTGAAAATTGATTGGGTGATCCTTCTAATAGCTGATTTCTGCTGGGTAACAATATAATTTGCAACGAGGACAAATTTCCTGTACTCAGATTTGGAAAAAAATAAGAAATAAAGAATGGATTGGATTAAAATATTCGAATCAATAGACAGGGAAGAATTTTAATGAGATTTGTAAGTGTTAACGTCAGATCTCACGTTCAATTATTACGACTATATTATTAACACAGGCAAGCATCAGACGAGCCTGGCCCATGGCAGGGCTCAGAGAGTAGATAAACTCTCGAAACTCTTCAAAGGTATATCAAAGGTATATCAAAGGTAAGGAAAATTATATTTTAGATGACCGACAATATGTTAGGTAAAATGACACAAGTGTAAGTAATGCGACATTTTTATTGTGTCAACGTTTCGCTCTCCAGGAGCTTTGTTTGTAACGACTTAACAAAGCTCCTGGAGAGCGAAACGTTGCCACAATTAAAATGTTGCATTATCTGCACATACATCCTTTTCTCTAACAAATCACTTGTTCTATAAAGGCTGAAATATTGTTGTATATTAGCGACTCCTTCAGGTACAGTACTGTAGTAGGTTCGCTGGTCTCGTCCCAGCCCGGGTCTTTTCCAGATGGTGACCCGGCGTTTGCCCCCGGGGTGGGGGGTGTCACTCTTCTTCTTTCTTCTGTCCTATGTGGACGTCTTGCTATGGTCCCTCCGGCTGGAGGGTGACAACATCTCTCTTGCGATGACTCCCCGGGGTGAGGAGTGTCTTCTTTCATCTTTCTCTTGATATGGCCGCATCTTGGTAACTCCTTCAAGGCATGATAAACTGCAGAAGCGGAAAACGTGTATAATTTCATTCAAGCATCTGAATTACTGGGAATCCTTGAAGTCCCTCGAGATATACTCTTTGGAACGTAGGCGAGAAAGGTACATGATAATTTACACTGGGAAAACTCTGAAGGAATTGGTCCCAAACCTGCACACAGAAATCACCTCGTAATAAAACGAGAGACTTGATAGACGGTACAAAATATATCCAATGAAAATCAGGGGCATCACGATTACGCTAAGAGAGAGAAAGAGAGAGAGAGAGAGAGAGGTCATAAGTGTAAAGGGACCAAGAATCTTTGACAGGCTCCCTTCCGTCTTCAAGGGAGAAATAAATGGGTTATACAAGTCGGTTCCTGCTCATCTGGGCTGTAGTGGGTCTGGCACCAACAGCCTGATTGATCACGCCAGTGACCGGGTGGCCTGGTCTGGGACCGGGTCGCAGGGGCAATTACCCCGAAACCGACTACAGGTAATCTCACCCTTCTCTCTCTCTCTCTCTCTCTCTCTCTCTCTCTCTCTCTCACATTCTCATTCTCTTTCATTCTTCCCTCTGGCATTTTATTATGTTCATTGAGGAAAGGATAAATCAATGAGTGAGGAATAAGAGATAATCAGACTTTATCCAAGAAAAGGGAAGATAACTGCATTTCTTTGAATCAAGAGCCCTTTCCCAGCATGAAAAAAAAAAAACTTTGAAGGAGCCCGGGTGTGGGAGACAGGGCAGAGAGCCTAGCCAGGATGACAGATGCAGCGTCACCATTCCATACATGCCGCTTGGTGCTTGCCACACTGAATACTTCACACAGTCACCACATTACACACTCTTCTAGTCACTACAACCCACTCATCACAACATGCCACCACCCCACTTAACCATCCACACCTCGACCACACCACCAACCACACACACACACAGGACCAGAAGATGTGAATCGACCCAACCAACCACATATAGGTGAGTACACACACACACACACACACACACACACACACACACACACACACACACACACACACACACACACACACACACACACACACACACACACACTACATAAACACGAGTTACACTCACTCAGTGACAACATTAACAGGTTCCACTTTAAGAATCCCACACAGTCAATGTCTCACCAGCCTAAAAATACTCAAAAACAATACTGCTCCGAATTCTGAATAAATGATCAAGGGGATTTTAAAAGAACTTTGGGATATCACATTAAATGGTTTTGTATTTTCAAGTTACGAGTTTTACGAAGGCTAGACCGGGGTTATTGGACAGGAGGAGCGAGGCTAGAGAAGTATGGGTGTTTGTAGGAATAGAAGTTGAGGTACTCTAATAGATTAAGCAATTCTGACCCAGATCACTCCACCGCTCGATTCCCAATTGACAGCAACTCCAGTTCTGCCATAGCTGATGAACCTTTACTGGAATTCTTGACGATATCCTCATTGCCCTACTGAAGGCTCCCAGCTCAGGCTGACACTTCTGAAGGCTCCCAGCTCAGGCTGACACTACTGAAGGCTCCCAGATCAGGCTGACACATTTCAACACTGCAAGAGTATGAGCACCATCCTACGTGATAACAGATGACAAGGACAACATTGCTAGTGTTGTTTCCAGTGAGTAACTATCATATGCATTGTATAATAATAATAATAATAATAATAATAATAATAATAATAATAATAATAATAATAATAATAACAATAATGAAATTTCCTCTTAACAAATTTACTGTTTATTCCTATGAAATACACGATTTAGCACTTCGAGATGAACTTTAGAATTCACTTGTCCAAATCTTCATGAACTCTCTTTTCTTCCTTCTCTGTTTGTGTTATTCTCGTTGTCTTTATGTAGTGGGGTTCAGTCTCTGGACCCATTATGTACCTCTGTAATCTTTTGACTACCGCCCACAGGATGGGTATGGTGTGCATAATGAAGATATTAAACTAAACTAACTCTGTATGTAGCAATGATATGTAAAACTCAGTCTCCGCTTGTAGATCATCTTCACTGATTAACGCTAGTAGGAGTCCTAGTACTGATCCTTGGGGAACCCCGCTAGCCACCCTTGCCCAGCTTGAAACTTTCTCTTACACCGTCACTCTGTGTGCAACTGTCTTAACATGCTTGTGTTTTTCTGTGAGTGCCTGTGTGTTATTCCTTCCTTCTTGTGTTTATCTGTCTCTCCCCATCTCTCAGTGATACTTGCCATCTGTTTATCTGTTCGCATGCCTGTTTACCCACTATATGTATGTATGTTGGTCTGCCTTAATGTCAGTCTGTCTATTACTTTACACAGGCAGCTGAGGCATCTAGCACACCTGCCAGCCTGCCTAACATCTGTCTGTGCCTGGCTGCAAGACATTGACCTCGCTTCATCAAACCCCATTTAACTAGCATTGAAGGGGAATGGAGAGGGTGGGGTGGTGTCTACCGAAAGAGAGAGAGAGAGAGAGAGAGAGAGAGAGAGAGAGAGAGAGAGAGAGAGAGAGAGAGAGAGAGAGAGAGAGAGAGAGAGAAAATAGTCCCGATCCACAAAGGTGCCAATAGACACACTGCGAAATACTTATCGCAGTATTCTTGCTGCAATAGGCCCGCTGCAATAGGCCTGCTGCAATAGGCCTGTAACAATAGCCCTGCTGCAACAGACCTTCTTCATTAGGTATGCTGAAGATCTGTTGCACTAGGTCTGCTGTTGTTGGCCTGTTGCAGGCCTGCTGAAGCTCTGTTGCATTAGGCCTGCTGCAGGAGGCCTGTTGCAGCGTTGCTGGTAGTGTTATGCAGCAACAGCAGCAGCAGCAGCAGGTGGTGGTGGAGTATGACAGGTGGTGGCGGGGCTCCGCCATGCAGCTGGTGGTGGATGCCCAGCGTCTGCTGTTACTTCTCTCACCTGAAGGCCTGCGTCTACCTGCTCTTGTCTACCTTCTACCACGTCTACATTGCTTCTTCCTGCTGTTGTCTACCTTCTACCAAGTCTACAATGCTTATGCCTGCCCTTGTCTACCTTCTACCAGGTCTACAGTGCATCTACCTGCTATTATATACCTTCTACTAGGTTTACAGTACATCTACCTGCCTTTGTCTACCTTCTACCAGGTCTACAATGCTTCTTCCTACCCTTGTCTACCTTCTACCAGGTCTACAGTACATCTACCTGCCATTGTCTACCTTCTACCACTTCTACATTCTTCTACCTGCTCCTGTCTACGTGTACCAGGTCTACATTGCTTTTGCCTACTCTTATTTATTCATATCTGATTTCGTCTACTACCATGTCTTGTCAACTATTTGTTCTTGTCTACTACTTGGGCGTGACTACTACTTGGTTTTGTCTATTACGTGATATTGTCTATCAGGCCTTGTGTGCAACGTGATATTGTATATCAGGTTTTGTCTACTAACTGATTTTTGTCTATAAAGTGTTGTCTACTAACTTGTCTGTTCTCTTAGAACCTGTCTGCCCCTTTCTGGTCTACCTTACTTCTATCTAGTATTGTCTACTTATACCTGGTGTTGTCTACTTCTACTTGGTGTTGTCTACTTCTACCTGGTGTTGTCTACTTCTACCTGGTGTTGTCTACTTCTACCTGGTGTTGTCTACTTTTACCTGGTATTGTCTACTTCTACTTGGTGTTGTCTACTTCTACCTGGTATTGTCTACTTGTACCTGGTGTTGTCTACTTTTACCTGGGGTTGTCGACGTCTACCTGGTTTGTCTATTTCCTGGTGTTGTCTACTTCTAACTGGTGTTGTCAACTTCTACCTTGTGTTGTCTACTTCTACCTGGTAGATAAAACTTAGTTCTTAAACGAGTATGTCAAAATTATTATTGTCGTAAGAAACTAAAAAAGTAGGAAGTAATAATATTTGATCCAAGGAAAGAGAAGCTCGAGATTCCTTGGGTCAAGAGCCCTTATTCCTCTAATGAGGTATAATGAATTCATTATACCCAAGAGAGGTGTGATGAATACAATGTCAGAACGAGTTGGGTATAAGCTGGAGTATAATGTTAGACTGTGTTAATATGCTCAGGAAGATCGGGAGGCAGTCAGGCGCTTATTTGTATTCGACTGCAGGCAACACATCATGCTTGACTGCTACTGCAGGCAACACATTATGCTTGACTGGTACTGCAGGCAACACATCATGCTTGACTGCTACTGCAGGCAACACATCATGCTTGACTGGTACTGCAGGCAACACATCATGCTCGACTGCTACTGCAGGCAACACATCATGCTCGACTGCAACTGCAGGCAACACATCATGCTCGACTGCTACTGCAGGCAACACATCATGCTCGACTGCTACTGCAGGCAACACATCATGCTTGACTGCTACTGCAGGCAACACATCATGCTCGACTGCAACTGCAGGCAACACATCATGCTCGACTGCTACTGCAGGCAACACATCATGCTCGACTGCAACTGCAGGCAACACATCATGCTCGACTGCAACTGCAGGCAACGCATCATGCTCGACTGCAACTGCAGGCAACACATCATGCTCGACTGCAACTGCAGGCAACACATCATGCTCGACTGCTACTGCAGGCAACACATCATGCTCGACTGCTACTGCAGGCAACACATCATGCTCGACTGCTACTGCAGGCAACACATCATATCCTAGTGCCACTCGTGGCGAAACGTTTCCTATGTCCTGAATTGAACGAAAGTTTTTTTTCCAATATATAAAAGTCCCTTCTGTATTATATTAAAAAAAGCTTGTTGCAAGGGAGAAACGTCTCATTAATAACGATAATTAAGTGTAAGTTATTAAGTAAGTTTATTCAGATACAGGTACACATAAATACGGTAACTTGATTTATCATACATTTCAACATATGTGTAGATCACATAGAATAACCCAAAAAAAAGGTCAGACAAAGTGACTTATTTCCAATAGAGTTCTTATTATTTAACCATTATGTCTCATTATACCTTTAAAACAGCGGTTCCCAACTTTTTCCATGCCTCGCGCCCCCCTAGGAAATGTTTGATTAATGTTGCACTCCTTTCAAAAGTAAGTAAGTAAGTTTATTCAGGTATACACAAATACATTTACATGGATTATCATACATAGCAGCATGTGTGTAGATAACCTAGAATAACCCAAAAAAGGTCAGACAGAGTGACTTGCTTCCATTGGAGTCCTTATTTATTTCACATTTGAAGATGAAGAAATCAAATTTCTATTTTTTTAATTACTAATTGAACCATATACAATACTACGGGTGAACAAATTGAACTCAAAAAAATAAATAATCTTTTTATTCAGTACATTAAATGCAAATATAAATTGAGCAAATAGGAAAGTTTTTTGTAAAATAAACGGAATTGTGTTTTTCATTAGGACTTTTTGTTGCAACCCCTGAAATTTCATCTGGTACCCCCTAGGGGTACATGGCCCCCAGGTTGGGACCCCCTGGGGTACGTGCCCAAAGGTGGGACCTCCCCATGGTACACGAACAAATGTGTACCATCTTCCCGAATTTTTTTGTTATTCCCGAAGGGGAAAATTTAAGTGATTGCCAAAAAAAATTTCTTCATCCAATTTTCGATGTTATTGCCTTCGTAACTCGAGAACCCCCCATCCGATCGGATTCACACTTTGAACGCTTGTGTGTGGCAACGAAGACCAGATTCCGGGAGTAACTGGCATGTGCAGGAGCCCAAGACCATAGTGGAAATAAGTCACTTTGTCGGACTTTCTTGGTTATCCTGGGCGATTTACACACATGTTACTATATGATAATTCGTGTAACTGTATTTATGTGCACATGTACCTAAATAAACTTACTTAATTACTAACCTACTTACATGCTTGCTTGCTTGCTTGCTTGCTTGCATGGCTCGGATAACCTGCGCTGGTGTGTTTTATTAATATTGATCTATAGGAAACTGAAACTTATGACGACGTTATGGCTGACATAGACCATTAACTAGTCACACATAAGTGCGAAGGAAAGGGAACCAAATACAAATCAAGCAGTTTAGAGCGCTAGAAGCTTGGACATCCAGCAGGCTTCTGCGACCGTGTTAGATACAAGTGATTGGAGACAAGTGATTTTAATGACTTGAAATGCTGTTGGAGTGTAAGCAAGGTAGCATTTATGAAGGGATTAGGAGGAAACCTGTTAGCCGGATTTGAATCTTGGAAGTGGAGAGCATAGTGCCTGCACTCTGAAGGGAAGGGGTGGGGATGTTGCAATTCACAGGGTCATCTGAGGTGGGATGTCAGCACGCTTCTGGCAAGCCAGTGATTGAGTGAATGATGGTGAAAGTGTTTCCTCTTGTTTTGTCGACCTACTTTGCTGGGAGACGGCCGATGTTTAAAAAAATCATATAAATTATTAAACAAATTATGTATACATATTTAACAGACTCAAACATTAGAGAAAAACAAAGAGGATTAGCAAGAAGTGAAGAGCTATAGTATAACTGATGATAATGATGTAGAAGAGACTCAAATAAGAATAAACGAAGTGGGTGGGGGAGGAGGGATGAGGCAGCAACACGTGGGATGGTGGTGGTGGCTTGTTGGGGGGGAAGGGTTGTTGTGGTGGTGGTGGCTAGGGGTTGTTGTGGTGGTGGTGGCTAGGGGTTGTATGGGAGGGTAATTGTTGTTGGCAGTGGCAGTAGGTTTGAGGGTGTGGGGTTTTTAGGATGTTGTCCATGGGTTAGGGATGGCAGTGGTTAGGAGAAATGGCTGGTGGCTGTGGCGCACTAGGCCTGCCCTAATAACGGCGTCCTTGTTCCAATCTGGGCACCATCATGGTCAGAAGCGATAAACGGAGCTTCTGTCTCATCTCCCCGAGTTATCAGGGTCAGATTACTCTCCCTCGTGCTGCTGGCGGCTGGTTACGGAGGTACTGGTAGTACCAGTACTAACGCTAGTACTAGTACCGGTACTGGGCAAGACAATTCTGGTGACCCTTGGCCCCTTCCTTGCCCCGGGGGCCCAAATGGCCACCATATGGCGGATGGTGCCCGGTGCTACCAACCCACCCTCCCCTCCCACAGTTTTTTAACGAAATTTATATCGTTCTCTTTGCGATCCCTTTACAATATACCAACATCAGATATTTACCCAACAAATGCACCCACTTATTTCACAATATTGCATATGCGAAAGAGGTAAATAAACAGAGCAAGAAGAGAAAATAATAACTACATAAATCTTCCAGGGCGTCGTGGTTGGCAGAGCGGAGAGAAGCGCCTCTGGTCACCAGTAGCAGCCAAGGAGGTAAATACAGTAACAGATGTACCGGAGCATTACTGCTCTCTATCTTGACATGAAATCTTACCTTGTGCAACATATGTAATGTTTGAATCTTAATTCTAGTGTAGACAGTAGGAGATTTACGAAATATACACATGTTGCTATGGAAAGGCAATTATAATCATCTGAAAATGTGCAACTCACTAAAATAAACTTACTTATCCCTGCATATATAAATCTAATTCTAATGTGAACAGTAGATGTTTATAGAGTCTTAGATGAACAGTAGAAGATATTCTAATTCTAACGCGAAGAAAGAAAAATCTAATTTTAATGTGAACAGTAGATGTTCATAGAGTCTAAGATGAACAGCAGAAGATATTCTAATTTTAACGCGAAGAAATAATATTCTAACTCTAATGCAAAGAGTTAAAGTTTTGATTCTGACATGAGCATAAGATATATACGTCAAAATAAATTAACAGCGAGATAAATGATATCATAATTGGGTTTCCAGTAATGAGCAGCTGGAGACGCTGACTCAAGCTCGTGAGGATATCATAAATCATCACAGCTCTTCACGTCCACTCTCTGCAGCCTTTGTCAGATATCGTATATGATCACAGCTCTTCACGTCCACTCTCTGCAGCCTTTGCTCCAACCAGAGCTACTTCAAATTATCACTAAAATGAAGGGGCTAAATTTTAATTTTTTGGATCAAAGCAACGCTAAACCTAGCGCTTGGGAAAGGATATGTACTGAAATGTGTTTCAGGGAAGAGGAGTTTTTGGAAATGTGTTTCAGGGAAGAGGAGTTCTTGGAAATGTGTTTCAGGGAAGAGGAGTTTTTGGAAATGTGTTTCAGGGAAGAGGAGTTCTTGGAAATGTGTTTCAGGAAAGAATTCTTGGAAATGTGTTTCAAGGAAGAAGAGTTCTTGGAAATGTGTTTCAGGGAAGAGGAGTTCTTGGAAATGTGTTTCAGGGAAGAGGGGTGCCATTCATGACAGTCTGAAGTCAGAGCTCCCAGCCCTTATTCAAGATTTTCGAGTCAATTCCAGACCTTGTGTATGAAAGATTACCTCTAGTCGCTTCCGGAGGTTACTGACCCCGCCGTCCGGTCTCAGACCAGGCCTCCTGGTTGCTGGTCTGATCATTAAACTGTTAGTGCCCGCCATTCGCAGTCTAACGTATGCGTCACAACCCGGCTGATAGGGAAGTGATTTGAGTAATTTGTCGAGTTCCCATTTAAAAGCAATAATTTTCTTCCACCATTCTTCACTTCACGTATAAGGTCAGTCAAGAATCTAAATTACTGGGAACGTTTGAAATCTCTTGATCTGTATACTCCTTAGAGCTAAGGCGAAAAAGATACATAATAATTTACACTTGGATAGATCCCAAATCTGCACACACAAATCACTACCTACCAAAGCAAGAGGCTTAACAGACGGTGTAATATTGCTTCCAAATAAAAAGAAAAAGTTCCATAGATGCACTAAGAGACAACACAATAAATGTAAGGTACCCAAGACTATTCAACAACTTCCCACTGAACATAAAGGACACTATCTCCATGAGGGAAGTGGATAGAGAACACACAAGTCATAAACCACAGTCAGTTTTTGACTATGGTTTGTACGTTAGACTGCGTGAAACCACCAGTAACAGCTTGGTTGATCAGATCTCCACCACGCGGCCTGGCCGAGGGTCGCGGGAGCATTGGTTTGTTTGACGTAACTGGAAAATGTCTATTATGATCAGAAATAAATCACAGTGTTAGACATTATTGGGTTATTCTAGTTTAAATGTACACAATGTACTTTTATACGTACATTTCTGTGCCTCAGAATCATTGTAAAATTGTTATTTTCCCCCGTGCTTAATTAAAACATACTTAATGACTTACATAAAGAATAAAAAGTCCCATTGCCGTGACTCGCACTATACACGGATAACTCCCATATAAGAAACGTATAGCGACGTTCAGATACGACTTTACCTGGACGAGTCAACCTGGAAGGTGTTTCAGGGGTCAACGCCCCCGCGGCCCTGTCCATGATCAGGCGGCCTGGTGGATCAGGGCCTGCTCAACCAGGCTGTTACTGCTGGTCGCACGTAGTACAATGTACGAACCACAACCCGGCTGATCCGGCACTGACTTTAAATATCTGTCCAGTTCCCTCTTGAAGATAAGTTAATGGTCCATTTTTTTTTATAATAAGTTAACGGTCCAGGTCGGACCGAAACGTTGTCATATGTTTCATGCTCCTATATACGGGTTATTTTTGCATTACACACATACTTCAACCTTAAACGATGGTAAATGTTATTTGGAGAAAAGTTTCGATTACTTTTGGTCTGTATTGGCCGCAATTTGCCTTTTTTTTAAATGGAAGAAACTAAAAAAAATGGAAATACTGTGGAGATTTTCATGCGATAATTCCTGAGTGTCTCGACCCGCTTCATAATTCAACGCTGATAACTCGATAATACAAATTCTGACAATGTAAATTGTTTTTAGCCTGCTGGCCCGACTTGTATTTTGTTTACAGTGATTTCCTTTATACCTACGGAACGACTTACCTAAACGCCTTCACATTTTCAACCCGGGTTAATTAGCATTATGACAACTTGTGAATAATGTAACTTGTTTACCAGGAGTTTATCTGGAGAGGGTTTCGGGGGTCAACGCCCCCCAAGCTCGGCCTGAGACCAGGCCTCATGGTGGATTAGGGTCTGATCAACCAGACTGTTACCACGTACCTTTTATGATTAACTTCAAAGCTTCAACACTAAATTAGAAACTTATGTCACACTGGACTATTGCTGTCTCGTGCATTGAGGTAAAAGGGACTGGGGTTGTGCGGTGACCGAAATACATTTATTTTTGCTTAAAAATTTGTTATTATTCTGCGCTCAGTGGTCCATGCCCTCTATACCCAGTCTTCCATGCCCAGGTGTTCAAGGCTTCCATGTTCAGTGGCCCGTGCCCAAGGACATACAGATCAGTGCCCTGTGTCTTACGAGACCCTTATTATCACTCAGATCACCGAGTCAGACCAGTAAGCTAGCTGCTCCGCCATAACCAGTCACAAAGCCAATGGTCATCACATTCATATCATCTGTGTCAGTTGGCACTGTCCTCTACTGCATCGCACCGGTCCATGTCCAACCTGTGGACGGTAGCGCAAGAGCATGTAGATACACACTAGGCCTAGAACCTAAGCCCCAAAAGGGTTAACACGGAATAAGAATAACAGATAGCAGAGAATTTGGCTATCTTCTGAGAACTATCTGGCTCTCTCTAGATTAGGGATTACCCTGTATTATTTAAGTGTGAGTCAAGAATAGAAAAGCACGACTGTAAGTGCGATGAAGGATAGAACATTTGGGTTCATTTCTACTTGGAGTCTACCCGGTGGTTGTTCCGGGGTCAACGCCCCCTTCCCCCCGCGGCCCTGTTCTCGACGAGGCCTCCCGGAGTATCAGGGACTGATCAACCAGGCTGTTACTGCTAGCCACACGATATCCAACTTACGAACAACAGCCCAGTTAATCGGGCACTGATTTTATGTATCTGTCCAGTTCCACCTTGAAGACAGCCAGGGGTCTGTTGACAATTTCCCTTATGTATGATGGGAGACCGTTGAATAGTCTTGAGCCCCGGACACTTATTGTGTTTTCTTTTAGTGTATTAATAGCACCCTGCTTTTTATTGAAGGTATGTTGCACCGTCTGCCTAGTTTTTTTGCATTCGTAGGGAGTGATTTCCATGTGCTGATTTGGGACCAGTCCCTCTAAGAGTTTCCAGGTGTAGATTATGATGTATTTCTCCCGCATACGTTCCACTGAATACAGATTAAGAAACTTCAAGCGTTCCCAGTAATTAAAGTGCCTGACTGAACTAATACGTGCGGTAAAGGTTCTCTGTACATTCTGGTTGCCGGGTCACCACGTGGAGAAGACCCGGACCAAGACGCGTCCTGGCCTGAATCTGTACCTTCTGGACATAAATTAACGGAAACGTTTCCCTTAATGTCATGAACTGTACCCAAGTGTCCTGTGTAGAGTTTGTCGGTACCACCGTGTCATTTATGGTTGTATGTGTTATCATGAGACCAGTGTCAACTAGTTTTCCTTGACTAGTGCAATAAGAACCCTGTTATCAGTGCCTCTTGTCCATAATCAACATGATCTGCGCCACTTATTAAGCATAACCATGATTAGTGACTCTTACACCACTTTCCTGGTCCGTTCCCCTACCCCTTCACCATCCGGAGGACGTATGCCACTCCCGCTGCTCGCCGGGGGGCGAGTTACCCCCGCGAGCGGCAGTAAACATCAGGGCGGGAGTGAGAGGCGCTAAGTGGCTCCTAGCGTGATGCTTCTTATTGTGGCCTCACGCCAAGCACACCCGCTCGCGCAGCGGCCCCACCCGTCCTAGCACCCGGCCCACCCGCCAGGACACCCGGCCCACCCGCCCACACACCCGACCACTTGCTGCACACCCAGGCTACCTGCCCGCGCACACATCCATTCGCCGAACTGTACACTCATCCATCCAGAGTTCTCCTCTCAGTTAAAGCAAGGGATTAATGGTGATATGTGAGGATCATGTCAGAACGAACATAGCAGCAGGCAATGCAACATATTCCCAGTGAAAAGTAAGGGTGCCATTAGTACACTAAGAGAAAACACAATAAGTGGCCGGGGCCCAAGACTGTTCAACAGCCTCTCACCAGCCATAAGGGGAATTACCAATAGACCACTGGTTGTCTTCAAGAGGTAGCTGGACAGATACCTAAAGTCAGTGCAGGATCAGCCGGGCTGTGGTTCGTACGTTGGACTACATGCGGCCAACAGTAACAGCCTGGTTGATCAGGCCCTGATCCACCAGGAGGCCTGGTCATAGACAGGGCCGCGGGGGCGTTGATCCCCGGAATACCCTCCAGGTAGACTCCAGGTAGGTAAGGTTGAACTGCCCTCTTTGTTTACAAACATAAACCTCATGCAGCTTACGGAATCTATGATTTTTATGCATGTGAATTTGTTCTTACAGAATTATAGACATTCAGTAAAACTTGTAGCGACAGTTTGGTTGATAAAATAAGTCACAGTATCGTGACATGAATAGTTCTTGTCAAGGGAGAAAGAAGTCTCTTAATATTTCTTTTACAGCGCTTAAATTACAAGTGACGTCACTGACTCAGGGAAGGAAACACCAGTCCTATTTCTCATATTAATTAACTATGAACGAATAATATTGAATTTTCTCGATGTTTTTCAAGATTTGTTTTAGAAATATTCAGTATCTATTAAAATTACACACACACACACACACACACAGGGCACAGGGACCAGGAGCTATGAATCGACCCCTGCAACCACAACTAGGTGAGTACACGCATGCACGCGCACACGCACGCACACAAGACTAGTTCAAGAGCTAAGGGGATTGTCCTACGAAGAAAGGTTAAGGGAAATCTGCCTGACGACACTGGGGGACAGTGGGGTCAGGGGAGACATGATAACGACATATAAAATACTGCGAGGAATTGACAAGGTGGACAAAGACAGGATGTTCCAGAGATGAGACACAGAAACAAGGAGTCACAATTGGAAGCTGAAGACTCCTATGAGTCAAAGGGATGTTAGGAAGTATTTTTTCAGTCACAGAGTTGTCAGGAAGTGAAATATCCTAGAAAGTGACGTAGTGGAGGCAGGAACCATACATAGTTTTAAGACGAGGTTTGATAAAGCTCATGGATCAGGGAGAGAGAGGACCTAGCAGCAATCAGAGAAGAGGCGGGGCCAGGTGTGAACATGCCTTGCAACATTGCATAGCTCCTGATGACGCACTGAGAAGTGTGAAAGTACTTGAGCTTAAGATTTCCACCGTCCGTGGCTTGTCTTGCATGCATATCTATATACGTATATATATATATATATATATATATATATATATATATATATATATATATATATATATATATATATATATATATTATGGCTTTAGTGTAAAACAAAATTTTGCTGTAAGAGAGAGTTAGATTTACCCCCAGGATAACACGTTCCAATTCATAGCTGAAATTGTGCTTGTCGTTATTTTTGTTGCTATTGTTGTTGTTTTAAACAAGCGCTAAGAGCAAATGGGGTTCTCGTTGCGTTTATATTTATTTATAGATGGTGTATGCATTGAATTTAGATCACATTGTAACAGTTGTGAACATGTGTGTCAGTGTGCGAACATGTGTGTCAGTGTACGAACATGTGTGTCAGTGTGCAAACATATGTGTCAGTGTGTGAACATATGTGTCAGTGTGTGAACATGTGTGTTAGTGTGTAAACATGTGTGTCAGTGTGTGAACATGTGTGTCAGTGTGTGAACATGTGTGTCAGTGTGTGAACATGTGTGTCAGGACGCTTACATAGTTTGTATTGTGTTTGTAAGTGTTTGTAAGTGTTTGTAAGTGTACCCTATCCTCAATTCAGCAGGAATTGCTGTCTGTCGTCAGGTCATTGAAATGTTCCTGCTCGTCCCCAGCTGCTCTCAGGGCCCTGAAATATGTTCCTCCTCGTCACCAGCTGCTCTCAGGGCCCTGAAATATGTTCCTCCTCGTCACCAGCTGCTCTCAGGGCCCAAAAATATGTTCCTCCTCGTCACCAGCTGCTCTCAGGGCCCTGAAATATGTGTGCGTCTCTCAGGGCCCTTAAATATGTTCCTCCTCGTCACCAGCTGCTCTCAGGACCCAAAAATATGTTCCTCCTCGTCACCAGCTGCTCTCAAGGCCTTGAAATATGTTTCTCCTCGTCACCAGCGGCTCTCAGGGCCCTGAAATATGTTCCTCCTCGTCACCAGCTGCTCTCAGGGCCCAAAAATATGTTCCTCCTCTTCACCAGCTGCTCTCAGGGCCCTGAAATATGTTCCTCCTCGTCACCAGCGGCTCTCAGGGCCCTGAAATATGTTCCTCCTCATCACCTGCTGCTCTCAGGGCCCTGAAATATGTTCATCCTCGTCACCAGCGGCCCTCAGGGCCCTGAAATATGTTCCTCCTCGTCACCAGCTGCTCTCAGGGACCAAAAATATGTTCCTCCTCGTCACCAGCTGCTCTCAGAGCCTTGAAATATGTTCCTCCTCGTCACCAGCTGCTCTCAGGGCCAAAAAATATGTTCCTCCTCGTCACCAGCTGCTCTCAGGGCCAAAAAATATGTTCCTCCTCGTCACCAGCTACTCTCAGGGCCCTGAAATATGTTCCTCCTTGTCACCAGCTGCTCTCAGGGCCCTGAAATATGTTCCTTCTCGTCACCAGCTGCTCTCAGGGCCCTGAAATATTTTCCTCCTCGTCACCAGCTGCTCTCAGGGCCCAAAAATATGTTCCTCCTCATCACCAGCTACTCTCAGGGCCCTGAAACATGTTCCTCCTCATCACCAGCTGCTCTCAGGGCCATGAAATATGTTCCTCCTCGTCACCAGCTGCTCTCAGGGCCCCGAAATATGTTCTTTCTCGTCCCCAGCTGCTCTCAGAGCCCTGAAATATGTTCTTCCTCGTCACCAGCTGCTCTCAGAGCAATGAAACATGTTCTGTTGCGTCACCAGCTGCTCTTAGGGACCTGAAATATGTACTTTCTCGTCACCAGCTGCTCTCAAGGCCCTGAAACATGTTCCTCCTCATCACCAGCTGTTCTCAGGGCCCTGAAATATTTTCCTCCTCGTCACCAGCTGCTCTCAGGGCCTTGAAATATGTTCCTCCTCGTCACCAGCTGCTCTCAGAGCTCTAAAATATGTTCCTCCTCGTCACCAGCTGCTCTCAGGGCCCTGAAATATGTTCCTCCTCGTCACCAGCTGCTCTCAGGGCCATGAAATATGTTCCTCCTCGTCACCAGCTGCTCTCAGGGCTCTAAAATATTTTCCTCCTCGTCACCAGCTGCTCTCAGGGCCCTGAAATATGTTCCTCCTCGTCACCAGCTGCTCTCAGGGCCCTGAAATATGTTCCTCCTCGTCACCAGCTGCTCTCAGGGCTCTAAAATATGTTCCTCCTCGTCACCAGCTGCTCTCAGGGCCCTGAAATATGTTCCTCCTCGTCACCAGCTGCTCTCAGGTCATAAACTTCGCACACAACGCCAGTAGTCACGTCTTCATATGACTGTATGTTTGCTTGCATCAGCTGATAATGTAAACAAATTTTCAATATCACGGCACAGACTGTAGGATACTGGAGGAAGCACTCGACACTGTGTGTGTGTGTGTGTGTGTGTGTGTGTGTGTGTGTGTGTGTGTGTGTGTTTGACTCAGTCTCTCAGTCTAAATAGAAAGGCAAAAAGACAAATGGACAATGCCACAGACTAAGACAGACAACTGCTGAATATCTCCATTAGGAAAGTTGTCTAAACTATAAAACAAACAGAATAAACATAAACAAAGTGATGTTCCAGGAAAATTATTTTAACACACACACACACACACACACACACACACACACACACACACACACATAAACACACACACACACACATACACACATACACACACACTAACACACTAACACAAACACTTACTCTTCACCTAGACAGTCATCCACACAGAACACACAACACTGAAACATACATACACGACAAAACCACACCTGCATGAGCACCTGTTACTTTTTTTGTGGTCTGGTCAGACTTTGGAAAGCATCTGGGGACGAACAGGTGGGCAGGGTTTATGTAACGAAGAAAAATGCCAAGAAAAATATATTCCGGGAGACAGAGAAGAAGGGGGAGTAGGAGAGAGGAGGATTGGGAGATAAAGGCAGATGAGATGAAAGGAAACAAGGAGTTTATGTAATGAAGGTAAATATAATCCGCGAGATGGAGAAAATGAGTAGGAGAGGAGAATTTGGAAATTAATTAAGAGGAGATAAATGGAAAGGAAGTAGATGAGGAGGGCATAGGAGGGAAGGAGGTGAAACAAAGAGTGGAGGTGGATGACAAGAAAGTGGATGGAAGGAGGCAGAGGAAGAAGAAGAGGTCGTTCTGGTCGAATGATCGATTTAAGAAGAGTGGCAGCAGCATGTCGAGCAAGATGCAGGTGTGGGAGTACAGATGGATGGCTAGGTGGATAAGTGAGGAGGAGGATGGATGGCTAAATTGAGTGGCTAGGAGGTGGATGGATGGATGTGTGTTTCTAAAAAGTTCCTATTTAAAGTTTACTTTCGACTTCATAAGGTCAGATCTGAGAGTCACCCACGTGGTTTGATCTGAGGGTCACCCACGTGGTTTGATCTGAGGGTCACCCACGTGGTTTGATCTGAGAGTCACCCACGTGGTCTGATCTGAAAGTCATCCACGTGGCCTGATCTGAGAGTCACCCACGTGGTCTGATCTGAAAGTCATCCACGTGGTCTGATCTGAGAGTCACCCACGTAGTCTGATCTGGATGGGTGAGTGGATGGATGGGTGAGTAGATGGATGGGTGTGTGGACGGATAGGTGAGTGAGTGGATGGATGGGTGTGGGGATGGAGTGATGGATGCTGTCATGTTCAGACAAATCGTAAAGCAAGAACATCTGACGCGATGAACCGTAAATTACGGCGAAGAAGCTGAGAGGACGGATGTATGGACGGGTGCTAGGCACGGAGGACGGATGTATGGACGGGTGCTAGGCACGGAGGACGGATGTATGGACGGGTGCTAGGCACGGAGGACGGATGTATGGACGGGTGCTAGGTACAAAGGACGGATGCATGGACGGGTGCTAGGCACGGAGGACGGATGCATGGACAAGTGATTATTCACGGATGACGGATGCATGGACGGGTGCTAGGCACGGAGGACGGATGCATGGGCAGGTGCTAGGTACACAGGACGAATGCATGGACGGGTGCTAGGCACGGAGGACGGATGCATGGACAAGTGGTTAGGCAGGACAGAAATGGACAGGTTGCATTGATTTTTTTGCCACGTAATGGTGACTCTGGATGTTGAAAAAACTGTTGGTCATGTTCAGGTCAAGTTTGTGAGGAGCCTGTGTGTGTGTGTGTGTGTGTGTGTGTGTGTACTCACCTAGTTGTGGTTGCAGGGGTCGATTCACAGCTCCTGGCCTGTGTGTGTGTGTGTTTAGAGGTTGAATCTCAGTTCCTGGCCCAGTTTTTTAGCGTGAGTGTTTTGTTAGTACTAAGGTGACCGAACACAAAATGTTTGAGATATGTTCACATTAATTCAGCACATCCGTGGCAGTAATCACAACTATTGATCGGGGAAGAGCAGAAATAATTCATTACACAAATTTCAGCTACAAAAGAGAAAAATAGTCTGATATGATGTTAACCATCTCAAATTTTAACATGTAAAGCGGCCAGTGGAAACCTGATCTCCTACTGAGGGCAGTGGTAGGTGCAATTCCAGGAAGTCAGGAAGTCTCGCACAACTATGAAATCAGATCATGTGACCTGACCTTTTGAGTGTTTAGGTTATCGTGTATTCTTCTGCATTCTTCTACCGTCGTTATTTCCATTAGTATCATTTATGTATATCAGTAAGAGTATGGGACTGCACCTTGGGGACTGAGCCTGGCAGACACATAGGTGGGTCTCTTGGGTGACTCTTCCTCGTAAATCATGTATTCATTATATTACTCGCGGTTATGCTCGCTCATCCCCATATTTGCTATCACAGTGTAACTGTTTCCCTCTCATTCATTTGTTCCTTTATCCCTGCTAGTACCTTGTTTGTCTGTCCATCCTGTGGCTTTAGTTTGTACAAGTCTTCTAAGAATATACAATCCACCTACTCTTTTCCTTCTCGTCTGATTGCCGACAGCCAGTACAAAGTCTGTAAGGGTTGTGAGGCAAGAATTTCCATTTCTGAACTGTGGTGTTACGTTATAAGAACGCGCGCTCTCTCTCATGTTACTCCCTCAATGATTTTCTTTTTTTTTTCCTACATTTTAAGTGATGCCTGTCTTGTATGCTATACTTTAATTATTCTTGCCTATTATTATTCTTTAATATATACATTAGCTATCTTCATAGTGTTTGATAAATTTCTTCGTTATGTCGTGGTGCTGAAAATCGTGGTGCTGAAAATCCTGAGGTTTATGTATATTCTGCTTTCTGTCTCTCGCACCTGCTACGTCGAGTAGATAAATTGAACCCTTCTCTTAACATCATTTAATTTTCCACTAGTCTTTCTTTGAAATTTCCTTCTTTGGCCTTTGACATCATTGCTGTGTCCTTTTCAGATTGCCTCTCTACTACCCTTCTAGTTCAGAGATATTCCTTTCTTACCTCTTTCTTTTCCCTGCTTCCTGGTGTCGGGTGAGCTGTCCGCCTCTTCCATGCTACCCTTTCTAAGTTTTGCTCTCTTGAATTGGTAGTCAAGTCAGAGACTCTCATTGCGTTTCGTCTCAGCGTCCCATTGTTTTCTACAACCCTTCTCATGCTTCCATGATCTCTTTTCCGTCCTAGCATTTTCTTTTTATCAGTGGACTCCCGGATTTCGTACTGCTCCCAACTCGAACAATTACGTAAGTGTATTTTTGTAATGCTTTTGTAAGTGTATTTTTAGGGGTCTGAAACGGACTAATTTAATTTACATTCGTTCGGTAACGGCACTCGAACAGCCTTCTGGAAAGAATTGTTGACGAAATCCGGGGATCCACTGTATTTTCAATTCTCTCAGCTACGAGAAAGTTAAAACTTGGTACATAATTATCACTTGCTACTGAGACCAATATTTTTATATTTATCCAATTTGCTGTACATAGAGCGAAACGTTGTCACGATAAATGTTTGCTTTGTGTGTTCATTAAAAATATATTCATGGGAAAACGCTAAATCCGTACTTTTGTTTTTAACTTATTTTAATGTTGTGTTTTTTTCCATAATGTTTACTTCAATCCCTCGTCTCGTGTGTACTCACCTATTTGTGGTTGCAAGGGTCGAGACTCAGCTCCTGGCCCCGCCTCTTCAATGATCGCTACTAGGTCCTCTCTCTCCCTGCTCCATGAGCTTTATCATACCTCGTCTTAAAGCTATGTATGGTTCCTGCCTCCACTACATCACTTCCCAGACTATTCTACTTCCTGACCACTCTATGACTGAAGAAATACTTCCTAACATCCCTTTGACTCATCTGAGTCTTCAGCTTCCAATTGTGACCCCTTGTTTCTGTGTCCCATCTCTGGAACATCCTGTCTCTGTCCACCTTATCTATTCCTCGCAGTATTTTGTATGTCGTTATCATGTGTCCCCTAACCCTCCTGTCCTCCAGTGTCGTTCTTAACCTTTCTTCGTAGGACATTCCCCTTAGCACCGGAACTAACCTTGTTGCAAACCTTTGCACTTTCTCTAATTTCTTGACGTGCTTGACCAGGTGTGGGTTCCAAACTGGTGCTGCATACTCCAGTATGGGCCTGACGTACACGGTGTACAGGGTCTTGAACGATTCCTTACTGAGGTATCGGAACGCTATTCTCAGGTTTGCCAGGCGCCTATATGCTGCAGCAGTTATCAGGTTGATGTGTGCTTCCGGAGACGTGCTCGGTGTTATACTCGCCCCAAGATCTTTCTTCTTGAGCGAGGTTTGCAGACTTTGCCCACCTAGCCTATACTCTGTCTGTGGTCTTCTTTGACCTTCCCCGATCTTCATGACTTTGCATTTGGCGGGGTTAAATTCGAGGAGCTAGTTGCTGGACCACTCGTCCAGCCTGTCCAGGTCTATTTGTAGTCTTGCATGATCCTCATCTGATTTAATTCTCCTCATTAACTTCACATCATCTGCAAACAGGGACACTTTTGAGTCTATCCCTTCCATCATGTCATTCACATACCAAAAATAACACTGGTCCTAGGACTGACCCCTGTGGGACCCCGCTCGTTACAGGCGCCCACTATGATACCTCATCACGTACCATGACCCGTTGTTGCCTCCCTGTCAGGTATTCTCTGATCCATTGCAGTGCCTTTCCTTTTATACGTGCCTGATCCTCTAGCTTCTGCACTAATCTCTTGTGAGGAACTGTGTCGAAGGCCTTCTTGCAGTCCAAGAAAATGCAATCAACCCACCATTCTCTCTCGTGTCTTACTTCTGTTACCTAGTCATAAAACTCCAGTAGGTTTGTGACACAGGATTTGCCTTCCATGAATCCGTGCTGGTTGTCGTTTATAATCTTGTTCCGTTCCAGGTGTTCCACCACTCTCCTCCTGATGTGTGTGTGTGTGTGTGTGTGTGTTTCTTAACAATCGTGGTAGGTACTTGGTATGATCACCACATCATTCCCCTGGCCACGCTCCCACGACCCCGTCACCTCCACCACCACCTTCATTACCACCACCACCACCACCACCACCACCATCATTACCCCCACCACTACCATCACCGTCACCACCACCACTACGATCATCACCACTTCCACCACATTCATTGCCTCCACTACCACCACCATCATCACTCACTACCTCCCACCTTCATTTCCACCACCCCTGCCACCATCTGTGATATTGATCCAACCCCTTGAGGTATAATGTAATGGGAGATAGTACTAGAGTTCCTTGTTCCTTCGTCATAGGGGAAACGAGCTAGTCTCGATCTTCTGATGCTCCATCTTCCCTGTGAATCTCATTTCAAATAGTGTATCCCTAACTGCTATATCTAATCCCCTGGGTCTGGACCGTCATAACCATGACCCCTGTGAATAAGACACAGTGCCGTAACCAGCACTGTGTGTCTTACATACTATCGGTGTACTCTATTTTATTACCATTCCTTCTCTCTTCTTTCTCTATTAAGTCCTCAGGTTCATTTCCTTTAGTCTCTCTCCATATCTCAATTCGTTCAGCCTCGGGGCTAGCCTATTTGCAAAAGTTTGGACCCTCTCGAGTCTCCTATGCTTGCCTAGGTATGGCCTTCATCCTGGTCTTTGATACTTCATGATGGGCCTGAGATATGTGGTGCATGGAATCCTAAAAAGATTCTTTGTTAAGGTCCCCAAAGGTAGGTCTTAAATTTGCTAAACCCGCATGTGCTTTAGATGCTATGTAGTTTATATTTACCTCCGGATTTGTTCGATATGATGATTACTCCCGATCTTTCTCCTCGATTTCATTTTCTCACCTCACAGTCTGTATTCCATCTCTGGTCACCTTTATCCCTTCCCAATCTGCACAATATTGCACTTGACTGCGGTTTATCTATGTATCACGTTGTGTAAGAATAATCTTAGAAGCTGTGGGAAGACTGATTTCTTATATATGACAGGTCGTCTACTAGGTCGTCCCAAGACAAACCTTCAACAGTCTGAGGCACCAAACATACAATGTTTTGACTTGGCTGAGATGCTATTGGCATGAATTATATCCTCACACGTCAGCTATGAGTGTGTGTGTGTGTGTGTGTGTGTGTGTGTGTGTGTGTGTGTGTGTGTGTGTGTGTGTGTGTGTGTGTGTGTGTGTGTGTGTATGTGTGTGTATTCCTTCTTTGTACCTTGCTGGTGCAAAGAAGGCAAAAACAGTACATGAGGTTTGAGGGATATATTTCAAGTACATATTGCTACGTGTTTGTCACTCACACACACAAAATATATATATATATATATATATATATATATATATATATATATATATATATATATATATATATATATATATGTATGTATATATCAACAAACTGACTGTATCCCACAGAGGCAGGGTGACCCAAAAAGAAAAACGAAAGCTTTTTTTGTTTTTAAGTTTAGTAATTTATGCAGGAGTTACTAGCCCCTTGCTCCCGGCATTTTAGTCGCCTCTTACGACGCGCATGACTTTCGGAGGAAGAATTCTTTTCCACTTCCCCATGGCTATGTATATGTATAATGTATATATATTCATGTGCTCTAGTATGTTTGTGAATGCATCTGCGGGTACGTGTGAGGGTGTCTTTGTATATCCTTGAGGATAGTATCTCCCCTCCACAAATACACACACACAAACTTCAGCTGATTAACCATGTAGTTATGACTGTATATCTCACAACTCATTACTCGAGTTATCCCCCATAATACATGAATACACTGACTATGAACATGAATCTTGCTTTCCTCTCCTCTCCTCTCTTCTGTCTGTCTGTCTGTCTGTTTCTGTCTCTGTCTGTCTGTCTGTCTGTCTGTCTCTCTCTCTCTCTCTCTCTCTCTCTCTCTCTCTTCTCTCTCTCTCTCTCTCTCTCTCTCTCTCTCTCTCTCTCTCTCTCTCTCTCTCTCTCTCTCTCTCTCTCTCTCTCTCTCTCTCTCTCTCTCTTTCTTTCTTTCTTTCTTTCTCTCTCTCTCTGTCTGTCTGTCTGTTTGTCTGTCTGTCTCTCTCTCTCTCTCTCTCTCTCTCTCTCTCTCTCTCTCTCTCTCTCTCTCTCTCTCTCTCTCTCTCTCTCTCTCTCTGTGCATCTTTCACTATCCTTTTTCGCTTCCTCCCATCTCTTTCGCTCTCTCCACCCTCCCCTCTCTCATTCTCTCCTTAGCCAGGCTGGCTGATTAGCGGACGGAGGTTCAAGCCTCCACCACTGCTTCTCATAAAGAAGTTAAACTAAAAAAAAACATCTACCCAGTCTTCTCTCTCTCCATCTCTCCCTTCTCCCTTTCCTCCCTTCCTTCCTTCCTTTCCCCTCTTTCCCCTCCACAGCTGTACAAATGTTATTCTTCACCCACACTCACGATAACATAAAAAAAAAAAATGGGCCGATTTCCAATGAAATTAAAAGTGGTTTCAACAAGAACGACAACGACAACGAAGACGAGCTAAAACAACGACTACGAGAACGAGAGACGACGAGAACTACGACGAAGTAAGAAAAGTGTTTTGACGATTGGCAAATATTTTTGTTAGTGGGTATAGGTTTGAGAATGACCTGCCTAGTATGGGCCAGTAGGCCTGCTGCAGTGTTCCTCCTTATGTTCTTATGATGGTAGTGAATACTATTGTAGCCATAACCATGTGATGGTAGCAGTGTAGCCAGAACAACCATGTGGTGGTAGCAGTGTAACCAGAACAACCATGCCATGGTAGCAATTTTTGCGTTTTTATTTTGTCTTGTTTATTGTATAGTTTGCTAGTTTTTTAGCATTATTTTTTAAACCTCTTTCCTTTCCTCTACTCCTTCCTTCGTCTTCCATCCCCATCCCTCCTCATTCACCCTTACCCATCATTCCTATGGGAGATAAGGCGAGATAACTGAGCCGTGGAGAGATGGTCAGATTTTCTCACCCACGAAGAGAAATCAGATTAAAAAAATAATCTGAGATTGAGCAGTGAGAGAGGAGAATGGATACAAAATAGATGCTGAACCAGCAGCAACAGCTTGGTTGGCCAGGCAAACACCAGACGAGCCTGGCCAATGGCCGGGCTCCGGGAGTACATAAACTCTCGGAACCCATCAAAAAAAGCTATCTGATCAGCCAGGCTGTTGGTGCTCGGTATGACCTGATCGCCTCCAGAGTGTGGGAAGATCGGGGAACCTGTTTACCTCCTGATGGCTTCGGAGATTATGGCCATTACCCCCGCGGTCCGGTCTCTGACCAAGTCTCCTGGTTGACATCTTGATCAGCCAGGCTGTTAATACTGAGATCTGATCTCCATCCATCAAGACTGATGGACTGAACACATCGACTCCAGGCTGGGAGACTAATTACCTCAAACTCCTCCTCATCTTCCATCGTTTTTCTGTATTGGACTGAAGAAGCCACTGGCTGGTTGAACGTTTCCACACTGAAGCTTTCCCCAAGTGTTGCACAAATGCCTTAGTTATCAAAACGTGGTGTTGCCACCTGGTGTTGCCACCTGGTGTTGCCACCTGGTGTTGCCACCGATAAGGATGAGTCGTCGTTCTTCTTGCACATCTTGGGTCGTTCCAGCTTCAGTTTCTACTTGGCTGAATCTGCTTTCGTCAGTATAACTCTATTATTGTTCTTAATATTCAGTACACTATAACACCATCATTAAAAATACTAAATTTACCGATAACATTACTAAAAGAATCGTTTAACAGTGAAAGTTATACCAAAATATTGCTGTTTTATTGAATAGAATATTATCAGAAAAAATGCAAAATTCCTTATTTTTCTCAAGCAAATTGAGCCCCTTGATTGTCTTACCAGTTCCCACTAATAAGGAAGCTGAACATATAACGACAGAGATGCTTTCAACAACGAGGTGACTGAATGTAACCAGAGAACGTTTAGATCTGCACGATTGGTGGTGCCAGAATGGGTGTTGGATATCTATCAATCATTCGCCCCATCAGTCTTGTGCATTTACCTAGCTGTGCTCTAGCTCCTGGCCCCGCCGCCGACAATCAACTGTCGCATATGGGGAAACCGCATTATTATATGTCCTTATTACAGTGTCGCTGAGGAAGCTATTTTACTAGTTCCTTTGGTTTTGTAGGGCACCTGACATCACTGTTCCATATTTCAGTCTCTGTCTCTGTCTCTCTCTCTGTCTCTCTCTCTCTCTCTTTCTTCTGGGGAAAAGGTGGAGGTACCAGGTGGTTATCAAGGGTGAAGGTGGTGGGGGTGCTAGATGAGTGAGGGTGGTGGGGGTGCTAGTTAAGTGAGAGTGGTGGGGTGCTAGGTGAGTGAGAGTGGTGGGGGTGCTAGGTGAGTGAGGGTGGTAAGGGAAGGTGGTGGGGGGTGCTAGATGAGTGATGGTGGTGGGGGTGCTAGTTAAGTGAGAGTGGTGGGGTGCCAGGTGAGAGAGTGGTGGGGTGTCAGGTGAGCGAGAGTGGTGGGGTGCCTTGTGAGACAGGGAGAGTGAGAAACTTTCTACCTGGGGTGACACACACTATCAAGGTGTCTTGGAGACATGACAGGCGACTAATGTCTGTATTTGCTTGCTAATTGTTTTCGCTATACCTCACCCGTCCCTCACGTGCCCTCCACTTCCCTCCATCCATCTCCCCTCCTCTCCCTCCCTCCTTCCCTCCCTTCCTCCCAGCCTCCCTCCCTCCCTCTACCTTTCCCATTTAAACTACTATTCATAACCATTTCACCCTCTCCCTCATTTCCTCTTCCCCCACCTCTCATTCCTTCTTCGCACCTTCCCCCTCCCTCTTCCAGTCCCCTACACCCTCTCTCCTATCACTTTCATAGGCAATTCTTCTCCCATAAACCAACAATAACCACCTTTAAATCTTGAAGACTGATGTTACGGCAGTTAAGATGTTCAAATGTTCATCATAACTCACGTATTGATAGCTGAAATAATATTAATGGTTTAAACAAATCACTGCGATTTAGTTAGGGCTGGAGGCAGAGAACAGGTTAAGAAAGGTCACTGGCGGTGTGAGGTCAGGTCAGGTCAAAAGGGGTGAGACGGAGAACTAAAGATTCCAGGATCCATGGGGGGCAACCAGGATAGGTCAACCGGGGTGAAAGGGGTCAACCATAGTAGGTCACCAGGGAGGTCACCTTCGTGTTCACACGAGACTGGCTCTTTTTAAGAAGTCTGTTCATCTGACTGGGTTCACTTTCCCAGTCCATCCGTCCAACTGTGTGTTCCCCAATCAGGTTCAATCTTATATAAAATCATCGTAAAAGTATCACATTATAAGGCCTAAAATAATTACATTAATAAACCTGCTGGCTCATGCTAGGCAGGGCCTTCTCATACCCAATCCTCATGACTCACGAAAAGTAATAACACAATTGCAAACAAATCACAGAAAGAGGAGGACTCGAACCCATGGCAAGAGAGTCCTAAAACTCTCGAGAAATAAACGCGCTAAAACACTTTAAATTCATGAAACACCTTTATATTTATAAAGTGGATGATTAAAGCTTCCGTGAGGCAGAGCTTCCATTGGTCTCTGTTTTTTCTCAGCGTTCAACTTAAATGAAAAAGAAAAAACTCCTGGAATGGTGAAGGAAAATAACAATGAAATCAATCAGTCAAGTTTCTGGGCGAGATTTACGTTAAACTCCTGCGGATTTAATTGCTCATTCGAAAATATTTTGTCTCACTACCGGGCAAAATCAGCGATTGTTTTTCCGCTAGAGGTAAAAGCATTTGGTCTCTCACCATTCTGGTGAGAGAGAGGAAGCAAACGAGAATGAAGAGACAAGGACTCCCTGGAAAGTGCCACTCAAACCCTGAGTGGCACTTTATCTCACTCAGTGCCGCTCAAGCCTCAGCTGGGCACGGACAGTCACCTTGCTTTGTGTTCGTGACGGTGGACTTATTATTAGCCTCACAGGACGGACACCTCAACACACTGGGGGTTACACAACGCCTGTGCAATGTGAAGCAGTCAGCTTTGATCGAAGAGGTTAGCTCCAATTCCTTGAATCATGAACCTTCCACCGGCATCAACGCATTCTTCTTGAAGGGCCTTGATGAGTCTTAGGTGTTGGCCAGTGGTGAAGTGGTACATTGTAGTGTGTCATGAGAATATAACTCCAGCTGGGCCAGGAGTTGGTGAAGGGTTCCAGCTGGGCCAAGAGCTGGTGTGGGTATTCCAGCTGGGCCAAGAGCTGGTGTGGGTGTTCCAGCTGGGCCAAGGGCTCCTAACAAAAGTTAGGAGCATCTCGGGCAAGTTACAACCTTTTACAACTCAAATTATGAAGCATAAATACCTAATGTAAACAAACACGAGCATCATCGGAGTCATTGTAAATTAAGAAGACAAACAAATGTTGTGTAATTCGATTCTTTATTGACAACGTTTCGCCCACACAGAGGGGTTTATCAAGTCACAAATAGATCTCCAACGGGAGAGGTCTCTGTGAAGAAGCGGGGCCAGGAGCTATGAATCGCGATCCCTGCAACCACAACAAGGTGAGTACAACTAGGTGAGTACACATACACATTCACACACACACACACACACACCAGCATGTTGTCTCCTTTTTAAAATGTGTTTTGATAAACAAGAACCTTCCAAACAGCAAAGAATAAACTCTACGAACGTAAACAAGGCAAGTGTTTACTCTGAGTTCCCCCGCCGCCAATCAAGCACTCAGGTGAGTGATTTCAGAGCACCAGGGTTCCCAGCGCCTTGAGTTTATATTCTTATATTCACGAGGAAGCGGCTAAATCAGGGTGGATCAAACAGCGTTTGGAAAAATGAGAGGTAAAAATGTTTGATCCCAGAAAGAAGAACGCTCCAGTTCCTAGGATCATGATAACTTTGCCAGCACCAACGCACCGCCTTGGTGGATACTAGTTTCTTGAGTGTTTATTCAGGTCCTGTTTTCTAACAGGCAAGATTTCCTAACCTCTATTAATAAATATTACTTTCACTGATTTAAAACTGAGTATCGGGGGAAGAAATAAGTGAGATATTGAAGAAAAAATTCAAAATGTGAGAACAAAGAAGCATATTGCTGAATTATACTTAAACTGGCATCATAAAAAATGAAATTGTTAGAGTAAAACATGTGAGGCAGTAAACCCTGAGGAGGTATCACCTTCGGTTTTAAAGCAATGAGCACAATACTTAAGGTATTCACTTTAGATTATCTTCCAACCCTGTCGATAAGAGGTGGGGCCAGGAGCTGGGACACAACCAAACAATTTTTTTTCCTGTGACTTGTTCTCAAGGAGAAATTGACTTTCACACTCTTGATAAACGAGTGTCTTCATGCAGAAAGGGCTCTAGATCCGTGAAATGTGAGCTGCCCTCCTCTCCCTCGGATTAAATCTCACTACCACCAGCTCTAAGTTAATGTTTTTTTAAATATATGTTAATTTTACTGAAAAACCTAGAATTTCCTAAAAATCTTTGATGCAAAATATGAAAAACTGAAATATCAAGGTGCTTTATGACCCATACGGATTTAAAGTATTCATATTAATGCAGGGATGTGAAAAACTCGAGGCACTGGGAACCCTGGCAGTGTAAAATCACTGCCAGGCAGTGTAAACATCTTCCTTGTTTATGTTCACTCAGTTTCTTGTTTGCGTTTTAGAAAGTTGTGTTTACCACAACATATTAAAAATGAGCAAACATGCTGATGGTGTGTGGGTATGTGTGCATGCGAGTGTGTGCGTATGTGTGCATGCGAGTGTGTGGGTATGTGTGCATGCGAGTGTGTGCGTATGTGTGCATGCGAGTGTGTGCGTATGTGTGCATGCGAGTGTGTGCGTATGTGTGCATGTGAGTGTGTGTGTATGGAAGTGTGTGCGTATGTGTTCATGTGTGTGTGTATGGAAGTGTGTGCGTATGTGCGCATGCGAGTGTGTGCATGCGAGTGTGTGTATGCTCGCGTTTCTATACACTCATGAGTATGGGCATGTGTCTATGTACGCATGATGCGCGAGTGCGTTTTTTTGGGCCATTATGTATGTGTTTGAGAATAAGCGTGCACGCGTTTGTGTGTGTGTGTGTGTGTGTGTGTGTGTGTGTGTGTGTGTGTGTGTGTGTGTGTGTGTGTGTATTTGTGTGTGTGTGTGTATGTTCTCACCTTTTTGTGGATGCAGGAGTCGAGTCTCAGCACCTGACTTTCATCTTGGCCTTTTCAGAGTTTACTCTCTCTCAGCCTAGTAGGACCTGTCATATATACCGTATAGCCTAAAAGCAGTCCATGAAACCTGCCTCCTAAATCCACAAGGGTCATATAACTACTTCACCTAGAGCATGCCACTTCCTTATATCCCCAGGCTGAAGAAAAACTCCCTGACATCCCGGTGGCTCCTCTGTATCTCTAAACTCCAGCTGTGCCCTGCTGGACCCGTTTCTCGCCTCTCGAACAGTCTATCCCTGTTCCCCCTGGCGAGTCCTCTAGCAATTTGTATGTTTTCATGATTTCTCTCCCGGTTGTTCTATCTTGTGTCATCATTTTTAGTTTATTTAGCCGCTCCTCACATCCCATAACGCCGAGAAAACCACAGGGGCATACTTCAGCATTTTCTCCAGTTTCGTTAAATTCTGTATCAAGTGAGGGTTCCATGCTGGTGGTTAATGCTCCCAGATGGACCTGAAGCATGTAAAAAGGACTGCGAACAACTCAATATAGAGATTTCTAAAAGATAGTCTTATATTTACAAAACAAGCATTCACTGGTGAGGTTATTCAGTTGATGTGTGACTGGCGATATGTCATTTCTAATTCTGTGCTGGTTATTATTTATTGAAATTCTTCTCTTCAAATGCTCCACCATTCTCCCGATTATCTTCTCCATACCTTACACACGTAAGTCAGTGACAGTGGTCTGCAGTACAGTGCTTCCAGTCTATCTCCTGTCTTAAATATGAGATTGCATTCACTGTCTACCAGACTTAGGGCGACTGTCTTATATCTTTTGACTTCTTTGTAGATTATTGCAGGAGATTCAGATAATGCTTCTGCTCTCTCACTTAGAACTCTTAGTGACACTGAGCTGGATATATAAAAATGGACCCGACAAAGTGTCACCATGTCAGATCCTTTTGCCATTAATGTATCCAGCTCACTCAAAAGTTTTTCCCACCTCTTTCCCTGCTTTATGTATAGTGTTCAGTACTCACGGGTGTTCACTTTGTCTTTCACTCTCTGGTGTTGCCCCTATTTCCACTGAGAACACTTCTTTAAATTGTTTGTTTAATGCCTCACAGACCTCCTTGTCGCTTCCAGTAAGCTCTCCTCCTCCCTTCTTCAGTCTTATTACCTGGTCAATTACTGTCGGCTGTCTTAAGATGTGACGTAGCAGTTTCGGTACAGACATTGCTTTTGCTAAGTCAGTCTCCGAGTCTTGCCCCTTTCATCTTACCCTTGTATATTCGGTTCTGGCTCTTCTGCTTGCCACTGTTCTGTTGTTGCTTTTTTAATAGTTTTTCCATGCTCCTACTCTATTTCCTTATTGCATCTTTGGTTGAACCACGGTGTCTCTATTCTTTCCACTTACTCTTCTCCTGGGTATTCAGTTCTACCCGGCACTTTCCAGCTAGGCACTCCATCTCATTCGTTCACTTTCCTTCCAGCTCCGTTTCCCACTGCAGTTAGGAATTTTCTCAACGACTCAAAGCTTTCTCTTCTGAAATCTTATTTCTGCCGACCCTCACCTGCCATTCTTTTCTCAAAGTTTACTTCCACAAGATATTTGACGTTCAGTTTAGTACGTTGATGGCACTGTAAGCTGAGGAGTAAAACGTAATGGAGAGAGAGAGACAAGAAAATAAATACCTGTAAATGCGGTTCCTCGGTATCTTCCCAGAGCGGGTATTCTGGGTACTTCAGTAGACAATCGGATTCACCACACGTTTTCAAGTGAAGCTGAATATATTCAGACATGTGAAATTATGTGCCGATAACAGCAGGTGAGAAAGGGTTCAGGTGAGGAGGAACGATTGAAAAGGGGTACAGCTGGGCACTACGCAGGTGAGGATAATAAGTGAATAGAAATACTAGAGGTCACTATGCATATGAGGAGGGGTACGGGTAAGGAAGTTACAGGCGGTAGGCACTAGGCGAGTGAAGGGCGCAAGTGCTAGGCACTAGGCAGGTAAAGAGTACAGGTGGCAGGCACTAGGCAGGTAAAGAGTACAGGTGGCAGGCACTAGGCAGGTAAAGAGTACAGGTGGCAGGCACTAGGCAGGTAAAGAGTACAGGTGGCAGGCACTAGGCAGGTAAAGAGTACAGGTGGCAGGCACTAGGCAGTTGGCAACACTAACACACAAGGGTGAACACTAACACTCTGGTATCACCAACACCTACACACACTCCGCTGATAAGCTATCTTTAAGGAGAAGAATTTATACCTCAAGACAGTTATTGCACGGCGGGTCGAGCCTCGTCACAAACTACTGACACTTTTCCAAACAAAACATCAGTGACGGAAAGAATAAAAGTCACAAAATCATAGCTGGAACAATTCAACAAACGCCCGAGTCAGGAAACACTTGTCCTCTTTCCTGACAAACCTTACTTAACCCAACCTAAACAACCGCACTTGAGAGAAGAGCCTTATGTCGACGTTTCGGGACGGACCGAAACGTCGTTGTAAGTGAGGCTTTTGTTGCATCGGTGACGAAAGACGAGATGAATTATTTCGAGAAAAAATAATGCCTTATTTTCACTGGAAGCGCTAAACCCATAAGAGCTATACAGCCCCCCCCCCTGGGGAAATGGGAAGCAATCAGCTTCGATCCAATTAAGGGAAAGATGGAACAAATTCTCTGGATCAAGAACCCCCTCACCGGGATCAAGACACTTTCCTTAAGTGGTCCACTTCGATAAATTACTGAGGACTACTACGTAGTTTTTGCCCTGAGTTAATTCAGAGTTTAAATCAATGTATCGAGCTGGCCAGAAAATTGTATTATTATTGTTGTTGTTGTTGTTATTGTTGTTGTTGTTGTTGTTGTTATAAATATTATTAGTGTTATAGTTGCAGATTTTTCTTTTTCAGTGTATGTGTGTGTGTGTGTGTGTTTTTATTTTTTATTTTTGGCTCTGACGGATGAAATTCAATGAAAAAACTACATTATCTTATCAGACGTTATATTACATACATCGCAAGATAGCTCACGTGTACACCTCCTTGGTGACAATATTATCTATAATGGGGTGAGATAGGGGCCCAGGACTAGGCACATTATGAGGCTCAAAATAAGCACAAAGTATATGGTCAGCCTTATAGTCTCTTTCCTGAACAGTGTATGCTTCAATTATCCACTTATTGGGGAATTTATTGATGGATACTGTAGTAACGTATGCGATATGTCAAGGTATCTTATTAATGAAAATAAGTTATACATGAAAATAAGATACCAGATATATTAAGCAGCTTTCCTCAATCGGTTTGCAACAGATAAGACAAACTGCATATATAATTCCAGAGGTACTCCTGTTAACCCTTTCGGGACCTAGTTCCTAGGCCTTTAGTGTATCCATAAGCTCTTGAGCTTATGGATACACTGAAGGCCTAGGATATGAGATGCACAAACAAATCGCTTCGGTGGCAAAATCTATAAAAAAATATAATTCTCTCAACCCAAATTAAAAGCGCAGCCCATAAGGTGCAGAACGTGGAGAGATTATATTTTTAATGAAATAAAATGTAGCAAATTTTCGAGAAAATATTGCTAATCATAACATTTGAATAATTATATATATGAAAGGGTGTGGGTCCCCTTGTAGTAACGAGCCCCTGGGAAGCAGCCCTAGGTCCACTACCTATGACTACTACGCCCCTATTAAGAAATACTGAACAGGTCATCCCAGGATGAGGGAGAGTTCTGGAGGTGGGGGATAGCTACCTTAGATGTGAGAGAGCCACCAACTGGGTGAGAGAGAGAGAGAGAGAGAGAGAGAGAGAGAGAGAGAGAGAGAGAGAGAGAGAGAGAGAGAGAGAGAGAGAGAAACATTAATTAGGTTAGATACCTCAAACGTTTCCAATTTCGCTTGTATAATCACATACTTTTTTTTAACAGAGGTTGAGTCTCAGTGCCTGGCTCCATCTCGTAACCTACTATCGACCGGCTCTTGCTGACCTCCAGTACCCTGCGCCCTATCATTTTTAAGGTACTCTATCAGCTTGATATTTTTTCACCCAGAGACGTATCATTATAGCGAGCGAGATAGCAGAGCTGGAAAAAAAAATACCGAAAGCGTTGAATGCCAGCATGGAACCAGTAAGGTGATTATATTACTGGAGTGTCTTTAAGAGCTGGAAATGTACTCTCTGGAGAGAAGACGAGAGCGAGATACGTGAAAATATGCACGTGGAAGGTACTAGAGGGTCTAGTGCCAATTCTGCACGCTTCCATAGCAATGTATTGGAATGGGAGATATGGGAGACGTTAAATAGATAAAGTGAAAAATAAGGGAGTCATTGGTACCATACGAGAACACTGTATCAACATCCTTGGGCCTAATTTTTTCAGCCTGCTACCAGCTGCTTTCAGAAATATTGTTGGAACAAGAACAAATGTTCTCAAGAGAAAACTAGATCTATTCCTCCACTGTGTGCTAGATCAACTAGGCTGTGATGGATGTATAAACCAGCGGACCGCCAACAGTGACAGCCTGGTAGACAAGCAATCAATAGGGAGGCTGGCTCTAGGCCGGGCCAGGCCGACACAAATCACATGTAAATCACTGGTAAAAAAATAATTCATAAATTCACAAGGAAGCGGTAAACATGTAGGGGTCATACAGCACTTGGGAAATGGGAGGCAATCAGATTAAATGCAAGAGAAGTGAGAATAGCTTTAACTCTTTGGATCAAGAGCCCATCCCCAGTATTGAGGCACAGCCCTTGAAAGAAACCAATAGTAAAAGAAATGTTTCCTATCATTCCTGTGGCACATCTTTGTTTTTAGTTTTTATACATTAATGTCTCTTAGCATTTTGTAAGTCATGATTATATCTCCTCTAGTTTTCACGATTCCAAAGAGGTTAGGTTTGGTCCATGTAACAATCTCTAATGCCTTCCTCTTGGTACCGACACTAATTTGGATGCAAACCATTGCATATCCTCAAGCTTTTGAATACTCCATGGCTGGTCTGACACTTGTCATGTACAACGTTGTCGAAAGACTGTCGAAGTTGTCTGGCTGACGTATGCTTCTGGTTAGATGGTCTGTGTGTAATTCACACCTGGCTCCTCTTCCAATGTTTGGTGTTTCTTTTTCTCCCGTTTTGCACTTTGCAACAGATCGTCACCACCCTTTTCCTCTTTGCATTACTTGGTATTTGCCGAGGTTAAATTCTAGTAGCCTCTTGTTTTACCAATTTTTTAACATGTTTAAGTAGTCTTCTATCATATCCCTATCCTCTTCCAATTTGTTTCCTCCCATTTTCTTTGTCAACAAAGAGTGATATGTAAGAGTCAACCCCCTGTGGGCTCTAGGTTGTTTACATATCGTAAATAGTAAGGGACAGAGTACTGGAATTTCCCAGTCCCCCTTCCCAGTTAAACAACTGACCACTTTAGCCATTGACTACAGTTTTGACCTCATCTTGAAATATTAATTGCCCTTGGAACGTGACATATTTATTAGAAAAATTTTCCCCTTGTCAATTAATTTAACCTGAACTTCACTAATAAATATCTGTGCTGTAAGCCTACACTCAATACAATGCAATTTCTGTTTATTGTGAGCCACGTATGAGCTCACGGCTGCCAAGGACATCTCTCCGTGACCGGCTGACCTTCGACCTGCTTGTACCTCCCTCTTTCGTGACCTGGCCCTGGTTTCTCTCCTTCCACGCTTGGCCTGATTCTACAGAACCTTAATAAACCATGAGAGTCAGCCGTGTTTGCCTTGAACCCGCTCAGCTACCTGCAACGCTACCTCTCAACCAGTCTATCTACTGAAGAATGGTCAAGCTGGATTGACCGGCAGACAAACGCTCCAAACTCAGTAGTGTGTGAACAGGGCGCTGTCTACCATAGGCCAGTATGCCTACTGCGGTGCTCTCTTTTATGAGTTTATGGAGAAAGTATTACCATCTGTGGACTACAAGATGCCACTTTTTGAGAAAGATTAAGCTACAAATGCCTTCGACAAGTCAGTGGAGGCGTTACTTTCGTAACTTTCGTAAACGCCACACAGCGTCTGGGAAGTGAGAGATAATGACTTTTGAATGGGGGAAATAAAGAGTAGCTACGATTCCTCGGATTAAGAGTTCTTCATCAGCACAAATGAAATACTCCTACAGAGAGACCAGTCATATGAAAACATGTGGACAAACACAGGTCTTTACATAATATATTTCACGTGTCTGAAAGTTCGAGCTGAGAGACGATCCAAAACCCTACAGAAAATGGAAATTAACTTTATGGAAAGTGCTAAACCTGTACAACGTCTGGGAAATAAAAGGAGTAGAGGAAACATCAAGTTTGACTCGAGGAAAGGGACGGTAGGTCCAGTTCCTTGAATCAAGAACTCATCGTTAGCATCAAGGCACTAACTACCCTTCAAGAGCAGGAAATAGCACATCACTTATTGATACTATATCTGAAATCTTGGGAGTGGAGCCACATTGGGCCTCAAGAAGATATTATACGATGATATAGCAATCTATGAGATGACTCAGGTATCAGAAGATAAAAACTACTTATGCAATATGATAAAAGAGTTTGTGACGTCTGTAGTTAGGAGTCCCCAGAGGGGTTTTTTCAAGTGGATACCTATTTTTTTTTCTTATGTCTTCCTTGAAAGCTCTCATTTATAACTCGAAAACGGCTCATCGTATCGGCTTTAAATTTCCAACGCTGGCATACTGTAACTAAGGGAAGGGTTGATGCAACTACTGGTACGTGCAGGTGTCCTCAGATGAATTTCATTCAGTCCTTTTCTGGACTTAGTTTCCATATAATAACTTAAGAATGGATCTTCTGATCGGCTTCTAATTTTCAAAATTGGTGAATCATACTTAAAAGAAAGGCTTAGGTAAATGCAATTTAATTATGCCTAGGTAATTAGGTGAAATAAATTCTGTTAATTAAGTGAAACCTTAAATTCAAAGAGAATTAGGTTACTTTGCTCACTCATTACGAGGATAAACTGTCAATGTTATTGAGGAATTTTGTCTTAAAATAATACAGTAATTTCCGGTGAAATAATTTAAGCCTGTTTCTGCCGAGAGGCTTCAGGCTTTTTTAACTGTTTGCAAATTTGACGATTTACTAACATAGCTAATAAATTTGACGATTTACTAACATAGCTAATAAATTTGACGATTTACTAACATAGCTAATAAATTTGAGGATTTACTAACATAGCTAATAAATTTCAAACTGTTGGATTCTGTGGGGTAACTAGAGAATTCGTCTTCTAGTCGGCTCCCAAAATTTTAGTACTTTTGTGGATTTCTCGAAATGAAGCGTAGCATTGATTTTGGGGTGAGTTTTACGTTAGCAATTTCGATAAATTAGTTGGTTACATGCAATAACTGGAGGATACATTTTTTAACCGGCTTCAAACTTTAACTGATATTGTATCGTATAGAAAAGTTTCCATTGATTTTGGCTTTTTTAGATGCCAGTTTATAAATTTTGCTGGAGAAATTTGTAAAATTGAAACCGATTTTCACATAAAATTTTGTGAATGCTTCAACGTCGACAACTTGAGGATAAAAATTATGAATGTCTTTAAACTTAAAATGCAGCGTGGAAGATTAGTCTCTGTACAGTAACTAGATAATGCCTCTTCTGGTAGGCTTTAAACTTCCAAAGGTGGCGTATCTTATTTAGTAAAAAGCTCAAATTGGTTTTGCGCTGTATAGATGCCAATTTGCAATTTTCACTGGAGAAACCTGGATATTAGTTTCATTGTGATAACTTGTCTCTTCTGACTGGCTTCACGTCTTCCAAACTGATATTTAACTGAGTTAAAAACTTATGCTGCACTCTGCACTACTTCTTTTGCGAGCATCGAGGCAGAGGTGACTGGGTTATTGTAATGCGAAGATTTCATTCTCGGATGGCACAGCCACCAAAACACATCTATTTAATATTAATTCCGGCTTGAGCAAACCAGGATATATTACTACTTCCCCACAACAGGACCCGGACACACATTATACAAACTTATTAATTCATGGCATGCTACTTCCGGCAGGAACTATCGTGGCCCATTGAATTCCACAGAGCGCTCTTCCTCTCCCCCCTCCTTCATCATCCCCTTCCCCCCCATTCCCCATGGCTCCATTATTCATCCCCAACTGCGAGTATTCCTTGAGCATGCCCTGAGTGCTCAATGGTCCTCTGCCCCCAGCACAGGCTCAACAAACTCTGCTGCATCCGTTCTATCCACCACCTGGGGTCAGCACTCTCAGTCACCATCCTTAGTTACCTCTCACTCTCTTCCTGGGATACCACAGTCTTCCCTGATGCCAAGCTTTCCCATAATTCCCCATTCTCCTGGGTGTGAAACGGAAGTCTGTTACGTGTTTTCCACTCTGGCAGGATTGCCGTTTGTTTCTCTGTTTCCTGAACCCTAAGAAGACAGGTAAATCTTAAAATTTCTGCATTCATTCGGATTGTGCCATATAACCCACACATGTATTGGTTCAGAAAGACGCGTAGGCGAACACTGGGACATATTTATTAGAAAACGTTTCGGTCCTGGGGCCTTGATCACTTCAAGGTCCCAAGACTGAAACGTTCTAGTGCTTGCTCACGTTTCTTTCTAAACCACTTTGCTGGTACAAATTACCAAGGTTAATACCATCTTAATTTATTAGTTTTTCGGTATTGTATCCCTCGCGTCGGTATTCAAATACCATTATTTTCACATCAAGAAATTGTCATATGACTTACCTGAGACCGTTTTCGCGAGATTTTTCCTGCGCTCTAAGACCAGTATTTGGACACTGAAGACAGGGGAATAACACTAGAACACTCTTAGGGATTATGAATTATGGACTGACCACCTCTACACTACGACTTCGAGCGTGATGGGCTGATTACATCGTCTTTGCACCTCTCCTGCTTCTGCTGCCTCCTCTTTACTCGACTGAAGAAGCGAAACGTTTCGGAATAAATATACCTGTGTGCAACACTTGGGTTTCTTTATTGTGGGAACGTTTCGCCAGTCAGTGGCTTCCTCATTCATCAACTTTCTTAGGGGGTTATTAAAGAAACTCGCTTTCAAAAATTCTTTCAGAGAAACCATTTAAGAGATGGCAGATCACTTTAATATATCTGAAATATTGAGATTTTCACATTTTCGCCTCTGTTAAATCAACTTGCTTGTAATACTGTAACGTGTGTCAAGGATGAGTTGTGTGTCACAGGATGAGTTGTGTGTCACAGGATGAGTTGTGTGTCACAGGATGAGTTGTGGGTGTACAAACTACTACTCATGATGAGCTGCGGTACGCAAGTTACCACTCAAGACGACCTGCGGTACGCAAGCTACCACTCAGGACGACCTGCGGTACGCAAACTATGACGGAATGTTCAAGAGAAGAATAAAAAAAAGTGAGTCTTACGCAAGCATTCATTCTTAACTCTCTGAGAGAGCTGATATGAGGTCACTTGTACAGCTTATGAGTCACTCCAAGGTGATGCCTCCCTCCATGCCTCACACCCTCCCTCCATGTCTCTCACTCTCCCTCCACCCCCTGCATGCCTCTCACCCTCCCTCCACCCCCTCCATGCATCTCACCCTCCCTCCACCCCCACATGCCTCTCACCCTCCCTCCATGTCTCTCACTCTCCCTCCACCCCCTCCATGCCTCTCACCTACCCTCCATCCCCTCCATGCCTCTCACCCTCCATTCACGCTTCTCTCTCCTTCCGACGCTCCTCACCCTCCCTCCTTATCCCTACCCATTCCTTCATGCCTCTCACCCTCCCTCGATGCTTCTCACACTCCCACTTATCCCTCATCCTCCCTCCTTATCTCTCACACCCCTCATACCCCATTTAGAGCTCCACACATTTCCTACAGTTAACTCCCAATTCCACTCTCACTCCCTATCTTCTCTCCCTTCCCCTCTCACTCCCTCCGTATCCCTCCCTTCCAATCCCTCTCAATCAGTAGTTGAAACACAAACTTCTTCCACTTTTAATGCATTCTACTGTAAGAAAAAATCTTGAATCCGTTTGGTTTCACTTTTTTCCCCTTAACAGCTGTGGCTTCATGTTATCATGTTATTTATGTTATCACTACGCTTTTATGCTCTTTTACAACCTTGTTTGTGTGGTTATCAGGACGTCATTTTACAACCTTGTTTGTGAGGTCACCAAGACGTCATTTTACAACCTTGTTTGTGTGGTCACCAAGACGTCATCTTACAACCTTGTTTGTGTGGTCACCAAGACGTCATTTTACAACCTTGTTTGTGTGGTCACCAAGACGTCATTTTACAACCTTGTTTGTGTGGTCACCAAGACGTCTTCTTACAACTTTCTTTGTGTGGTCACCAAGACGTCTTCTTACAACTTTCTTTGTGTGGTCACCAAGACGTCTTCTTACAACTTTCTTTGTGTGGTCACCAAGACGTCATTTTACAACTTTCTTTGTATGGTTATCTTTAGTTAACAGTATTTCATCATGCCTCTTTTTTCCTGCTTTGGTAGCCAGTATGTATCTCTTCTTCTGATTTTATCTATGATTTTTTTTTTGTTGGGTGTGGTCACCACACTGTAGCTGCATACTTCCAATTTTGGCCTAATGTAGCTTGGGCCAGTAGGCCTGCTGCAGTGCTCCTTCTCTCTTATCTTCTAATATGTTGTAAATAGTTTTAAAGATTCTCCATCCATATATTTGTAAGCTGAGTTGCATGTGACCTTCTCACAATTCCATTTGCATGAACTTCCGGATTATTATTATTATTATTATTATTATTATTATTATTATTATTATTATTATTATTATTATTATTATTATTATTATTATCATAACTAAGCGCTAAACGCATAAGGGTCATACAGCGCTGATAAGCTTCCGGATTATTTTTTTTTTTAAGTAAACGGTAACCAGTGGATTCTTCTTATTCAAACTTTCAACACATTGTTACAGAGTTTCTTTGCTTTATGTGGCCTGAATTCGCTCTCTCCCATTTCCATTCCATTGTATTTATTTACATAAAATTCCATCATCCATCTCTCTCCTTTATTTTGTCAAAGTGATCCATTTTTTTATTGTTAATTTGACTTGAAAAATACGTCAACTGATAATATATTTATAAAGTTTTCTATTCTTTCTGGTAAGCATTTCCCCCCTCCCATATATTCATCCTGTGGACGGTAGTTGAAGAGTATATGGATACACAAAAGGCCTAGGAACTAGGCCTCAAAAGCTATGCAAAAAAACCTCAAAGTTCGACTAATTTCAAAAGTTAAAACTCAGATTAATGTCACCTCAGCCACACTAAAAATGATGTACCGATCTTTTATTTTATGGACGAGAGGAAGATGAAGATAAACGTGAGTAAGGAAGATGAATGAGCGAGGCAGTGATGAGTCTCGACACGGTAAGTGCTGTGATAAGTGAGTTATAAGTGAATGAATTATAAGAGTTATCTCTGCAGGGTGAGGCAGTGTGGGTGAGTGAGGCAGTGTGGGTGAGTGAGGCAGTGTGGGTGAGTGAGGTAGTATGGGTGAGTGAGGCAGTGTGGGTGAGTGAAATAGTGTGAGTGAGTGAGGCAGTGTGGGTGAGTGAGGTGTGGGTGGTGAGTCAAGCAGTGTGGGTGGTGAATGAGGCAGTGTTGATGGTTAGTGAGGCAGTGTGGATGGTGAGGCAGCGTGGGTGGTGAGGCAGTGTGGGTGGTGACTTAGTGGAACTCTACTGTACAGTACATGGGACATGTTCGGTAAGACAATCGTTTTTCCGCGCATCATAATGCGTCATTTTTGCACGAATTTAACCAAAACTTCAAGGTTAAGTTATTAAACCTTGAGTTAACATATATTTGACCTATATTTAACCTATTTTCTTTTATCCATTACCCGGAATAAATTTCGGAATGTTCCCATTAACATAAAATAAATTCTTACCTCAAGACGATTCCGGGGGTCACCGCCCCCGTGGCCTGATCCCACACCAGGCCTGCTGGTTGACAGCATGATCAACCAGATAGTTGGTGCTAGCACCAAGTGGACCAACGTAAGCACCAGAGCCCAGCTAATCAGGAACTAACCTGAAGGAAGGGTATTGGATTTTGGACCTGTTACTCCTACTGAATCATCTCTTCCTATTTCATTGAGTCCCTACTTTACACTGGAGGTATTTTCCGCAGACCTGTCAAACCTTTGGCTTTTGTGAGAAGTCATTTTTCGGTGAGCAGATTTCAGAACAGTCCATTAGAATTTTCCAGGAGGAGATTATGATTTATTTTCCTTGCTTACGCTCCCGGGAATATAGTTCATGGGACATTAGGCATTCTCAATATTTTAGGTCCTTGACTAAGTTTATCCAGTCAGTGAAAATTCTCTGTACATTCTCTAGTTCAGCAATTTCACCTGCCTGAGAAGGGACATTTGGTGTACTTGATATCAGCATGTTTACACCCTTCCGGACACACGTTGTCTAAACCTATTTTTTTTTTTCTGTTCAATAACAGCCCCTTGTAAGGCATGCGAAATTGTAGTTTTTGTTTTGACAATGTACAGAGAACCTTCACTGGCCTTATTAAGTTATATAATTAACCTAAAAAACAATTAAGTAAAAATGAGCAAATAAAAACGACTGCCACGCGTCTGGCAGCGCGATGTCTCGACTAAAAGATGCATTTGCACGTTTCTCACAGGTGGCAACCAGAGAGTCCCTCATTTCCAGTTTTACGAACATTCTAGCGTCCACCCACACACCCATGCAGCCACCCACACACCCATGCAGCCACCCACACACCCAGGCAGCCATCCATATACCCAGACAGCCATCCACACACCCATGCAGCCACCCACACACCCAGACAGCCACCCACACACCCAGACAGCCACCCACACACCCAGACAGCCACCCACACACCCAGGCAGCCACCCACACACCCAGACAGCCATCCACACATCCAGACAGCCACCCATACACCCAGACAGTCACCCACACACCCAGACAGCCACCCACACACCCAGGAAGCCACCCACACACCCAGACAGCCACCCACACACCCAGGCAGCCATCCATACACCCAGACAGCCACCCACATTCCACGCAGCTACCCACACACCTACGCAGCCACTCACCCACACACCCACCCACACACCCACCCACACACTCAGGCAGCCACCCACATCTCACTCGTTCACTACACAACAAAAATACAAGAAAAAGATGACGACCTTACCATCGAGTTCCAAAATTATCATTATCACATTCGCTACCATTCACTACCACAGCCATAATTCTCATCACCATTTATTCCACCCGTAACCATCATTCATCACTATTCACCACCATCACCACTCACCACCACCACCATGGACAAGCGGGCAATTTGTCAGAGCGAAATTCATATACAAAAAATGATAAACGGGACAATAGCCGTTTATTGTGTCTGGGCTGATGTTGTAAACAAGAGAGAACAGCTGGCGTGACTGTACAAAAGGGCTCATAAACTATCTTTTTTTTTTAGACCCTTTTTTTTTGGTGCCTAACTAATGTGGAAATTATCTCAAACTAGGGCTGGGTTTAGGGCGAGGATGATGAATATGGGGAAGCGCAAACATACCCCCCAGGGGCATACAGCGCCTGGGGAATGAGAGAGACTCAGATTTTATCCAAGGGTAGATCCAATTCCTTACATCACGAACCCTTCACTGATAACGAGGCACCACTCTTGAGAGGGTAGATAAGAGTGGCGATTTTCTTTTGGTTGCAGTGCGCCTTGTGAGTAAAATTGTTACAGATATTTAGTAAATTGTAAATATACAACCGGATGTATTTCTGTGAACGTTTTATGAGGACTAGTACCTAGATTTTTTAAAAACTAGTTCCTAGTTTTTTTAAGGACTGGTTCCTGGGTCTAGTGCTTCCGTCCACAAGATCGATGAACAAAACTATCTTTCTCAGGATGGATACGGGGCGTACAATAACTAATCGCTTCGGAGGTTATATATATATATATATATATATATATATATATATATATATATATATATATATATATATATATATATATATATATATATATATATATATAATATATATATATATATATATATATATATATATATATATATATATATATATATATATATATATATATATATATATAGGAGGTACCACCTCTAGAACTTTACTGGGAACCCTCATCCTCAGAGAAGACAATAAACGTACCTCAGGGAAAACTCGAGGTTCTCCCCGGAGCTGTTTGAATATATATATATATATATATATATATAAACAACCTTTGAAGAGTTTCGAGAGTATCTACTCTCTGAGCCCGGCCATGGTCCAGGCTCGTCTGGTGCTTGCCTGGTCAACCAGGCTGTTGCTGCTGGAGGCCCGCTGCCCCACATATCCATCACAGCCTGGTTGATCTGGCACCTGGTGAAGATATTTGTCCAGTTTCCTCTTGAAGGCTTCTACACTGGTTCCAGCCGTGTTTCGGATATCTTCTGGTAAGATGTTGAATAGTCTGGGACCCCGGATGTTAATACAGTGCTCCCGTATTGTCCCCACAGCACCCCTGCTCCTCACTGGGTTTATTTTACACTTTCTCCCATATCTCTCACTCCAGTATGTTGTTATGGCAGTGTGCATTATTATTATAATCAAATAGAAGCGCTAAACCACAGGGGTTATACAGCGATGGCAGTGTGCAGATTTGGGACCAGGCCCTCAAGTACTTTCCAGGTATATATTATCATGTATCTCTCTCTCCTCCGCTCCAATGAGTACATGTTCAAGACTTGAAGGCGTTCCCAATAATTTAGATGTTTCAATAGCTCAATGTGAGCCGTAAACGATCTCTGGATTTGTTCCAGCTCTGCTATTTCTCCTGCCCTGAGATTGCTTTAATGACCCTCGTGTGGTCGACAGGCTTCAAACCCCATTAACCTAGAAACCATCGCCCCCGCGGCCCGGTATTCTAAGTGGGGGAGCACTAGCGATTTGAATATTGTCACCATCGGCATTATTTCCCTTGTTTTGAAAGTTCTCAATACCCACCCCGTCATCTTCCTGGCTGTTGTGATCTTTGTCTTGTTATGGTCTTTAAACGACAGATCAGCAGACATAATTATTCCCAAGTCCTTTACGTGTTCCTTTCGTTCTATGTGGTGACCCTCTTGCGTTTTGTATATAGTGTTCCTTTTGAGTTCTTCATTTTTTCCATACCTAAGCAGCTGAAACTTATCACCATTGAACGTCATGTTGTTCTCCACTGCCCATTGGAAGACCCTGCTTATGTCCTCCTGTAATTTTTCAGTGTCCTCTACCGTAGTGACTTTCATGATTATTTTAGTGTCATCTGCAAATGATGATACAAAAGTGTGCTGGATGTTTTTATCTATGTCTGCTATGAGGATGAGAAACAGCAGAGGTGCCAGGACAGTGCCTTGGGGCACTGAGCTTTTGACCTCGCTGATGCTGGATCTTGCCCTGTTCACTACTACTTTTTGTGTTCTGTGTGTTAGGAACTCAAAAATCCATCTGCCTACCTTCCCCGTAATGCCTATGACCCTCATTTTTGTGCGCTATCACTCCATGATCGCATTTGTCAAACGCCTTTGTAAAATCTGTGTAAATCACATCTGCGTTTTGGTCGTCCTCCAATGCCTCCGTAATTCTGTCATAATGGTTCAGCAGCTGTGACAGGCATGATCGTCCCTCTCTAAAGCCATGCTGGTTCGGGTTATATATATATATATATATATATATATATATATATATATATATATATATATATATATATATATATATATATATATATCAGTTGTATAACTTAAGGGGCGTGTAACTTGTGCTACAGTAAACCAGAGGCCTTATTCTAGAGTATCTTACATTAGCTGAAGTTATGCGGTTTGCTCAAGAGAAAAATCAGTAATTGCAGTTCCATGGTTTGCTTAAAGCAGGAAAACACTGCGAATTACTTTCCTGACGAAGACTCATTAATGTATTCCCATAAAATTACAAGAAACCATATAGCAATTTCTTGTTCAGCGATGCAGGTACAGGTCGTCGCCAAGCACAGGAAGTCACCAGCAAGTGGTACAGAAGGCCACCTACAAGTGGTCACCATCAGACACAGAGGAATGACTTTTTGTTTTGAAGTCACTGTGTGCTTAGTAATTTTCTCATGGGCCTTTGATCTGTGCCTCAAGAGTTTCACATTGACCTGCTTCATTACAAGGTCACCAGCAAGTGCAGGTCACTATCAGGCACAGGTCACCAGCAGGGGCAGGTAGTCACCAACAGCCACCAGTATTCCTCACTCCAGGCAGGTGCAGGAGATACACCGGATGTTGGGACCTCGAAGATAACAGGACTGGCGGGCCGTGGCGCCTTGGTCAGCCCGGGGCAGGGCGGGTTGTGGGCGGCCCTCTGGGCGTTGAGCACAGACGGGACGACAGAGGAGGTTGGCAGGGCGGAAGGGAGGGGGGAGTTAGGGCGGGAGGAAATGGAAGCAGGGCTGGAAGAAGGGTTAGGGAGGCAGGGTGTTAGGAAACGTTTGCAAAACAAAAACATAAATATGACAGTATCTCAGACAATTTGCACCTTAAAATGAGTAGAAAATGGAAAGATGATTAAATGTGATTTTTTTCGAAATATAACCTCAATTCTTTTATTTGCGTCAACAAACTAGGCTCGGCCCATGACCGCGGCCTAGTCATGGACCGGGCCGCGGGGGCGTTGACCCCTGAAACACCCTCCAGGTATACCCCATGGAAATAAATGGTATAAAATACCGACACAATGGAAAAATAAACACATAAGCAGTATAATGTGATCCTTTATTGACAACGTTTCGCCCACGCAGTGCTTTATCGAAGTCAGACAGATCTACCTGGAAAATGAGCAACATAGAGATATATAGGGTACAGTCAGGTGGAGAATGCTGGGTCAGATGGAGAAAGCTGCATGTGAGTCTTAAAAGTAGTGTGAAAACATAGTGTGACTTAAAGGACCTGCAGTGTACCATTCTTGAGTTCTAGGTGGGATAGCGTTGAAGAAGTTTCTTGGCAATAGGTTCAGCTATGTTGTAGAAGCCGTTGTTCTGGTTAAAGTTGTTGGACATACAGATGAGTGATGATTCTAGGATTCTTCGGTATTGCGTGTTGTCTTCTCTGGCGATGAGTCTTGCGTTTCTGTAGTTGATTAAATGGTTGTGTAAATTTCGGTGTTGAACACAGGCATTTCTTGAGTCGTCAGATCTGCCTGCGTACTGGTGTTCTGAAATGCGTGTTTGTAGGTCTCTGGATGTTTCGCCAACGTATAATTTGCTGCAGCCATTACAAGGGATTGTGTATACCCCTGCCGTGGATTGAAGCTTTTCCTGTCTGTTACTGGTAATGTCCTTAATGGTGGTGGATGTGGAGGTGGATACTCGGAATGAGGTCTTAGAAAAATGTTGAAACTTGTTTGGAAATGGGTTGGTGGGAAGGACTATGTATCTCTTCTCAGCAGTGTCTTCTCTGGGTGTGTTGAAGATGTTTAATGCCCGTCACTTCATTAGAGACTGCAGACGACGGGCATTAAACATCTTCAACACACCCAGAGAAGACACTGCTGGAAGAGAACATAGTCCTTCCACCAACTCCATTTCCAAACAAGTTTCCAACATTTTCTAAGACCTCATTCCAGTATCCACCTCACATCCACCACCTAGGACATTACCAGTAACGAGGAAAAGCTTCAATCCACGGCAGGATACCAATCCCTGTAATGGCTGCAGCAATATACGTTGGCGAAACATCCAGAGACCTACAAACACGCATTTCAGAACCCAGTACGCAGGCAGATCTGACGACTCAAGAAATGCCTGTGTTCAACACCGAAATTTACACAACCATTTATCAACTACAGAACGCAAGACTCATCGCCAGAAAGCAACACGCAATCCGAAGAATCCTAGAATCATCACTCATCTGTATGTCCAACACTTTACAGAACAAGGCTTCTAACATAGCTGAACCTATGCCAAGAAACTTCTTCAACGCTATCCCACCTAGAACTCAAGATGTACACTGCAGGTCCTTTAAGTCACACTATGTTTCACACTTTAAGACTCACATGCAGCTTCTCCATCTGACCGCATTCTCCACCTGACTGTACCTATATATCTCTATGTTGCTCATTTTCCAGGTAGATCTGTCTGTGACTCGATAAAGCCCACTGCGTGGGCGAAACGTTGTCAATAAAGGATCACATTATACTGCTTATGTGTTTATTTTTCCAGGTATACCCCACATCGTTAGCTGTGATGGAATATGGCACAGAAGCATAGTTAGCTTTTGTTCACACTATTTAACTATTATATAAGCTCGGTCAACAGCACATTGCTGATGTATCCAATTTACTAAATTTAATATATCCACGTTACTTTAATTTAAAAATTATAGCCCATTCATTGTTCTATAAATGCTATACTTATTATTGTTTGAAATTTATGTAGAAAATTCACAGCATATATATTGAATGAGATTAATACATTAATGACCATAACCTCATTTTCTAATGACCACACGTGTATATACTTGTGAAAATTCTTATTTACATGTGAAATGATATTCCATGGTATGATGAGAGGACCAGCTTGGAGGCGTACTTGGTACTCCTCCAGCGACCTCTGAGGAGAACCTGGTGATATAACCCAGCGGGAGGAAAAAAAGCGAAGGGAGAGTACAGGGGGCAAAAACTAATCCTGGGATTGGGTGCTGGAATAGAGAAGGGAGGGTGGTGGTATCTAATGCCCTACAGGCGTCTTCAAAAAACAATTGGTATTTAAGATACGTTAGAATTTCGATAATACCCAGAAAGTGTACACCAAACCAATATCTCCCGGTTCCTTTTCACTACAATTTAAGCGCAATACCACCTTGAGTGTTCCCAGGTGACTGTAGTTAAAATGGTACTTACCTGCTGAAGATGTACCCTACCAGGTTCCCACATACATAATACTTACCCACTAAGAATGTCCAAGACACAAGATCACACACTCACCTAAGATGCAAAGACAAAAAAAAGACAGTTATGTTTAATATAAAAAAAAAAAATAAGCTACACATTTTATTGTATAAAAATACCACAAATTTCACTGCCCGCGTTGGATAACCCAAGCTAATGGATGGTAATGTTCACATAATATTGAACTCCAGGTGTACTGGAACTATACCTTAGATCTCTTAACAACTGTACTCATATGTTTGACAGTATCCTCGTCGCCTTATTGAAATTTTCCAGGATTGGCTGACGGATTTTATTACTCCATTGAAGTAACCAGTCCTGTGCGATGGAATGTGAAATAGAAATATAGTTAGTTTTGGTAACTTAGGTATAAAATAGGGTAGCCACATCACGCGAGTGTTTTTATCAAATAAATTATGAAAAATAGGGAGGCCGTATATTGCTGATATAAACAAATCACACTGTTTATATTCTTCCAGCTGTGACGGGCAGGGGAGAGAGAGAGATAATTTGAGTCTCATTTAGACCAGGTAACGAAATAAAAAGCGTGTGTATGAATTGGATTCAAGTCGTAATGAACGACTGTAAGTGAATAAACAGAAAGGTGGATGTGGTGTTCGAACCGTGATCCCGAGATTGTCAGGTTCAGCGATTTACCGCTGAGCTACAGAGCTTCTAATAGGAAGGTTTCACAGAAGGCACTGCTGCGTCCTGTCTGCACCAGAGACCACCATCTGTGACCCAACTGTCCTTTCCCACAGCACCAGCAACCTTCACAGTAAATCTATTCCCTGCATACTTTTTATTCCGACAATCGTATAGTCGATAGACTCAAGGCCTATCGGCAACACGATTATTATTAAGGCTGCAAGTCACTTCTTACCTGGTATTTGATTATGATGTGTCTCTCTCGCCTGCGATCCAGTGAGTACAACTCCAAGCGTTCTCAGTAATTAAGGTGTTTGACGGAACTTATATGTGCAGTAGAGGTTCTCTGTACATTCTCCAGATCTGAGATTTCCTCTGTCTTGAATGGAGCTGTTAGTGTACAGCAATATTCCAGCTATTCAAGAATACTTTAATCTCTAAAGTATATTTTACACTAAGCTCTCGGAGTATATACAGCAACATACACCCCACAGTGTATATATCCTGTGATCAAGAGTGAGATAATTGTCAGAATATACACAAAATGAGCAGACGGGTTGACGACGGACCACAAACCAAAAGAAAACAAATAACAAAGTGGATACGTGATCCACTTGGACCATCAAGCTTCAAGCAGCTCTGGTATCACTAACGTTGATTCAGCTTTGATATCGCTAACACTGATTAGGACGACACTTAAAGCATCTCTGGTATCACTAACTGATTCAGAAGAACTGTCTTGTTCACATCACCCAGATTAAGCGTTTTAAACTAACAGAGTCATCACAAGAACTACAATTACATCGGGTTAAGAGAAAATAATGTTCTAAATTATTATTATTATTATTATTATTATTATTATTATATTATTATTATTATTATTATTATTATTATTATTATTATTATTATTATTATTATTATAAAGGACTTTTGACTAAAACTATGATGGCCTTGGTACAGATACGTAGCTTTTATACAAAAGTTAATATGCACTGCGAAATTAGTCATGGACCAGACCGCGGGGGGCGCTGACCCCCGGAACACCCTCCAGGTATACTCCAAGTATATACAGAGATATTCATCTTTATTAGTATATACAATGAGATATATCTACACAACTCGTTGTATATAGACCGTGAGATGGAAATGATCACAGGCTTATACAGCACTCGGGGAGAGGATACACTATACCAGCAGCACATGGCAAGGTGTATACAGGTTTGAGGGATTAATTGAGATTGTTTGTCCTGTGCGTCTCTAGTAGTGTGAGTGTTGAAGGCAAGTCTTACTGCCTTGCGAGTTACTTATTCACTAATTATCATTTGCTCACTCACTCACATACTAACTCATTCACTCAGCCCACATTCACTCGCTGAGTCGTTCATTCAATCACACTTACATTCACACATAAAGCAAATATCCTGCCTCACCATTATCACCAACACTAACATTACCACCTGCGCGCCATCATCACCACAACTTGCCCCACCATTATCACCACCAACACTACCACCTGCCTCACCAATATCACCGACCACTACCACCAGCAACGACAACAACACCAACCATAATAACACCATCACCATCACAACATCAAACGGCAATTAAATTTCCAATTGCCTAAACAGATTATTCTCTTTATAATTTTCTTCTATAATATATTTCCTGTCGACACGAGCTGAGTCATTCGACAACAAAACAAATAAGAAAATAAATCAGCAAAGACGCTAAAACAAAAAATTATTTTCTTTTAAATCCCTCTTACTATTATTATTATTATTATTATTATTATTATTATTATTATTATTATTATTATTATTATTATTATTATTATTTATAATTCTTGAAGTATTATACTGGTACGGAAATATTGGAACTATAATACTCTACGAATAATACTGTAACTATAAATGCTGGAACCAATGTCGTCTGTTTCCGTTCCATCATACGATTTATTTACTTCATCTATTTTTTTTGGCCTGTTTGTGTTTTCCAAGTTAAGTGTTTGTCTTGGCCGCTGTGTTCACCTTCACATGGTTTGTCTCTCACGGCGGCTGCTGGAGAAGAAGGAGAAGGAGTAGAAATAAGAATACATGGGAGAACATTGGAAAGACAGATATCGGAAAACTTTAGAGTTCACACCTACGCTAAGAGCTATCTATTATCGAAATTACGTATTATTTTAAAAAATCTGTCTAAGGCAAGAAGAGAAATGGGGGGTAGCTTCAATTCTTATTTCAAAAGCCCTAGAGATGCATCAAGGCATCTCCTTGGATAGGTAGTTCCCAGGCCTGTGTACCGACCCCACGGGCTGGTGTACACAGTATGGAGATGGGACGCAAGCTAAACTGGACTCTCAATTCCTGGACGGACGACCCTCCATAAACCTTGTTTACATGACCACTCTCCATAAATACTGTTTACATAGGAGAAGTTACATGTGTTAGCACCTCACAGCTTTCATATTTTTCCCCTTTCTCTTCACCTTGTGAATGAAAATAAGATACCGGATATTTAAAGGAAATGCACTAAATTTGTTTGAAACAGATGAAATATAAACAATATAAACAATATATATATATATATATATATATATATATATATATATATATATATATATATATATATATATATATATATATATATATATATATATCTTCTTTCTTCTTTCAACACGTCGGCCGTTTACCACCGAGGCAGAGTGGCCCAAAAGGAAAAACGAAAGTTTCTCCTTTTACATTTAGTAATATATACAGGAGAAGGGGTTACTAGCCCCTTGCACCCGGCATTTTAGTCGCCTCTTACGACACGCATGGCTTACGGAAATAAGAACAAGCACTAGTAAGAAAATAGAAGAAAACCCAGAGGGGTGTGTGTATATATATATATGCTTTTACATGAATGTATATATATATATATATATATATATATATATATATATATATATATATATATATATATATATATATAAACAATGTCTCTACGTCCACAACAGGACTCGAACCTGCTAACTCTGTATCAGAGTCCACAGTACTTTACCACCGAGTCAGACCCCAGATAAGTTTGGGCGCCTAGCCGAAGCTACACGATGTTATCCCATACCTCTGGGCACCAGGTTCGTCTGTTTGCGAATTGTTAAGCATATACACGGTGCCCCGTGGCCTGATCGCTAAAGCTCTCGCTTCACATGGCGAGGGTCTGAGTTCGATTCCCAGAGCGGGTAGAAACATTGTGTGTGTGAAAATAGAAAAAAAAAACCTCGCTCGGGTGTTTTTTCTATTTTCACTGTGGTAGTTTTATATATATTTGCAATCACGCATTTATAAACAGAAATAACTATATATATCCAGATGTTCTCCTCTTACCCTTTTTGTGGCCGGGTTCCTAGTTTTTTGCGTGTCCATATGCTCTTGTACTACCTCCTACAGGATGGATATTGGGTGCACAATTAGCTAGCCACTTCGATATACCTTTGATATACCTTTGAAGAGTTTCGAGAGTATCTACTCTCTGAGCCCGGCCATGGGCCAGGCTCGTCTGGTGCTTGCCTGGTCAACCAGGCTGTTGCTGCTGGAGGCCCGCTGCCCCACATATCCATCACAGCCTGGTTGATCTGGCACCCGATGAAGATACTTGTCCAGTTTCCTCTTGAAGGCTTCTACACTGGTTCCAGCGATGTTTCGGATATCTTCTGGTAAGATGTTGAATAGTCTGGGACCCCGGATGTTAATACAGTGCTCCCGTATTGTCCCCACCGCACCCCTGCTCCTCACTGGGTTTATTTTACACTTTCTCCCATATCTCTCACTCCAGTATGTTGTTATGGCAGTGTGCAGATTTGGGACCAGGCCCTCAAGTACTTTCCATGTATATATTATCATGTATCTCTCTCTCCTCCGCTCCAATGAGTACATGTTCAAGACTTGAAGGCGTTCCCAATAATTTAGATGTTTCAATGGCTCAATGTGAGCCGTAAACGATCTCTGAATTTGTTCCAGCTCTGATATTTCTCGACGACAAATCTCTCTCTCTCTCTCTCTCTCTCTCTCTCTCTCTCTCTCTCTCTCTCTCTCTCTCTCTCTCTCTCTCTCTCTTCTCCTTCTCTCTCTCTCTCTCTCTCTCTCTCTCTCTCTCTCTCTCTCTCTCTCTCTCTCTCTTCTCTCTGCTCTTCTCTCTCTCTCTCTCTCTCTCTTTCTCTCTCTTTATTGCTTCTCTGCCTCTACCCCCATCGTGGCCTGGGCTGCAGCCCTCATCTTGGACTGGTCTCCAGCTCCTCCTTTCCCTTCTTCCCTCCTCCTCCCTCCCAATCCTTCAACTCCCTCATCATCCCTCCCTTCTGCTTCCACCCCCTCTCATCCCCCTTTCTCATCAGCATCCCACGCTCTCCTTAACCTCTCTCCTTCTTTCTTCCATCACTACATTTTCCTTCCTTCTTTTACGATACGTGGACTTTCTCTATTTCTACTCTTATCATTTCCTTCTATGTCATCCCTTCTATTATTTCTCGTATCACATCTTCCTTCGCATCTCCCTCACTATTTTTATCCTTCCTTCCACTTTCCCTCCCTCCCCCCCTACTCCTCTCTCTCTTTCCATCCATACATAAACATATACTATATATAAACAGCTTACTAATAAAAATATTTATATACAATAAATAGAATGAATAATAATAATAATAAATTATTATTATTATTATTATTATTATTATTATTATTATTATTATTATTATTATTATTATTATTATTATCCTCTCAGGATATGTTCTTTGACGCTTATAAGGAGCTCTTGTTTCAAGGAATTGGAACTGATCTTCCCTTTCTTGGACCAAACCTGATTGCTTCCCATTCGCTGTATGACCCCTATAGGCTTAGCATTCCCCCTCGACTATATTACTACTACTACTAATAATAATAATAATAATAAAAATAATAATAATAATGACGATAATAACAAAATAACTATTCATAATAATAATGATGAGCAGAAGAAGAAGATTAATAAAACAACAGCTAATAATAATAATAATAATAATAATAATAATTAATCACCACAACATATCGGTGAACGTTTTGATAAGAAGTAAATAAAAGTCGAACTTACCGGTCAAATGCACCTGACTTTCCCACGACAAACTCTCTCCTTCGAGACTCAACTGCGGAAGTTATAAATAACTCTTACGAAAAAAAAAAAACTATTTTATTTAGTAGCTTAAAAAAAAGTAATCAGATACATCCCGTCTTCGAGGACAGTGCAACCACAACAACAGCTGAACAGAGAGAAATAGAGAGAGGAAAGCCTTCATTCTCTACGACCCAGCATCCAAATTCATTCACAAAATTCCGTCCACTCACCATCCGCCACCTGAGGCAGGGCGAGGCAGGTGCATCCTGAGACCATAAGATCGCTTCTTCCCTCTCTCCCAGTATGGATTACCCACCTTAAAGGCCTTCCTGGGTCCAGCCTGTCCAGCCGTGTAAAGGCGTCAAAGTAGTGAGTCTGCTGGGAATGAGTTTCTCACAGGGAGGCTCCTGGAGGCATGGGCGGATCTTGGATCAGCTCTATACCCCTCATTTGTCTTAATCCTGGGTTAAGCTGGGGAAGATTGGAACTATGGTTTGTCAAATACAGTTACTGTTGAGTCCGGGGACAAGTTTAACCCTAGTAGTTAATGTGGATATTAAATAATTCAGGTCAACTCAATCCCGGGCGAATGCAAACCAACCCAAGCCGAATATAAACCATGCCCAGACGAATATAAACAATTTCAGACGAAGGCAAAAAATATCACACGAACACAAACAATATCAGATGAACACAGACAATCCCAGACCATCAAAAATAATCCCAGACCAACACAAACAATCCAAGACGAACATTAATAATGACAAGTGGACACAAACAATTCCAGACGAGCACAAGCAATTCTAGAAGAACAAAAACAATCCCAGGCAAACAAAATCAATCCAAAACGGATACAAACAATCCCAGGCAAACACTGACAATCTCAGGCTAGCACAAACCTTCCCACAAGAACACAAATCGAGTCAGGTCAACAAAAAGAAGACCTGGATACCCACAGCAGCATCCCACATAATTAATCCCAGCCTCTCCCCAGCAAGCCGACACTACCACAGTCCGCAATAAAATAAAAAGTGAACTCTAGGCAGGTAGACCGTTGGGAGGACAGGAAGCGCATGCAAATACAGAAGCAACAACCACATGACCACAGCACCTTCTATCATGGCAAGGTGTCCACTCTTGCTTCCTTCCAAGACCCCGCATGACCTAGTCGGTTCCATGGAGATTTCCACGGGACCGATGTTGATGGAGAAGACACTTGTTCTACACTTGGGTATCATTGTTGATGATATCTAAGTGTTGCACATCTGTCTTAAGCACCAACGTGTCGATATTGTATACTGTTAATGATATATCTTGTAAAACCTACTCGATCTTGTTGTCCAACTCGATCTCCTTTAGGTTACGTTCCACTTTGCACAGGTTAGAACCCAGTAAGCCCAGACCTGTGCCGTACCTGTAACCGAGTTTCAGAGTACTGTTCGCGAAGTTAGTCGTTCTTGTTGACCGCCCGATCAACCAGCCTGTTTCTGTGGAAAAAGACATGTACAGTTCAATACATTTATTAAAGGAAACGAGTTGCTTCTTCAATCCTGAAGGGCTAAAGAAGCCACTCGTGGCGAAACGTTCCCTTTAATAAACGTCCTGAACTGTACCTAATTTTTCCACATCTTGTCGGTATCACCATACCATTTCTCAGTCAGTTGCTACCTGCAGTGAATATTTGTTGAAATTCACTGATACATGTTGCAACGTTTGGGTTTAGACTAGGATGAATAAAATATTGGAAGGTGAGTAGGGTGAGTAAGGTGACTAGGGTAAATAGGAACAGTTTAAACTGGGAGTAACTTGGCGGTTTTAATACCAGTGTAATGTGTATCTAGGAAGAGACAGACTGTACTAGAACCTAAGGTATACTGGAGTGTACTAGAGTTTAAGATATTCAAGTGCGCGCTAGAGTATTTGGGTACTAGGATGTACTTGCGGATACTGTAAAGGGAACTATAGTTTATTAGCGTGTAAGGAATACTAAAATCTACAAGAGTGCAGACGTACTAGAGTACACTAACGTGTAGGGGAATACTAATGTGAAGCGGGTACTAGTGTAGAAGGTACTAGCGTGTACAGGGTACTAGAGTGTAGCGGATACTACAGTGTAGGGGATACTATAGTGTCAGGTAAATAGAGTAAACTATGCACTGTAGCCACTTAAATCCCTGCATTATTCTGGGAAGAAGTGTTCACGCAAACTGTGAGAGTTTGCGTGAAAAAGGAAGGAGAAACATGTGTAGGAGGAAGAGGAAGCTGAGGATATGTAGGAGGGAAAGGAACAGAGTGAGGATGAAAAAATAAAAAGTAATACAAGAAAGTGTGAAATATGTAAATACATATGTGTGAAAGTCCAGACTTGTGAAAGTAGATTTTCATCAAAAATTGCAAGCCACCCCTATCATGTGCTTTAAATAACAATAGGGAAAAAATTATAATAATAATAATAATCTTTAATTTCTACAAGTATGTACATGTACAAGGTATACAGGCCTAGCTGACATCAATGACATACTACTATATAGAAAGCTGCTTATTTTGCAAAACATTTTGGGCAAATCAGGTCAATTTTGTCCCCAGGATGCGACCCCACACCAGTCGCCTAACACCCAGGTACCGGGGATCGAACCACTGACCTCAATGTATGAGCTGAGTTTTAAGAAACTGATTACCAATCACATGGAATCGCGGCAGTTGCACGATGCAGGATACCGCCAATGAAAAGCAAAGAAGCGATGAGTACACTGAGAGGGAACTCAATAAGTGTTAAGGGACCACGACTCTTCAGCGCTCTCTCTTCATGCATAAGGAGGATTACCAACAAACCCCTAGCTGTGTTCAAGGCAGCTCGACTGATTCTTCAAAACAGTTCCCGATCAGCCGAGTTGTAGTGCAGGTACTAACAGCTTGATCGATCAGGCCAGCACCCGGGAGACCTGGTCTGGTACCGGGGCGCTGGGGCGATGATCTCGGGAAGCGACTCCAGGCACACTCCCCAGTTATTGCTCCCTCCTTCATTATTACCCCTTTCCCCCCTCTCCCCCTCTCCCAAACTCTCTAGTCTCCCCAACTAACCCTATCGTGTTGACTCAAGGACGTGCACACACACACACACACACACACTATATATATATATATATATATATATATATATATATATATATATATATATATATATATATATATATATATATATTATATATATATAATAATGGAGCCCACCAGTCTTTCCTATAATCCTCGATGATCCACCTGTAGAGCTGTAGGTAGGGTGGATTACCACTTGCTTCCTTCATGGAGTGGATTACCATTGGCTTTTCTTAATTCAAGGGTGGACTACCACTTGCTACCTTCATGGGGTGGATTACCACTTGTTTTCCCCATGGGGTGGATTACCACTTGTTTTCCCCATGGGGTGGATTACCACTTGCTTCCTTCAAGGGGTGGATTACCACTTGCTTCCCTCATAAATATAAGAGCCACAGATGTTTGTGTATTTTTTTTTATTTTTTGCTTTGACATTACCGAATCCGACTCTTGTTGTTTTCTCTCTGTTGAACCCCTAAGACATTCATACGTCATTTCGTTAGCTATTCGTAAACCTTTTTGTTACCTACCCGTGAACCTTTTCGTTGCCTATCAGTGAATCTTTTTCGTTAGCGATATGTAGCCCATTTCGCTAGCGATCTGGGGTTTATTTCTTTAGCCATCCGTTAGCCTTTTTCCGTTAGAGATTCGTAACCCGTTTCGTTAGCGATCCTTAACCCATTTCGTTAGTGATAAGTAACCCATTTGATAAGTGATGTGTACCCCATTTCATTAATGATTCATTATTAATCCACTTAAGCTTGTCAACTGTAAACATTTCACCAACTTAGAAAGCCCATAAAAACATATGTTTTTAAAAGGTTAAGCCTCGCAAGTCTTAAAACTCATATGAGATTTTTCCAAAATTTTAACTTCAAATTACTTCCCGACACTTGTATAAAAATGTTAAACTTTACTCATAAATGAACATTAAGACTTTTGGAGTTGCCACTGGTTCCAGTTCTTCCAGTTCTTCCAGTTCCAGTTCGTGCCTCTCGTTTACGGTTCTATCGGGATAATTGGAGAATTATATTATCATTGTTATCTCTCATAAGTTGGCGGCAACAGTATTTTCTTTGTCACTATAAATTATTCTTGGTCATATAAAAACCTGCTTCGAGGGGGATTTTTGGCCACCTGACCGAGACCTTCCGCTGGCTTACCGGTTAACCCGTTAAAAAGTAAAGACCAAGTAAGACACGGATGCGGATTTTTCACTCCCATATAAAATCATAGACTATCTACACTGTAGCGTAATGTCATCATCAATACTCATGACTAACCTTTTAATTAGCAAGTCAAAGTAATTACAATTGAGGTCAAGTCTGATTTTCTAATTAATTTATATGATTTTTTTTTATTCTGTTCATTCTTAGAATATATTTTTTGCATTGAAGTATTTTTTGCCTCTTAAGATTTAGCTCTTAAGACTCTCATACATGTATATACCCAGGTGCAACATCTGGGTATATACATTTGTAGACGTAACACATAAAAGTGAGGGAGCCAGTACTGCCTCCCTCACTCTTATGTGTTACTGTGACTTTGTTGAAGACTACGATGCTCTTCACCAAATCCAAGGCTGATTACACCTCATCTTTTCTATATATTTCTTCACATTCTGTCCTTGTATTTATAAAGTCACTGGTTGGCGAAACGTCTACAAATGAAAGTACCCAGATGTTGATGTGTCTAACTCCATATCCCGTTGGTATTGTATACCATTTGTGTACAACATGTGTGTTCCCCTGCGCTACCGTCTACACGATGAACGCGGGGTACCTAATAAAATAAGCGCTTCTGCAGCAAAATTCAGTCTACTCTATTGGCTTCCTAGCTAAACATTACCTCGTGAAGCTACCTACGTACAACCAACCAATTTTCATTCATCTTGTATCTCTCATATTAACATATTGCATCATTCTTGCTACCCTAGCTGACTCTACTTAACCTCTGACTTAAGTTTCTCATTGATACATATATTCATGACTTCACACACACACACACACACACACAGACACACACACACACACACACACACACACACACACAAAGAAACTAGAGAAAGTGCAAAGGTTTGCAACACAACTAGTCCCGGAACTAAGGGGTATGTCCTACGAGGAGAGGTTAAGGGAAATCGACCTGATGACATTAGAGGACAGGAGAGTAAGGGGGGGACATGATAACGACATATAAAATACTGAGAGGAATTGACAAGGTGGACAGAGACAGAATGTTCCAGAGATGGGACACAGCAAAAAGGGGACACAGCTGGAAGTTGAAGACTCAGATGAATCACAGGGATGTTAGGAAGTATTTCTTCAGTCACAGAGTGGTCAGGAAGTGGAATAGCTTGGGAAGCGATGTAGTGGAGGCAGGTTCAATTCATAGCTTTAAGAAGAGGTATGATAAGGCTCATGGCGAAGGGAGAGAGACCCAGTAGCGGCCAGTGAAGAAGCAGGGAGAGGAGCTATGACTCGACCCCTGCAACCACAACTAGGTGAGTACACACTCACACACACACACTCCACTTTGTTTTACAAACCTCACAACCAACAAGGGCTGAGTGTAGGTTCGTGATAAAGGTTACGTCAGATGCTACCCTAGAATTGGATATAAGAGAAGATTTTTCTTTTTATCAAGTGTCATCCAGGCAGCCAGACAGCAAAAGTAGCAGCAGAAGTTTACGCCGAGACAAACACTCCATTTTGTAGCTTGTGTACCAAAGGAGAAACAAAAAATGAAAAGAATTACATAAAAAAATCTGGCTGGTTCTCTGATACGGTCTTTTATGATAATTAGCAAAGCCTTCAAGTTGTATGGCAAATGTTGACATCCGGACGGTGATGGTCCTCGCTTGGACCACGAGGGGCACCTAGGGGCAGTGATGGTCAGCGTATGGATCCACGAGGGCCCCTATGAGCCACGAGAGGGCTTCTGCTGATGGTCCACAGGCGGCAAATTTGGTCATTTTTGGCCTCATTTTTCCTTCCTGGTTCCTCGTCGCGCCATCCAGGGTAATGGGCGCCACTCCAGTCTCCCAGCGGCTTCCAAACTGATTCGCTAATTAATGCTAAAGTAATGAGGTAATTGGGTAGAGAGACTCCATATATAAAGTGGATAGACACAGGCGTAATCCTACAAGTGGTTAGTCAAACACAGAAGAATAAAAGTCACAATACCGATAACACAAGGAATTCTGCAGTCACCAGACCTGTCTTTTAATTTCTTCCTCCTGTCATAACCGTAATGTTATATAGTACCGAAAAAAATAATAAATAAGACATATGCAACAGCTGGGTATCGGGTGATGGGGAAGAACATCACACCACTAGGTATTTCAAGTGGTTAACTAACCTGCAAAAGTTAATGGTATGAAAATACTCAGAAGTTGTGCTTAACAGAGACACAAAATTAGCATTTGGAATTATTGACAAAGCAGACATTTTCAAGTCTGCTTTACAGACAAAACGTTGCGCACATAGATTACAACTGCCGTAAGTGATTAAGTGTTCAACAGACCGATATTTTTATTTAGTAAATTTGGATACATCAGCAGTATGCTGTTACCTTATTCTATGTGATGGTTATACAATGGGAACATAAGCTGTTTCCCAGTTACTTTCCACCACTCAGGATGGGTCACATACATAGTGTAGAAATCTGTCAGATAGAACTAGGAGACTTCAGTGGGGCAAAGATGATAATGGTAAGTATTACATTAAGGGTTGATCAGGGTATCGTTACTTAGACATGGGAATTGCCTCCTCCCAGGAGGGATGACGAGAAGACTCGTTCATGCACCTCCTTTTTTTCCCTACTCTCTTTCACCCGGGTTTGACAATCTCCTTCATTCATGATTCACAAAATCGTAATAACACGATTGTAAACAAATCGCGGAACGGGTGGGGATTGAACCCACGGCAAGTGAATCCTACCTTCACGCTAAGCTCGTTAAAGCGTGTCAACAGTTATATCCAAAGTTAGAGACACGTTGTTTCTTTTACTCCAGTATCTGGAGTCTCCTTCAATCATGGTGTCACCGACAGAAGCTACCTGGAGTCTAGCTTGGGGACATTCTCCAGCTAGCTTTTGTTTTACAGTTCTCTCTGCATATAGACTACGAATTCGATCTTACGAATCTAGAACAAAGTAAATAAAGAGGAGTTATGATCTAGAACTAAAAAATACTCCGATGCAAAGATTGGCCAAAAACTGGTAAGACTGTTCAAACTGATTTCGTGCCACTGGTAAAACGTAGATCAAGAGGAGACATGATTGCAACGTACCAAATACTCTTAGGGCAGAGGAAAAATAAACACATAAGCAGTATAATGTGATCCTTTATTGACAACGTTTCAGATCTGTTTGTGACTTGATAAAGCTCACTGTGTGGGCGAAACGTTGTCAATAAAGGATCAGATTACAATGCTTATGTGTTTATTTTTCCAATGTGTCGGTATTTTATACCATATATTTCCACTCTTAGAGCAGACACTCGTTAAAAGATTGATACCAAAAATGCGTAGCAAAAGCTACGAATAAAGGACGAAAGGACTAAACAAACTAGCTTTCTAGACACCGGGAAAATCGTAAGGAAAGAGGAGACATCATCACATCATTCAAAATACTCCTAAGACGTAATCAAACTTGATCTCAGTTCTCTCTACTAAACCATACCACGGGTGGGGTTAGAACCCGCGATTAGAGAGTCTTAAAACTCCAAACCGACGCTCTAGCCACTGGGCCAGCTGGCGGTCGGTCTGGAGTTTCATGACTCTCTGATCGCGGGTTCTAACCCCGCCAGTGGAATGGTTTGTTTGCAATCGTCTCATTACGATGTCGTGAGTCTCTCTACTAATGTTGATCAAGAAGAGATGTGATTACGATATACAAAATACTTCAAAGGCAGAGGTTGGCGAATAGCTTAGTGCTGGAACAGCTAAAGAAAAGTATTTTAAAAAAGGTCAATGCTAACTTAATCTCCCAACACTGAAAGAATATAAATCATAAGGAGACATGATCACGACATACAAAATATTTCTGATCATTGATGCAGTGGACAAGCACAGCCTATATACCCTTGATGAGACCTGGACAAAAGTGGAACTTAAATACCCAAGTGAGTCTTCAAGATTTTGAAAAGCAGTTTTACAGGTAAAGACTTAATTAATCTATATCACGTTTGAGAATCATTTACAACAGAGACAAATCACGTGAGCCAACTGAAAGTTAAGAGACTGACCCAGTAGCTGGAATCCAACAGCCAGCTAGGCAAATACAGCTAGACAAATAAACACATACGCACAAGCACACTATAAAATCCATTATGTAAACAAATACAAAAGTACCAACACACTCATGACACAGGAAACCACTAACACGCACTTGAGTACACGCGTCTACACACACACACACACACACACACACACACACACTCACATGACTGCACTCACGTGTACGTAACGCTATTAAATCATCATGAAGCTGTGTGTCTAGAAAGGCAACACCAGACGCAGTGTTCACGCTCATACAAATGTGTGTGTGAGCGATGTAGTTGCTCACTTACCATTACTCAAAAGAGAGAAGCTGCAAAGGTAAGCGATGACAATGAAATGATTTTGCATTTGCTACGACGTGTTACAGAACTCTCCATGGGACTTCACCATCTGGAAAGTCGTAATGGGGGACTCTTTATGTGGGATTTACAAAACACTGCCATCTAGGGACCAGAAGTTAATATTATTATTATTATAATCATGGGGAAGCGCTAAACCCATAGGGATTATACAACGCCTGTGGGGGGGAGGTATTCAGACTCATTTCAGAGAACTGGAGCACAGATCCAATTCCCTAGATCATGAGCCCCTCACCAGCGTCAAGGAACCTTCCCTGAGGGGTACCAGAAGTTAACGTGTCAATCTGTTGATGATTTCCTTAACTTCTACACAGAAGAGAGATGGGCGAAGTGACTTCATGTTCCCGGAACAGGATAGGTTAGGTAAGGTTCGTCAGGAAACAGGACAAGTATATCCTGACGAGGGTCTTGGTCATATGATTACCCGCCACTGGAGCTTTTGGTTATCTGTCCGAACCCTTCCGCTGGCTTACTCCTCCACCCCTTCAAAAATTAAGGTTAGAATAACTCTTCCCGGAAAAGCAAAGCTGAATCTTTCTCGTATTATGATGAAACATAAGAATCGAAGAACACTGCAGCAGGTCTGTTGGCCCATAGTAGGCAAGTCCTCAAGAGCAACTATTCCCACCCACCTAAATGTCTATGGGACTTGGGAAATGTCCTCGAAGAGCTGCAAATAATAAGTCTATGTTTACTGGTGCCCATATAGTTTTAATACTACTTTTTATAGGATAAGTTATTTAAATAAGTCAATGTCGCATGGTCTGCTGCTCTACTGCCTCGATGAGTCTGTCTAAGAAAGGAGGAACAATGTAACAAGCCTACTGGCCCATTGTCAAAACCCACACCCACTAAGAAAAGTATTCGCTCAGCTCATTATCACTGTTACCCAAGGAATAAGCCATGATAACCCAGCTAACTCAAGTGCAAGCTGGGTTGGATGACTCACCATGGCTGCTTCTGTACTAATACTTCTGAAGGCCACTTTGACAACGAAGCAGAAGTGATACCTGGAGTCTACATGGAGGGCATTCCGGGGATCAACGCTCCCGCGGCCCGGTCACGCCAGGCCTCCCGGTGGATCAGGGCCTGATCAACCAGGCTGTTACTGCTGGCCGCACGTAGTCCAACGTACGAACCACAGCCCGGCTGATCCGGCACCGACTAGTATCTGTCCAGTGGGTTAGTGGGTAGTGGGTTAGATTTCTCTTTCCTTCTATTTTCTTTTATTTTCGAGTATCAGATTCCATATCTCACCCTCCTTACATCTCCAGATATGAGGTTATGAAAGTCCCTTTACATGTTTAGGCATTAGTCAAGAAGGTTGGCTTACACTTCCAGGTGTCAGCATCAAGACGGCTAGCTTACACCTTCGGGAATCAACATCAAGAAGGCTGGCTTACACTTCCAGATATCAACGTCAAGAAGGCCGCCTTATACCTCCAGGTACCAGCTTCAAGAAGGCGACTTACACCTCCAGATATCAGCGTCAAGAAGGCCGACTTACACCTCCAGGTACCAGCCTCAATAAGGCCGCCGGCAACCCGGTCTTTCATCTCAGAGTGACCATGTGTCATTCAGAAGTGTTTGTAAACAAATCCTAGATAAGCGCCAAGTGATTACAGCAAAGCGGAAATGGACAATTATCCTCTCCTGGCGATCCCTTGCCTCACTGGATGGATGTAAGAATATTTAACCTTGGTCCCAGGGTGCTAGGCGTTGCTGTGAGAATTTCTAACCTTGGTCCCAGTGTGCTAGGTGTGGATGTAAGAATATTTAACCTTTGTCCCAGCGTATAGTTGAAGGAACATCTAACCTTTGCACCAGGAGCGGAACAAAGGTTAGGTTAACTTTCTTCCCTGTTTCTCTTCCTCTCTCCCAGTGTCCGTGATTCGATCCCCGGCAAGGGAGTAAACATTGGGAGTGTTTCCTTACACCTACTGTTCCCGTTCACCTAGCAAGCAAGTAGGTACCTGGGTGTTAGTCAACTGGTGTGGGTCGCATCCTGGGGGACAAGATTGAAGACTCAGATAGAAATAAGACAGACAGTTCTCGATGACGCACTACCTTTCTTGGGTTATCCTGGGTGACTAACCCTCCGAGGTTAAAAATCCGAACAAATTCTTATCTTAACCCTCCTGTTATAAATTTATGAATTGTGTGGTGGACTGAGTATTTGTAGAGGGGTGCGCTGGTTGGAGTGGCTATGCATAGTGAGTGTGGTGGCGTGTTTGTAATGGAGTGGGTGTGATGGTGGGTTTTAATATAGTGGAGTCCCATTTCTTCCTAGTGGGATATTTGACCCATGTGGTTCGGAAGTTAGTCCTATCTTTCCACTTGATAGATGAGTGTAGACCCCAGATAGTATTCCCTTGTGCACCGTAGAACGGTGCGTTGCTACTGTGATGCTCTGAGTGTGTTTGTCATAGACACGTGCCAGAAAGAAATATAACGATTTTGAAAGAAAATACCTGAACAACACACTGTGATAAAGTTATCTTTTTAGGCGCCCTTCTCACACTTATTACAATTCGTTGATTCCTTTTCAAGCCTTTCCATTTTTTTTACTATACGTTAGTTTAGGTTAAGTTGACGCATGTTAAATACGTATAGTTAATAGACAATAGCAACATACAACCCGTCCTCTTAATTTCCAAGTCGATTTCTTACGGTATAAGGTCAGGTTAAGAAGTTAGGTTGCCTATTGTTAATAAAATAAAACAATTACAACATAACTCGACGAAATACTGACTTGGGTGAGGAAAATGAGTTGTTAAGAACATAAACATGTGTCTTTCGTTTGGCAGCCTGACACACATTGCAGTTCCTTAAGAATCCTCGTATCCCCAGGCATGTTGTTTAGGTTGGAGGATGTTCTGAGGGTTAACAGTATACAGTAGGGGCTGGGCTATTGCGAGAGTCAGGCTATAACTCCCTTCTGTAGGAAGTTACATTCTGCTTAACGTATGTCCTCTCCATATTCTGTTCTGTAAGTCTTCTGTCTAGTGTTGTTATAGCCACATAACAAGGAAGTAGTGGATGCTCTAGTGGTAGACGGAGTTCTCCGGCCACAGAGGTCATGACGAGCAACATGGGCTCGCACAAGAGCAAAGGTACAACAAGGCCAGGCCAGAACGTGCAGCCAGAAGTAACAACCTCGTTGATCAGGCCCTGATCCACCGAGAGGCCTGGTCATAGACCGGGCCGCCGGGACGTTGATCCCCGGAATGCCCTCCAGGTAGACTCCAGGTAAACAGAAACTCGACCCCTGCAAAATGAAATAGATGAGTACAACAAGGCAAGCTCTGCTAAAGTAATGGAACTTGCCATTGCCTGTAGTATTCACCTATATTCATGCATTTCTTGTTGCGAGGTTCGAATCTCCTGGTCCCACCTGGACCTGATGAATTCACTCCTAGCCTCGTAAGCCCTATCATACCTCGATTATTTCTTCATTCTGTTCAACCTACTTTCTGACCAAATTGAGGCTTATATAACATGCAGTCTTTCATTATTCTTATTCCCCTGGTTTATCTGTACTTCTTCCCTCATTCCCTCTCGCCCCGATATGACATTCAGGGGTTCCAACAATTTCCCTATCTCTCAAAAGTAAACACACCTCTATGACGACTCCATTCTCTCCCTCTCTTTCTCTCTTTCTCTCAGCAGATGTCGACTTCCAGGTCCTCTTGATTCTGTCCCGTGTATTATCTTGTCTTTGTGGTATTCTCTTTGTGTTATACCAGGAGCTAAAGATATAAATGAAGAAGTAAATGGAGTATTTGTAATGTATTGTTATTGTAAATCTCTGGTTTGTGATAGAACAATTCCAGTGATTTGATTTTGGTTCAGTGTATTAAGAAGTATAGTGGAGTGGGTGTGGTGGAGTAAGTGTGGTACGGTGGAGTGAGAGTGGTGGAAAGGATGTAGCAGAGGAATAGATGACGTATAGGAGTGAGTTTGATGGAGTAGGTGTGCTGGAGTTGATTTGATGGAGGAGCATGACTGGGCTTTCTTTTCTCTGCTCTCGCTTCTACAAGAGCCCGGCTCTCACTCTCAAATGTCTGCTCTACAGTCTATAAAGATAACTCGATCAAGCAATTACGGTGAAGATTTAGTCACATGTGCAACACCTGGGAAACTTTATTCAGTCACAAGGACTAAGGTGCTGAAGACTTTCAATGCTGAGGAGCTGACAGTCTCATCTTCCACTGTCTTTGATATATAATCTCTGTACTGAATTGAAAAAAAAACTAGCTGGAGTTTTCATAATATATACACATAGGTATTACATATGTGTCTAATTTATCAGCTTATCGGCATTAATAGCAAATTAAGGTGAAATCAGCGTGCAAGAAGGTCACAAGGGCAACGAATGTTTCTTTGGCACACACACACACACACACACACACACACACACAGGAAATTCTGTCTTAGGCATTCATTCACCTATCAGGTGGAGACGGGACCAGCATCTGAGCCACAAGTCAAATTTCTCATTAACAGTGAATGAGAGACCACTACATTACATAATCCATTTTCATTTACGAATTGAAAATTTATAATGTCATGTTTTATTGAAGCAAAGCGAAAGATCTCTGGTTGAAGTGGCAGTGACTTCGACTCGCAACTCATGAACTTGAGTTCGTTCCTTGGACGAGGACAAGTGTTGGGAATGTTTCCTTACACTTATTCTATCAATAAGTAGGTACTTGGGGTTGTGTCCGCTGTTGTGGCTCGCATCCTGGGGATCGCGATCATAGGACTCACAGCGAGGATAAACCACACTGATTAAGTTATCTTGAGTCACTAATCCTCCTGGCTAATAATCCAAATAAAATCCGAATTCAGAGATTCCAAGAACACCAGAAAATCTATCCAATTTTAAGTTCCAAAACACTTAAACGCCTAATTATCAACACTGGCAAAGTCAAATTACGAAATGCAACATATATGGAGAAACTTAAATGCAATCAAAATAATATTTTAAACACATCTCTCAGTAAGACTATTTTACATCAATGAGAGTGAGAGAGATGCGCGATAACATAGAGTACACTTAGAAGATACCGGAGAACATAGTCTTAAATCTGTACATTAGCATAACAACGTACTGGAGTGAGAGATATGGGATGAAATGTAAAACGAACCTAGCGAAAAGTACAGGAGCCACGGACACAATACAAGATTAAAATATCAACATGCGTGGGACTAGACACTTTAGTTTACTGCCAGCAGATATCTGAAATGTTGCTGGAACCAGAGAGGTCTTTAAGAAGAAACTGGATCACTACCTCCGTGGTGGCAGATTTACCAGACTGTGATGGAATTGTGGGCCAACGGGCCAAAAACAGTAACCAGGAGCTATGACTCAACCCTTGCATCCAAAATAGGTGAGTACACACATACACACATGTGTGTGTGTGTGGGAACACAGACACAAGGGGACACAACTGGAAGCTGAAGACTCAGATGAGTCAAAGGGATGTTAGGAAGCACTTCTTCAGCCATAGAGAAGTTAGGAAGTGGAATAGTCTAGCGAACGATATAGTGGAGGCGGGAACCATACATAGTTTTAAGACAAGGTATGATAAAGCTCATGGAGCAGGGAGAGTAGAGACCCAGTAGCGGAGAGCGAAGAGGCGGGGCCAGGAGCTGAGTATCGACCCCTGCAACCACAATTAGGTGAGTACACACACACACACACACACAGCTGGAAGTTAAAGACTCAGATGAGTCACAAGGATGTTAGGAAGTTTTTATTCAGCCATATAGTTGTCAGGAAGTGGAATACTCTGGAGAGTGATGTAGTTGAGGAAGGATCCATTCATAGCTTTAATAAGAGATATACTAAAGCTCAAGGAGCAGGGCTAGAGTGGACCTAGTGGCGACCAGTGAAGAGGCGGGACCAGGAGCTGTGACTCAATCCCTGCAACCACAATTTGGTAAGAACACACACACGCACACACACACACACAGTGATGTAGTGGAGGCAGGATCCATACATGGCTTTAAGAAGAGGTATGATAAAGCTCATGAAGCAGGGAGAGCGACCAGTGAAGAAGCGGAGCCAGGAGCTGTGAATCGACCCCTGCAACCACAACTAGGTGAGTACACACACACACACACACACTCGTCCAGACAAGGTCCAAGTGTCGTCTGTGTTTACCAATCGATCTCTGTTTACAAATTCATCATGGAGTTTCGGGTTGAGTGGTGAGTGTCTGCCTTCTCTTCACATTTTTACCAGACTCGACATGGTCTTGCTCGATGTTTTTCACCACATTCCTGAAGAAGGAAGCTGAGTGGAGGTTCCCTCTTGTTGGACCTGCCCGAAACTGGATGCGTGGGGGCACCTATGTATGTTAAGAGTGCATGTATATATAAATGAATGAAGAGTATGACATGTACAAGTGCGTACAATAAACACATTTCGGGAGAGAGAGAGAGAGAGAGAGAGAGAGAGAGAGAGAGAGAGAGAGAGAGAGAGAGAGAGAGAGAGAGAGAAAGTTGTAGTTTGCTGGTTCACCTGATGTCTCCCTAACTATGTGTACTTACCTAGGTTTGTCAAAGAGGTGGGTGGAATTTACTCTCACCTCATGGGTACCGCCTTATGACCTGAAGAATAAATAAAAGATATTTCCGGAGATCAACACCCCCATGACCGGGTTCCAAACTAGGCCTCCTGGTGGATGAAAGCCTACTCAACCAGATTGTTACTGCTGGCTGCACGAAGTCCGACGGACGAACCACAGCCCAGCTGATCAGTAACTGACTTAAGGAAATTATCAAGTACCCTCTCTTAGTGTACTCAAGTAAGTACCCTCTCTTAGTGTACTCAAGTAAGTACCCTCTCTAAGTGTACTCAAGTAAGTACCCTCTCTTAGTGTATTCAAGTCAACCCTGTTTTTCACTGGGGGTGTTTTGCACCGTCTGTCGAGCCTCTTGCTTTATTAGGGAGTGATTTCTGTGTGCAGATTTGTGACTAATTCATTGAGGATTTTACAGGTGTAAATTATGATGTATCTTTCTCGGCCGCATTCCAGGGAGTACAGGTCGAAGGATTTAATATGATCCCAGTAATTTAGATGTTTGACTGAATTTATACGAACAGTGAGGATTCTTTGTATATTCTCTAGATCAGCACTATTGCCCTTCTTAATCTGTAGTGGCTATTCCTTACTTTGAAAGATCTTTCCATACAATAACTTTTCCAGTACCTTCCCTATTGTGAGATATCTGATGTATTACTAATTATTATTATTATTATTATTATTATTATTATTATTATTATTATTATTATTATTATAATTATTATTATTATTATTATTTATTAGTAATACATCACTACCTAACATTTTTTCAACGTTCAGGTTTGTTATAAAAACTTTTTATTAACATTAATTTATTTTTTTTAAAACAATAAATTTAACTCATAAAAGAACTTGTGGCTTCTCCTCAAAGTTTTTTGAGTACTCTCTCTCTCTCTCTCTCTCTCTCTCTCTCTCTCTCTCTCTCTCTCTCTCTCTCTCTCTCTCTCTCTCCTTCTCTCTCTCTTCTCTCTCTCTCTCTCTCTCTCTCTCTCTCTCTCTCCTCTCTCTCTCTCTCTCTCTCTCTCTTTCTCTCGCTCTCTTTCATAGATGCTAACTAATCCGTCTGGACCCAGTGCCATAAAACAATACACGGTTTCAAGATAGGTCTGGCGAAAGTCCGGCGGACGCACCTTCTCCGGGGTCCACTTGTCAACAATACTGTAGGTAAACAGGATGGCAAGCATAACTGAAAACAGGTTGTGATGGCTAGATGGCCTGTGGGCTACAAGTAGCAACAGTCTGTCAGGTCAGGGATGTCTTGCTACACTCCGAGCTACAGGAGTAGAACTCGCGAAATCTGTCACATGTAAGTCAAAGGAAGGGAAAAACACACACACACAGGCAAACACACACACGATATATTTATAAACTAGGAAGGCAAACTAGGAAGATAAACTAGAAAGATAAATTAGGAAGTTAAACTAGGAAGGTATGCTATAAAGACAGACAAGGAAGATAAATTAGGAAATCAATTAGAAGGGTAGACTAGAGAGGCATACAAGGACGATAAACTAGAAAAATAAGCTAGAAAGGTAAACTGAAATAAAGTAGGAAAGTTAACTAGGAAGGTAACTCTCCGTTAGCTACTGCAGGAAGCGAACCATAACAGGAAGCAAGCAACGAGACAACAGTTAAGTGATCCCCGCAGGCCTGCAGCAGGATGATACGAAGCAGGTCGAGTCTCCTCAGCCTGTACACTAACGAAGGCATCAGTAGCATCAGTACCAGTAGCCTGAATAGAAGTTGTCATAACAGTAAGAGCAGCAGAAGCACTAGCAACAGCATACGTAATAGTTGAAGTAGTAACAGAGGTAGTAGTAATAATAGTTATAGCAATAGTTGTAGTAATGATATTAATATCAGTAACAGTAATGACTGCAGTTGTAGTAGTAGTAGCAGCAGTAGTGGTAGTGGTTGTAGTAGTAGTAGTAATAGTAGTAGTAGTAGCAGCTGCAGCAGCAGTAGTACATAACGATTTGTATTTACCATTGTACTCAAGTGAATACTCTGAATAACGAAAGTGTAAGAACACAAGAAGAATACTGAGGCAGCACAACACTCGGCGCAACAAGGTCAGTACTGCGATTGAACAACAGTGTCAGTATAACAAGGAACGAAAGCTAAGCAACGGTATAACAAGACATAACCGAGGCAAGAGTAACAGTGTAACAGATAACGGGTAACGGGTATCACCACTTTAGGTAGAACGGCCGTCGTGTCCTAAGTAATTATGGAGCCTTGACACCTAGACAGGCGGCACTAGACGGGTAGAGAGAGAGATGCGTGAGCAGGTGTCACCTTCCTGGTGAGACACCTGCCTAATACAATTTCGTTATTATTATTATTAGTATTAGTATTATTATGGCAGCCAGTTTCTCAGGAATTGCTATGAGAGAGAGAGAGAGAGAGAGAGAGAGAGAGAGAGAGAGAGAGAGAGAGAGAGAGAGAGAGAGAGAGAGAGAGAGAGAGAGAGAGATAGAGAAGATCGTTCATTCGTAGGATGACTCGAGTCTGGTACGTTTTGTACAGCATAATGATATCAACGAAATAAAGTCAGTTGATCAAATGAAATTGCTGGCCCACAGATGGCTCCAACTTAATTCTGTTCCATATTTGTATGTCTCATAACAATAAAAGGGCTTTCAAATGAGCTGATGTAGGTAATAGCTCTTAGCTTGTAAATAAAGTCAGGAATCCTGAACCTAATCTTGTAAAACCCTGTGTGTGCGTGTGGAGACAGAGTGAGAGAGCGACTGACAAGATATACAGGAGATTAATTTAGTCGTCAAGAGGGAACCATCAATGAGGCTGGGATCTCTCAACAGCTGCTGCATATCAACTCACGAATCTTTGTAATGTCTGCTGCATCGGCTTACCCCAACCACGCCCATCACCGCACACCCACCGCCATCACCACTACCCATAACCCAAATACCCATCTCCCCCGCCACCACCACTACCCATCACCACACACTTCAACACCACCCATCACTACACCCATTACTCAAACTCAAGTCAGTCTTGCATCAACAGTTATACATTTTAATGAGTACTGATCCGTGCCAAGGTCTTCCTTACCAGATCAACAGAGAGTCCATCTCGGTCGTGTGTAGTCGTGTGATTCTTAGTTTCTCTGCAATAATGTCTGTGATGAAATTAATCTGTAATCACGAGACCGGGGACCCCAGGACCCTGAGAGGACCCTGCTTGTATAAGCGGGAAGGACTGGAGACTGTAGGGTCCTGGTAGGACCCTGCTTGTGGGCAGGGTCTGTGCGATTCGTCTGTACGGTGTAACTCAGAGGTGTAATACAGTCTTGTAAACCCCAGCAATGAACACGCGCTCAGAGCGTGCAACACCGGGGCCGGAGGGCGTGGACGTGGGCATGCGCGGGCGGGCGTGGACCAGTGGGCACGGGCAGGCGGGGTGGGTATTGAGGGTCAGTCTAGGGAGGGGTAAAGACCTGTCAAAGGCGCGGTCAATGGGGGAGAGGTGGCAAACGGTGCCTCACGTCATGAATTTACTCCCACATCTCTCCATCTCCTCCCACACCAAGTAAGGAAGGCGGGGGAGAAGTGAACAGGCGCTGCTAGCTCTTGGACCCCATCTGATTCAGAATATAGATCTTCTAGGCTCTAGCTCTTGGGCCTAGTTAGAGCTCCAGGATCCACAGTCAATAAGAACGGAAATTATTTTGTCAGGAATTTTTTGAGTCTATGTCAAAAGATAACACGTTCATTAGCTATTTTATGACCCACAAGGGTTTGCCTTCCCTTTTTATAATAATAATAATAATAATAATAATAATAATAATCGTAAATTGAAAGCTATAATAATAATAATGGGTATCCCCGAAGGGATACCCATTAAGGTTCTTGCTCATACCTGCTCCAGCTCTGAATAATGTCCTAACCATCTTTCACTATTCCGGAGTCTCAGATTCTCCTTTACTCCCTCCCTGCCTTGCTTCCTCCTGCTTAACATTCTCGTCACTCCCTTCACCTCCCATTGCCGACACACCAGCACCGCGCTAATTACCTTCAACCTGTGAAAATACACAAATGACTGCCTGCATCCCCCTTGTCTGTGCTGCCTACAGTGTGCGCTACCTGCAGTGTGTGTTGCCTGCAGTGTGTGCTGCCTACAGTGTGCGCTACCTGCAGTGTGTGTTGCCTGCAGTGTGTACTGCCTACAGTGTGTACTACATGCAGTGGGTGTGAATGTGTGCAGTATGTGCACCTGAGGAATAACAGGTAACCAGGTTTGAGTCAAGGAAGGGTTGCTCCAGTTCCTTGCATTAAGAGCCCTTCACCAGCATCAAGGTCTCAGGTAACAGAATCCTGATAGGAACATCTCTGAGCTTCAGTGCTACTGATGAACATCATCGTGGATAAAGTGGATGACCCTGCACAGTGACACAAAGTGCCTAACCTTGGTAATACAATGCTAGAGAATGCCGGCACTATGTAAATAAGACATAATACAGGTAGTGGCACTGTATTGAAAAGACGTTTCGTCCACCAGAGATTTTATCAATTCAGGGGAAATGATACAGTTCCTGGGGAATGAAACGTCGTTTCAGTAAAATGGCATAGCCCGTATTGTGTGTCTTTATTTACACCTGTCTAACCTTACTCAAGCCAGCCTATTTCCAACCTATGTCTTCAACAGTCTTAACAAGACGACCTCTTGAACTGGATATTCGTGTAAATGTTGACCTTCTCCATAAAAGAATTCTATTCAGATCATACTACAGACAACATAAACTTCGTTTCTAATTTCGTGCGTTGAACCTTGTGAATTAATAATAATAATAATAATAATAATAATAATATTATCTTTATTTACTACAAGTACATGTACAAGGTATACATGCCTAGCTGACATCAATGACATACAACTATATAGAAAGTCCCTTCTTATGCAGAGCATTTCGGGCAAATTAGGTCAGTTTTGTCCCAGGATGCGACCCACACCAGTCGACTAACACCCAGGTACCAATTTTACTGATAGGTGAACATAGAACCGGTGTAAGGAAACACGGCCGATGTTTCCACCCCTTCGCCGGGAATCGAACCCGGACCCTCACCGTGTGAAGCGAGAGCTTTTGCCACCAGGCCACGGGGCACCGTGGGGAAGGATCTCCCGTGGCACTTAACAGACAATATTAGGATTCACGATGCCAGTTAATGAGATTCTCTCACAGCCTCTTCAACCATACCGCGAAAAGGTTTACTTGGATAGTTCCAGAGCTCACCCACATTAGCTGTGAGTGTACTTCATGCCAGAGATGTTACATTCACTATCTCTAATTCTTCTCTTGCCATTTGCCTCGAAACTCAAGTCCTTATCATTTCTACAATCAATTATATTGTACAGCCAGAGCGTATTTGCAGCACTAAATGAAAAGACGAATTTGCTAACATGGATTAATTGTGTAATGGATCATCTGGAATGACTGCTTAATGATATAATAAAAATACGACTAGCCACAGCTTACTGCTCACCACACATAGAACAACTGCGAAGACACTGTGTTAGGGAGAACCAGAAGACCATTTCATATAAGGGCATCGTACCTCAAGCAGCTTCGTGCTATCAGTATCAGACGCCAGAACTCTTTATGAAGGATAGGGAGGATGGGGGAGGGAGGAGGTAGGCTAAACCAAATAAGAGAAACGCAATAAGAGAGCGCCAAACAAAAGCAGCCTTAGCAAGTTATTATGCTGCTAATAATATTGACCGTCACGAAACACCGAATCAACATTGTCCGCGGGAGAGGTGTTTACAACAATGACTGCCAGCCAGCCTGCCTCTCTACATGGCTCGCTGCCTGCCAGCCTGCCTCTCTACATGGCTCGCTGCCTGCCAGCCTGCCTCTCTACATGGCTCGCTGCCTGCCAGCCTGCCTCTCTACATGGCTCGCTGCCTGCCAGCCTGCCTCTCTACATGGCTCGCTGCCTGCCAGCCTGCCTCTCTACATGGCTCGCTGCTTGCCAGCCTGCCTCTCTACATGGCTCGCTGCCTGCCAGCAAAACTGCCTGCTTGTCAGCCTACCTAGTTCGTTGCCTGCCTATCAGTCAGCCAGTCAACATGATGTCTGCCTGAGTATATACATATTATTTACAAACATTATCTCTCAGTCCACAGCAGGATTTGAACCTGCGAACTCAGCATGAGAGTATTCAGTACTTTATCCACACAGCCAGACTCTGGCTGTGTGGATAAAGTACTGTGTACTCTAATATTGAGTTTGCAGGTTCGATCCCTGCTGATGTAAATTAACCTTATTATAACCTTATTATAACAAGCGCAACTTAATTTAACCCAATCCAACTAAATATATTTTAGATAAGTTTACAATAATTTAATAATAAACAAACACAATGAAATATTTTTTTTTCGTTAGGTTCAGAATGATTTTTGCGAAATTATTGCATACACAAATTTTCGCTTGCCCTGCACTGAATTAGTTGAACTACCGGGAACGCCTCATAACACTGGGAATGTGTACTCACTGGAGGTATAATAAATAAATAACTTACCGGAATAAACAATACATATAAAGAGGTGCAGAATAAACGCAATGGAAAAGCTGAGGAGCCACGAAAACGAATAAGATAAGACTGTCAGTCTCCGGGAAACCCAGCTCTTCAACTTTCTATCAGCAGATATAAGAGTTAGTGACGGTGCAGAGGAGAAAATTTTAGGAGGAAATTCGACAAATTCTTGCAGGAGATGCCTGATTAGCCAGGCTGTGATGGACGTTTGCATTTTGAAGCTACGAATAGCATTTGCCTGGTTGACTGGATGGCCTATAGGTGGGTCAGGGGAAGTAGAACTTTCGTACTGGTCAAGGGTATTGCAGGTTTTTTGCGTTGTGGTTAATGTGTGTTTCGGATAAGATAAACATCATGAGCTATGGAAGAATGTATTCTCTTCTGGTCTTTGAATATTTAAGTTAAGCACCTTTGGGTTTTGTCAGAAGAGGAGCAGCCATCTAGGGGTAGGTGACACTCCTGTCTGGCGACTAGCCAGTACGGGATTGCCCACCTCGACCTTGTTCACCCAGTGGGTGTGGGTCGGTACACCCACACACTGAGCGTGTGTATACCGATCCACACTGAGTGTGGGTCGTACACCCACAGTCACTCGACAGTCGTACAAAAATTAAATAATTTTGGCAGAGCTTTTATTGACGAGAATTTACCACTCACACTCCTAGCCTCTTGAGTTTTCAATGTGCAGAGTACAGGCCGTGCAGTTCAAACAATAGCAACAGGCAAGCAGACTTCCACGGTGTGACAGGCAGGCAGACAGGCAGACATTCAGGAAAGTGTGGTAGGTAGGCAAGCAGATATTCACGTCTATTCGCAAGTACACAGAAAGCAGACTTGATGGTAGGAATTAAGATAGGGAAGAAAGCTGACGGGCATTCAGGCGCGAAAGTAGACAGACAGGCAGACATTCAGGTAAGCCTTTTACCAAGCATGCAAACAGCCAGACAGATAGATAGGCAAGTAGGCAGTCATTCAAGCATTCAGGAAGTCAGTTCAAAAAGGAGTGAATACAGACGGAGAGGCACGGAGGCAGGCAGGCAGGCAGGGCGCGTCACGTTAGATTTCTTATGCATTTTCACCCATGTGGGCTGAGCTTTATGGAGGCAGCGTGTGCCCCGCTGCCCAACTCGCGAGAATTCCACTCCCTTTTGTGCCTGGTGTACCAAGAACTGCAGCCCAGCCTGGCTCACCTGCGACACCAACCGCTTCCTATCTGTAGTCAACATCATTTTAGAGCTCCACCAAAGGACTCCAAGCCCTGGAAATATTTACAAAGGTGCCACCTGCTTCACACACCAAGCTGTGGCAGTGCCGGGAGACAAGGTGCCAAATGTTGCTTTTCATAGCCGTGTTTACGGTTCTTCACTCTCCTCTCCTTCTATAATGGGACTAATTTATTCCTCTCAGTAGTATGTTTGTAACTATAATATTTCCCAATTTGGTGAAGTCGTAAGGGGATAAGGATTAAAATGGCGACAACTTACTGGAGCTCGCCACGACAGCATCGCAAGGGGGCACTGCCCAACCCACCCATTCATGAACTTGTGCCCAGCGCTGGTGCCACATCTACACCAAACAAGGCGATAGTTTGTTCGTTTTGCATGTTGCTTTCACTACTAGGAAGCAAACTACATTGTTGCAGTTACAAGTGGTGAAAGAATTGCCTTTCCACGTGAGTGTGTGCTTCGATGGTCAGGTCATTTAGTTTTTCATAACACCGACTTTATAGCACCGTCTGATCAAGAATAGACCAAGATCGGAGCTGCATATCCTGCCGTTCGTAAAAGATTAGCAATCTGTAATGCCATGCACGAACTAACTCTCCTTACCTGAGCCTGGTGGAGGATCAAGCCCCCTGCCTCGCCTCCTGTGACCCGCCAAGCAGGTAAACAACACCGTGAAAATGGATATAACTCCGTCTTGAGTCTCGGGAAAATCACTTTCACACACCGACATGAGAGGGGACGAGTAGTACGCCCCTAGGTGGGGAGTGAGCGACGCTTTCAACCTGGGTGAGTGGGGCAGGCTCGCCCACATCACCCCCCCTCCTACCCTGGCTTCCAACCCACAACCCCTCCTTCCTTCCCTTCCACCCACACCCCACGACACCTCCCACACCCCACCGCACCTCCCTACAACCTCACTATCGTCTTAACTACCCTGCCAAGCGCAATTGAGATATATTATCACAGGAATTACTCGAAATATAACTAATGACGTGCATTTTGAGGGTGGGGAAGGCATGACGTAGAGAGGTAGGGCGACCTGAAGGTGTTTGGCACTGTTTATATGTCCTCGCGCAGTCACCCGCGCGGAGGGAAACTTTCAGAATCTTTCATTCCTGTTTCACGAGACATCGCCTGCGCACCTGCCTCCTGAAAGGCATCACTAGCGCATAAGTTCCGCTAGCGTTCGTTAAATTAGCTTCTTCCGATACAGAAAATACAGAGCAATAACAGACAAAAAGCTGTACTATGTTTCTCAGAACCATCGAGGCCGCGTGTAACAGGGGAAGGAGATTTGTGTCACAGTGCTATTACTATTTTCATAGGTAGAGCTCTAAATCCGTAGGGCGCTTGCGAAATAGGCGGCAATCAGGTTTAATTCGAGCAAGGAGAAATCTACTCCAGTTGCATGAATCAGGAGCCGTTCACCAACATCAAAGACAATCTCTCTTTAAGCGTATTACGAGGTGTGTGAGAGTAAAGCAAGGACGGGATAACATCACTCTTGTTGATTAGGGTACCTGGAGTCTACCTGGAGTCTACCTGATCAACGAGGCTGTTACTGCTGGTCGCACGTAGTCCAACGTACGAACTACAGCCCGGCTGATCTGGCACTGACTTTAGGTATCTGTCCAGCTCCCTCTTGAAGACAACCAGGGGTTTATTGGTAATTCCCCCTTTATGGCTGGTGGGAGGCTGTTGAACAGTCTTGGGCCCCGGACATTTATTGTATTTTATCTTAGTGTACCAGTGGCGCCTCTACTTTTCACTGTGGATATGTTGCATCCCCTGCCAAGTATTTTGCTTTCGTAGGGAGTGATTTCTGTGTGCAGGTTAGGGACCATCCAGGTGTAGAACCTTGTACGAACCTTGATGAACCTCACGGATTTAGCGCTTCCACGTGAATATAATCTTGTTGACGAGGTTTAACCTGAAATGTGCACGCAAAACAATTTTGTTCAGGTAAAAATTATGACCATTTGTAATATGGGGTGACATCTTTTTTGTATGGTAACTCGTTCTTGTTTTCCTGTGACTTCTTGTCTTATAATGTGACTTTAATGAAAGCTAGCGGCGAAATGAAATACCATAAGTAACATACAAGGAGAAAGTGTCTAGCTATGTCTAGCATGTGAGAGTACACAAGAAAGAGAGACGTCTGGGCATTAATGAGGACGTACAGGTGACGTGTGTCGCTACTGCTGACACAGGCTGCCCAGGTGTGTGTGTATAATTATATTAAAAATATTCAACAAGAGAGGGGCAGCATGCTCAGCTTGTATCACGCAGTGTTGACATGATCAGGATTTAGTTAGTTCGATAATTTTATGTTGTACCCAGCACTCATTCTGTGGGTGGTATTCACTAGATTACAGAGTCTAGCGACTGGACCCCAGGACGACTCCTGTATGAGCTTCAACTCATTCTTCTAAACAAACTTGGGTATATGCTTTAGCAACATATGCCAAATTCTTAGAACAACTGGCACGTTCACGTGCCCTGTGACCATAAGTAGTTGAACCCATTGCCAGTATCCTGGAATGGCTCGGAAAACTTGCAAAATTCTCAACATGACTCACGAAATCGTAATGACACGATTGCAAACAAACCATACCACGGGTGGGGTTCGAACCCCACCCGTGGTATGGTTTGCAAAATCCTCAGTGGCGGAGCCTCAGACGTTCAGAAAAAGGTGCCAAAAAAAATCGATGATGGTGGAGAGTGAAATTCAAATATGTACGAGCAGATTTGACGATTTTACAGTATGTATAAAAGAGTGTTAAAAAAATATTTTCGCTAAATCATGTCAAATAATTTTAGCTTTACCTCTTCTGAACGACTTCAATATTTAATGGGCGGTGCATCTTAGGGTCAGAATAGTACCGATTATGCATCGTTTGCGTCCAAGAAAATTTGTTGATGAAGTAAAACAGTAAAAAAAAAGGGAATCTGTGCTATAACTGGAGAATGACTCATCTGATCGTCTTCAAATTTTTGCCAGTGATGTAGTTTCCTGAACACAAGACTCACACTGCCATTCGCTGGCATAAGTCCTAATTTGTCAATTTTATTGAATAAATAGTGATATTATTTTTTTTATTTAATAACTAATGTTTCTTCTGATTGTTTTCAAAATATTACTGACGATGCAGTCTATGCGAAGGATGATGACCCATAATTTAGTCAGAGTAGGTTCAAATTTAAAATCTGACTGATTAACTTTAACTCTTCCATGTTGATAACTTGAAAACTTAGCATCCGAGAGGCTTTAAACTTAGTGTGCTTAGGATACTGATCACTTTAATCCCTCTGATAGATTCGAATTAGATTTGGTCTGTGTGTCCTAATTTACCATTCTTAGTGAATAAATTTGGAAATTAGTTTCCATGTGATGACTTGTGAATGCCTCTTCTGATTCCCTTCAAATCTTCAAGGCTAATATTTAACTGCATTATCAACTTATACCGCACTCTGCACTATTCCAGTCGCGTGCACTGAGGCACACACGACTGGGATATGGAATACGAGGATACCTTTCCTGGATCGCGCAGCGACTGAAGTACCCAGGAGAGTAACTGACTATCGGTCTGACAATAACGTAAACAACGTAAGCTAACTATAACCTAAATTAACGTAACGTAAAGTAACGTAACCTAGCCTAACCTAACCATTACCCTAACCAAACCTAATTTACCCTAATCTAACTTATATTAACCTAAATAGCGTATTTAAAGAAACTGGCTTAAGTGTAAAAAGTAGAAATAAAATGATTAGCCTAAAGACTGGCAGGCTGGATTTTGTTTTGTGTAGTTAGTGACACAGCAGACTAAACTCTATGGGAAGGGCACGCCATGTTACTCTGAATGTAAAAGCGCTGCCGAAAACTGCACCCCATCAATGTAATATTCACCGACAGCCTGACTGATCAGATACAGCGTCACAATTCGTGACGAAGGGTGGAGCCTCCACCAATACCTGGGCTGAATGACCCACACAGATTTAGCGCAATGTGAAATATGATACACTAGTCCAAGGAATCTGGTCTGGTGGTATACATGGCCTCGTAAATGGTGTCGAGTCGACCACATCTTCCGCACTGGACTGGAGGATATTAAAGAATGAAAGACACTTGCAGAAAGGAACTTTATTGAAACGTTTCGAATTTGGAGCAGGTTTCTTGAGTCTTCTTCGTTCGACTGTAAAAGCTTGTTCCACAGGCTATAAAATATAGTTCCTCTCTTCATTTGTTTTCTCAACTTGTGAGCTTCGCGCCATTTGTCTCCGTCCAGGAAGATCTCAGATTAAGTTAATTCAGTAACATGTCCTTGTCCAAGAGCACAAAAAGTGATCCTTTGTTTTATAAACGGGGGTGGAAAACCCAGATAAGTCGACGAACGATTAACCACGAGTACATAACACCTGTAAGGCAGCGGTTGCTGAAACACTGATACTCAACACCTGTATGATCTCGGTTTCTTCATCACTGGACGAGTCATTAGCGGACAAAGAGAAAATATTTCATTATAATTATGGCATACAATACCGACAAATAGATAAGTGATGCAACAGTTAACTATCTTTTTTTACCGAAACGTTTCGGCTGCACACTAGGTTTCTTTTATCTGACACAGAGGTGGCTAAATATGGAGACAGCAGAAGCAGTGGAGAGGCAAGGATGACAGGATCAGTCCATCAACCTTGAAGACGTAGTTCTGAGGTGGTCAGTCCCTCAGCTTGGAGAAGAGTGCAGCTCCAGAGCTTTGTGCATTAATCCTGCTCTTCGTGGTATCCTGTTCTAACACAGTGTATGGCAGTGTATTCTGCTCTAATATTGTGCTTGGTTCTTTTACAGTGTCATACTGATTACGAAGAGCGTTTGGCTGGCAAGCCGCGGGGGCGTTGACCCCCGGAACGACCTCCAGGTAGGTAGATCATAGACTCAATCAGGACCGGATTAAGGCATGGGGTTTAGGGGCTGCAGTCCAGGGGCCTCCGCCAGCTGGAGGACTTCCAGAGATTAAGTGAAAAGTGTTCACAGTTACTGCTGTAAGTTTATAATTATGGGATGTTATTACATTAAGTATATGGTGAACTGTTGACTGTTGTGATTAATTTTTGGTAGAGATTTAAGAGTGGATCCCTATAACGCAGGCGTTATAATATAGTGTCATTATGTCAACTTGTCAAGGCTAGCGGCAAAGGCCTACCTTCCTTTTTCCATGTGGTTTTCATTTTACCATTTTTTAATGATGGCTGAATTAAGTTTAATATTAATTATGTGCATTGTGCCAGTGTGTTATTTAGTGTATTAAAAACAAAAATAACTCTTTATTCATTCCAATAAAAATATCACTGTAGCCCAGCGGCCTACAAAATCTTAATCTGGCTCTGAATGGGCGAGCCAAGTAGATAAGTTGCCTAACGCATACTGTCTCTGTTCACCAAGAACAGAAATAGGTATCTTGGTGTTAGTCAACTGTTGTAGGTCGCATCTTGGGGACAGTACCTATGGTCGCGAATAGAAATGAGCCACAGTGCCTCTCATGGTTTATTTTGTAATAGTCCTCAGAGATTAATACTTCGAGAAAATCATCTTTTACTTATAAAAAAGAAATGTGTCAGACAAACTGCTAATTATATAAGACGATAAGATTTATCCATAACAGAGAAAGTCACACGATGGCCGGAATAAACCGCAAAAAAAAAGAAATACTGTAACAGGTAAACTGTGTGAAGCAGTTGAAACTAAACTCTGCAGTAGTTACAGAATAGTGTATAGAGTATCATACTACAAATTGACATGCATAAACTGCTTTATAAAAAGCTCCTTGTTATCTAGAGCATTTCGAACAGCCTAAAAAATAACTTGTAATTACTAGACAAGACTAGCGAACAATTAGGCTAGTATACTAGAATGCTATGGTTTGCAAAATTCTGTAATAACTTGGTTTATGATTTATGAACTTTTAAGACCTTATGTAGCAGTTTGGTAAAACATTTATAATGGTGAATACTAAGACAGAACATATTCTCAGTTGCTACATAAGTTGAAACAAATTGATGATAGTAAGAGCATCAGCTCGGATGCTAATATGATTTGGATCATCAGGGTTGCTATTTATACACAAGACTTTAAACAAACAAAACAAACAAACAAATTTTATTTCATTGCAGGTTACATGGGTATCGGAAGTTACAATGTAAATTGAGTGCAAGGAGAGCCACTGACATGCCATGGCATAATATATCTACGCAGATTTGAAGTCAGTCAGAATTAGGAGGAGCGTCTTACTGTTTTTTTTAAGTTAGTGGTTGAAGGATACTTTTTAAAAGCTTCCGGAAGTGCGTTCCAAATCTTAGGGGTTTGTGGAATTTTTTTATATAATTTCGTAAATGTAGAACGTATAAATGAATAATATATTAATTGCGTATTAAAATGTGATGCTATTTGGACCCTTCGAGAAATTTCGAGTGAGGGGGGAGACAGAACAGCCGGGGGAATGACGCCGCAGAGGGAGACGCCATATTGAATTGAATTTGTGAACACTGGTCTAAATTTTGCAAAGTTATCAGGCGTTCATTCTGTAATTTAGAAATTGCTGACAGGATCCTGCTAAAGAATTAGAATAAATTGTGTGGAAAAACCTTACAATTCGGCAACAAGGAAGGAAAAATAGAGGACTCCAATCCTTCCCAACAACACATCTCATTGTAAATCCTAGCTGTAGAGGTAGCGTTAGGGTGTGTTTCCAAAAAAATAATTATGATCCTAGGTTAGGTTAGGTTAGGTAAGGTTCGTCAGGAAACAGGACAGATGATGATCCGCCATTGGAGCTTTTGGTCATCTGACCGAGGCCTTCCGCTGGCTTACCGGTCCACCCCTTTAAAAATTATGGTCAGTTATAACCATTTATTTATTATAACTCATAATATTTATAATTTATTCTAGGTGATTTGCCGGTATGAATCCCGGCCCGGGTCTCTTCCAATTTGGCGACCCGGCAGTGGCTCCCCGGGTAGGGAAGGGTCGTTGAGTTTCTTTTCTCTTATTTGCATGGCAGTCCTTCGGTGGGAAGAGGGGTTCCTCTCCGGTTCTATGGACAAATGATGTCCCAAAAGTTAGTTTGCTCCAATGGTGGTTGGTGTGGGGTGCAACGGAGGCCCTCAGCAGGCCTTCACAGCGACTTCAGCGGGGGGGGGGGGGTAACGTGCAATGACTGGGAGGTTGGTCTCCAAGTTTCTGATGGCTAGGTACACTAGATGTGCCGCCGCATCCTCCCAGGCCTGTCCCACTGGGGTCATTGGGAAGTGTCTGTGGCGAAGGGGCATCGTAGCTGGGCAGTCTAACAGGTAGTGCACCAGGGGTTTCAGAACCATCCGGTCACAGTGTGCACAGATTTATGATCCAGTAATTAAATGGTAAGTGGTAATACGAATTTCCTTTCTAATAACACTTGTAATTTATGTCCAGTAATTATATTCTGTAATCATATACAGCCCACATTATTTTATAATTTACTATTATTGGTATTAATGTTTAATATTGTAATTATTAATTTAATGTCAGGTCTAGCTTTTTGTGTGAATGGTGATGAAGTGGGCATCGAGGGAGTTACAGTCCTGCAACCTACTGTGACTTAAGTCCCACTTATCTCACCCAAATTACTTGCTTGTAATAATTCAGGTAATACCCTGTAAACCTCATGCAGGTAGTTTGCTCACATAATAATAATAATAATAATTCAAAAGGCTATTTGTTTACATGGAGTTCCTGTATAAATTCCCCTCAAAGGAGGTTCCTTGACGCTGGTGAGGGGCTCTTGATCAGGAATTGGATCTGTGCTCCGGTTCCATGAAATGAGCCTGAATACCTTCCATTCCCCCCACATATAAATTAGACACATATGCAACACTTGGGTATCTTTATTGAGGAAACGTTTCGCCACACAGTGGCTTCATCAGTCCAATACAAAGCAGAAAGGTGTAAGGAGAGGAGGAGTTTGAGGTAATCAGTCCCTCGGCCTGGAGTCGATGTGTTCAGTCCATCAATCTTGTAGGAATACAGCACAGGACTGATGAAGCCACTGTGTGGCGAAACGTTTCCTCAATAAAGATACCCAAGTGTTGTATATGTGTCTAATTTATAACTTGTCGGTTCTCTGAACCATTCATCTACATTTCCCCCACATGCGCTGTATAATCCTACGGGTTTAGCGCTCCCCATGATTATAATAATAATAATAATAATGTATAAATTAAGTCGAGCAGGTGGTGTATGAAAGAAATACTTATTTCTTGTATTGTGTATCTGTGCTCCTTTGCAGATCTCCAAAAAGAGTCACAGCGCTGGGTTGAAGTGCGTTCTGTCAACTGTATGTATATAAAATGTACAGTAGTGTGGATATGTTGTATGTTGAGTTCCCATTGAGTTTCCTGCGCGCACTCAGAATCTGCAGCAGTGAGTTCCTTGAAGAAGAATGCTCCCTCATTGAACAAGTTTTTTCCAAACTTCACTATCCTCGTCACTTCATTAGAGACTGTAGACGACGGGCATTAAACATCTTCAACACACCCAGAGAAGACACTGCTGAGAAGAGATACATAGTCCTCCCTACTAACTCCATTTCCAAACACGTTTCCAACATTTTTTCCAATACCTCATTCCGAGTATCCACCTCCACATCCACCACCATCAAGGACATTACCAGTAACAGACAGGACAAGCTTCAATCCACTGCAGGGGTATACACACTCCCTTGTAATGACTGCAGCAAATTATACGTCGGCGAAACATCCAGAGACCTCCAAACACGCATTTCAGAACACCAGTACGCAGGCAGATCTGACGACTCAAGGAATGCCTGTGTTCAACACCGAAATTCACACAACCATTTAATCAACTACAGAAACGCAAGACTCATCGCCAGAGAAGACAACACTCAATACCGAAGAATCCTAGAATCATCACTTATCTGTATATCCAACAACTTCAACCAGAACAACGGCTTCTACAACATAGCTGAACCTATTGCCAAGAAACTTCTTCATCGCTATCCCACACAGAACTCAAGAATGGAACACTGCAGGTCCTTTAAGTCACACAAGGTTTTAAACTATCACACCTGACCCAGCATTCTCCACCTGACTAAGTCTTATAAATACTCATGTTACTCTTTTTCCAGGTAGATCTGTTTGTGACTCGATAAAGCCCACTGCGTGGGCGAAACGTTGTCAATAAAGGATCACATTATACTGCTTATGTGTTTATTTTTCCATTGTGTCGGTATTTTATACCATTTATTTCCATCGTATGCAATCACACATTACCTTCTCATAGACATCTTTGAAAAAGACTGTGAAATCTTACGCTAGTTTAATATTCGCGAGGACAGAGTCCTGACATTATTTCGATGACCTGTTAACCTGTTCATTATAAGACCAGTAATGTTAGAAATTAATGTAAGACAAAAGTGAGGAAGAAATTTTTATGAAGGTTCTATATAAATATATTTAAACGGCTACAATTAGTGAAACCATAGAATGTGTAGAAAGTGACTTTGATATTAACATAATATCCTTAACTAGAAAATGTAAATATAGAACAAAAACTGTCATCAGTCTGATTTATATTAATTTTCGTAAGTAAGTTTATACAGGTTTATACACATAAATACAGTTACATAAATTTTCGTACATAGCAGCATGTGTGTAGAATACCCAGGATAACCCAAGAAAGTCAAAATGACTTGTTTACATTGAGGTCCTTCGTAAATCACCATCATCATTATACAGGTAATGTTGCTTGCATATAGTAAAATATCGTTAGACACTAAAGAAAGCCTTTTCATCATCTTTGTGAATGCTATGGCTCCCCACAATTTACACTAGAGGGGGGGACACTATCTGTGTATATTTGAACTAGTTACTAATTTAAACACATCTATGAATAATTTCTTTTACTTCCTTCATGATATGAGAGAAAATTGTAAAAATATAGTGGTAACTAAACTAAACAGAAAACGCGGCGTCATTCTTTTTCCACTGCTGTGAGTCGTATCTTGTCACCCACACCATTCAATATAGTAAATAAATGTAAGATTTTATGTGGATTATATAACTTAATTTGTAAAGGGATGAACCAGTAAGCCAGTGGAAGGCCTCAGTCAGATGACCAAAAGCTCCAGCGGCGAGTCATCATGTGACGAAGACCCGCGTCAGGAAGCGCTTATCATGTTTCCTGACAAATTTTACCTAGCTACTTGATGTGGATAAGTGTTCTGACAAGCGTCATCTTAAACCAACTGCACAATGTAGCTTTCCCAGGATCTTCAACAAAATAATCAATAAAATTTTCCGCAACGGAATTTCCAGAGTACATTCCGTCAACTGACACCTTCAGAGTTATCAACATCTCACCTACAGACGAAGCTTCCCAGTGTGTCCAGCAGAACTGCCCCAGCCTCCAGCTCAGTTCTGCCGGATGAAGAATTAGACGCAAATGTAACATTTGGGTATCTTAATTTGAAAATGTTTAGAAGATGAGGTAATCAGTCCCTCAACCTTAGAGAGACACACAAAAGGGACCGTGGGAGATGAAGTAAGCAGTCCCTCAGCCTAGAATCCTGTGTACAGTATTTTTCACCCCCTTTCCCTCTTGGTATATGATTTGTTGGGATTTTTAAGCCGAAGGGTTAGCCACCTAGGAAAGACAGTGTGTCATCGAAGACTGTCTTATTTCCATTGGGGAGGTCCTTTAATCTTGTTCCCCAGGATGCGATCCACACCAGTCGACTAATAACCAGGTGCCTACTTACTGCTAGGTGAACAGGGACAACAGGTATAAGAAGACATCTCCAACGTCTACCCATGCTGGGATTGAGCCACAGACACTCAGTTTGTAAAGCGAGTGTGTCGCCCATCGAGTCACAGGACACAACATAAAAAAACATTCTGATATTTTGGGTTCTAAGATTTTTTCTAGACGTATAAAAGTAAGAGTATGCTCCACAGGAAAGTGTGTTAAGTGAGGTATTTTTAAAGAAATAATTATAGATGTATTTGAAGCATGCTCGCAAATTTATACTGTAATATACTTTATATAGATTACAGTTATGTAATAGGACAATGGGATAATTTGGACCAGATTTGTAGCAAGAGTCGGTGATGATCCTTCCTTCTAGTTTCACTAGAAGGAAGAGTCCCAAAGTAGCTGACACTAGCGCAAAATGGTATATAGGTATTTTCTACTGATCGAACTCTGATATAAAATCCGCTTGTAGTGCACATATATCAAACGTTCATCCAAGGATTAGTTTGCTTACATACACTTGCACGTAATTCATGGAGTGCAGATAAAAAGTAGGCTGTTTACGGATTCTGAGTGCCTTTACAAAATCTAATTAACCCAAAGTGTCGAAATCACCTGGTGTTAAGTACTCGAGAGGGAACAAGGTTGTTAGGTAAGACATATGTGCAACTGTTCGGTATCTTTATTTCGAAACGTTTCGTCTACACAGTAGGCTTCTTCAGTCGATGTAGATGAATGGTTCAGAGAACCGACAAGTTGATAAATTAGACTGAACACATCGACTCCAGGCCGAGGGACTGATTACCTTAAACTCCTCCTCTCCTTACAATTTTCTACTTTGTATTGGACTGATGAAGCCACTGTGTGGCGAAACGTTTCCTCAATAAAGATACCCAAGTGTTGCATATGTGTCTAATTCTTCAGTCGAGTACAGAAAAACTGTTAGAAGCAGAAAAAATGTGAAGACGATGTAATCAGTCCATCACCCTTGAAGACGAAGTTTTGAGGTGGTCAGTCCCTCAGCCTGTTCCATATTCTGAAACAATGGAACAGGTTGAGGGACTGACCACCTCAAAACTACGTCTTCAAGGGTGATGGACTGATTACATCGTCTTCACATCTCTTCTGCTTCTGAAATTGGGTTGTAGATGAATGGTTCAGAGAACCGACAAGTTATAAATTAGACACATATGCAACACTTGGGTATCTTTATTGAGGAAACGTTTCGCCACACAGTGGCTTCATCAGTCAATACAAAGTAGAAGGTGTAAGGAGAGGAGGAGTTTGAGGTTATCAGTCCCTCGGCCTGGAGTCGATGTGTTCAGTCCATCAATCTTGTTAGAAGTGTAGCACAAGGCCGTAGAGGTGGCTTATATGCTGTAATCAGGTGAGGTGAAGAAGGAGGAGGCGGGGTCATAGTAGTACCATCCACTATTTGAAGTAGGTCTTCGTCCAAAGGTTGGACAAGTGTTGAAGAATTCGTTTGTATCAAGATCCCAAGCTGTTGCTGTGTCAGACAGGATGTAGGCCTCTACGGCCTTGTGCTACACTTCTAACAAGATTGATGGACTGAACACATCGACTCCAGGCCGAGGGACTGATAACCTCAAACTCCTCCTCTCCTTACACCTTTCTACTTTGTATTGGACTGATGAAGCCACTGTGTGGCGAAACGTTTCCTCAATAAAGATACCCAAGTGTTGCATATGTGTCTAATTTATAACTTGTCGGTTCTCTGAACCATTCATCTACATCCTGTCTGACACAGCAACAGCTTGGGATCTTGATACAAACGAATTCTTCTACACTTGTCCAACCTTTGGACGAAGACCTACTTCAAATAGTGGATGGTACTACTATGACCCCGCCTCCTCCTGCTTCACCTCACCTGATTACAGCATATAAGCCACCTCTACGGCCTTGTGCTACACTTCTAACAAGATTGATGGACTGAACACATCGACTCCAGGCCGAGGGACTGATAACCTCAAACTCTCCTTACACCTTTCTACTTTGTATTGGACTGATGAAGCCACTGTGTGGCGAAACGTTTCCTCAATAAAGATACCCAAGTGTTGCATATGTGTCTAATTTATGAAATTGGGTTGAGCAAATATTCTGTTAGTGGGATGGATTGTGAAGGACCTGCCTAGTATGGGCCAACAGGCCTGCTAATTACCATTTTGTCCTAGGCACATGTCAATTAGACACTAGGCCTGTTGTATGTATGTGTGTGTGTGCAGTAGGTATGGAAAACTACTTTATTCAGTAATGGATCGGAAATTTGCATAGTGAAAGTACAACAGGAGTCGTAAGAGACGTGTACTGAGAGTCATTCACCCTTAAGGGCGATGAAATCGTTGGTGGGGGAGTGGGGTCATATACGCTATAACAGGTCTCGTCAGTAGGTTATGTTGAGAGTGTACATGTATAACAATATATATACTGTTTTATCATAGGTATGGCACGGTCGCTGAGTGAGGTATGTGATATCATGGTTACTATTTGCATCTCATACATTAGTTCACCGATTCAAGTATGATTGATTGAAAGTGGCACTACAAAATAATATAAGAACTTGTGATTTTTCTATGGGAAAACTTTCTCCAGCGCAGTGAGATTTGAGATGCATTCTAATAGGATAGCGCCATTGGTCTTTTGTTTCCCCTTCTACCTTGACAGTTTCCTCCGAGATTTTTTATTTCATAAGACGTATTATTTATATATATATATATATATATATATATATATATATATATATATATATATATATATATATATATAAATCTGACTTTGTAACATCATTCCAGGTGGCTAGATTCTCAACTATTGTGTGTTGGAGCCACAGTCTGGGATGTGGATGGGGAAATAAAAAGAAGCACAAACCATCATTGTATTTGAAGATGTGTGTCGGTAGGTCAGTGCGTCTGATATATTGCTTCTTCCTTAAGTGACTGTGACTTTGACCTGACTAGCTAAGGCCAATAGGTGACTTTGACCTGCCTAGCATGGGTCAGTAGGTCTGCTGCAGTGCTCCTTCTTTTTTATGTTCTTATGCTAGAAGACACAGCCCAAATGAAGAGAAGACATTCTACGATATATTAGCCCTGGAAGGTTAATAACCCAGGATGACTTAAGTAAGGCAAATAATGATGCTTGTTTTCGCGGGGGTCCACGGGTCCTCCACAATAAAACAAATAAATACCATAGAGGCCAGAAAAATAACGGGTGTAAGAAAGTAAATATAACGAGAACTTTCAACACAAGAAAAATCATTCCAACAGTGACATTTTTTAAATCAATTGTTCTTTCTCGTCTAGAATATTATTGACGGCTCCGTTCGAGACAGAGATATCAGAGCTGGAAAATTAAAAAAAAAAAAATACTGCCCCCCAAAAAAACATAAGAAACAAGAAACACTGCCTACTAGTCCGATTCTTATAATCTCAATGAGGACTCACCAACGATATATAGATTTCAAGAATGACCCGAGGAATCCTGTTATTTATATTTCTTGATATGAACCTGGTCTAACAGGCATTCAGGAAGTAAGCCTGGTCCCAAGCCTGTCACGGAGGGTAGAAAAAACTTGAAACCAGTCACAGATCTTCCCTAGGAGGCGACCCACAGGTCGTAACAGCCAACTAATACCTAGGTGAACAGGGGTAGCATATGTCTCGCCTTGCCCAGGACTAAACCCAGGATCTTCGGTTGGGAGCCGAATGCACTATCCCTGCCCTAGTAGTGCAGCAGGTAGGGACCACGGTCGAAGACCTCTGTGGCTAGATAAAAAAAGACTTAAAAGGTACAAAAGTCAAAGATTTGTGTTTATGCAAAAAAAAAAAAAAGTGAAGATAATAACTTCAGCAGATGATGCAATTTAAACAGAAGAAAATAAATCGCCCAGAGAAAGTTTGTTAGCAGTCTAGAAAGCATTAGATAACACAAAATAAGCTTTATTCCGGAAATTTGTAGATGATTTTACAGGAGTATATTTTTTTACAACAGTTCCGAGGGCACATAGATGTTGAAGGTATATATAAATAGTAATTATTATAAGTAACAAGAGCTTGATTAACGTGAATAACAACAACAGCAGCACCATCTGCCGTGAGTAACTTCAACAACAGCACCATTAATATGTGAAACAGCAACAACAGCACCATTAATATGAGAAACAGCAACAACGGCACCATTAATATGAGTAACAGTACCATAAACATGAGTAACAGCACCATAAACATAAGTAACAGCAACATAAGCACCATAGAAGTGAGTAACGGCAACAACAGCATTATGTAGATTTAACCTAGTTGCTAGGATAATCCAATAAATAAAGTGGAGCAGTGGTTCACCATTGGGGTCAACACAGCCCAGTGTATGACTTAACTGTTCAGAGTGTTGGATATACCAGGTAAACATAGCTGTTTCTATATAAATCAGGATTGCCACATAATGTAGCTATACCAACTCTTGTTCATAGTAATAGAGCAAGTATGATAGAAAATATAAGCAATTTATAAAAATAAGGTTGATTTTTCAAATGTGCCGCTGTAGTTGTTAAACACTAAACAATTGTCATTTTAGCTCCGAAGTCTGTTTTAATTATTTACCCTGTATTATATGAGGAAAAAAGCTAGTTATAAAAGTGGGTTTTTATATGTCAAAAGAGGACGTGATTTTGCGCGCCACCAAACTATTCATTTTATAAGTGACGTCACACTCATGGGGGTCTTCCTGGGTCCTGACTACAAGGTATTGAAAGTGCAATATAAATTAGGATTGAGGAGACTCTAGGCCAATAAGTAAAAGAGTTAGTGTGGAGGGAAGGAGGGATGGATGTTGCTACGGGGCGGCTGATCCTCACTTGTTCTCGACTCTCCTCTCCAGTTTCCGCCATCTATCGTAAGCGAATGGAAGAGGTTTTTCCCGAGTCCTGTCAGCGGAGATGGAAACTGAACATCTTTTGGACGATAGTCTAGATTCAGTTGAGGTAGGCGGGTTTTTGACTACGTTGGCTGAAGGTGGGCTGCCCTTTTAGGCCAGCACCCACGCGGGTTTAGTGCTCCTCATACGTATAGTGTAAGTCCACTGCGTTGACTCCAGGTCTGTCAGACCCGTCTCAGATGAGTGAAGGTCAATATTTTACTTTCTTTAGCCCTCTCAGGTGAAGTCTTTTGGCGTATTTTGATTAAGAATACGGAGGTGCGGGCAGTGTGCAATAAACCGCAGGAGTTTAAGTCTGCTGCAGCTGCCAAGGGCGAAAATACAGGCGGTTTTGTGGGTTTGTTTTGAAGGTAAGTTTTCACGCTGTATGAAGGCCTGGGAAAGTCTGAATGATTTTCTCCCTCGTATGAGCACACTGAGGCAGAAACATGTCTGCCAAGTGCTCCTAGCAGGGTAATGGAACTTCAGAAGTTTATAATAAGTTGTTTTTTTATTCATAGGTTGCTTGCAGAAGTGTTCCTTGACTCGTGGCTGCCAGTGTCGTATTTTTGCTATTCTAGGTTCAGCCTTCAAGGTGATAATTAAGCTCTCTTGATCCGGGGAATTAGAGCTGCCAGCTTTATCTGGTCGTTCTTGATTGCTTCCCAATCTCAAGTCTCAAAGACCTCAATGAAAATAAGTCACTTTGACCTTTTTTTTTATTTATTCTAGGTAATTTACACGTTACTATGGATGATTATTTGTGTAATTGTATTTATGTGTACTTGTACCTACATAAACTTACTGACCCATACCCAGTGGAAATAAGTCACTTTGTCTGACTTTTTGGGGTTATCCTATTTAATTTACATGAATGATAATTGTACTTAAGTATACTTGTGCCTAAATAAACTTAATTACTTACACGTCCCCGTAAATTTAATAATAATGATTTTGTAGAGTCGAGGTAGTTGCTTATATACTGCATATCAGTTCCCTCAGGGATGTTCCTTGATGTGCATGAGGGGCTCTTGCTTAAAGGAATTGGACCTGATCTCCCCTTCCTTGGATCACACCTTTCCCAAGTTAGAGACTGCCTCAGAAATAATTACCCAACTAATTCTGCAGAGGTAACTTTGGTAATGAACTTGGGGGGGGGGAATCTGAAGATCGAGGACGCACTGTTAAAGTTCCTTTGTTGCAAGGTCAATTCACGCGTGTAACACGCTCCTCAGTCCGTGGTTAATATCAATCTGACTTGGGGCGCGCCTCGCCCCTTGATGCAGCCCTATATTGCTGACACCAGTGTTTTTCCCTTCTTTGCCAAATTGCAACAATTTGCAACACAAATGCTTGATTTCTTGATATGTCTCGATCACTTAGAGTCCATTATTGTCCCACATGTGAATAAAGTGAGGCAGTTTTTTTTTTTTTGTACCTTTCCTGTCAACTTAAGAGATCAATTTCCTCTCATTAACCACACTAGCTGCAACAGTGTTCTCTGGCAAGAGAGTATGCTTGACTTGTGACTGGTACACGCTGGTAAAGCATCTGCTTGTATTTTCTTGATGCGGAAGCAAACAAGACTCCATTGCCCTTTCTGAGAGGGTCGTCCCTCAGGGCTGAAATTTGCTGAAAAGGGCTGAAGGTCTGAAGGGCTGATAACCCCCCCCCCCTTCTGAAGAAAATTTCTCCACAGACTTTGTTCGTTGTTTCCAAATGTCCAGCCACAGATTTTGTAAAGTCTGAATATTATCCATTAAATCAAGGTTTTACTCTACATAATTTACATTAGATTCACATTTTTGTGAATTTGTATAATTTATTTTAATATTTATTTAGTTTATTCTGTTACCAAACATTACTTAGGAGAAATGAAATAATTTTTAAGATCTAAAATTATTATAAAATAAAAATAAATATTTTTTATAAAGAATGATTTAGAATTGGTACAGAAAAGGTGATATTATTGACATACTCTATAGAAAGCCCCTGGCTGTGCAGAGTATTTTGAGTGACCATATATGTATAATAACTAATAGCTTTTTGAGTTAAGATGCCAGGTCAGGGTCACGTTTCTTGAACTAAAAAAGAAACGGCCAGGGCGTTAAGTGGGTAGCCACCTGGGGAACTACCCATGGCAACTCTGCATTATTTCCTGTGTGGTATGGAAGAATTCATTATAGTGCTCTTGAACACTAGAAGCATAAATTTAAATTAATACAGTACAGTACAGCCTCTTCTCACTTAGCGACGTACTCAGTTTACCGACAACTCAGACTTACGACAGGATCTCTGACCAGTATGCATACCTAAATAATGTATATTAGAGCTGATTTCCTCTATTCTGTTTATTACAAAATACAGTACACTACTGTATAAACATTTAAAAATATACTAAAAATGTTATAAATGGTGCAAGGGTGACATTAAAGCAATATCAAAGATAATTGACATAAACCCACCACCATTATAGTATTCTCCTCGTTTAGCGACGGATTTATTTAACGGAGCATTATTAGGAACGGAACTCTGTCGTTAAGTGAGGAGAGACTGTACTAATTTCCAAAACATGAAAAGAAAAGCTTTTCACTTTTTTGGGTTATCCTAGGTAATCTACACATGCTGCTTTGTATGATAATTTATGTAACTGTTTGTGTGTGCCTGTACCTGAATAAACTTACTCACTTTTTGAACAGAAAATGTGAGAAGTAAGCGAGTCACTATGTGCCAATGCATTGTACAGTACTTATACTCAGTGGCAGCTCGTCCATAGGAGCTGCAGTCCCCCCAGATGCTCACTGCCAGATGTATGACTTCATCAACCTTATGCTAAAATAATTTGTAACTGACAAATATATTACAGGAAAAATCTGTTGTATGTTGTTTTCTATGTATTTATAAGCAATTTTTTTTATTTTTTGTTGAAACGAGATAAAAAATGATTAAAGAAGTTTGATGCGGTACGATAGTACAGTGGACCCCCGGTTAACGGCCTGCTCCAAACACTAACAATTATGTAAGTGTATTTTTGTAAGTGCTTTTGTAGGTGTATGTTTGGGGGTCCAAAAGGACTAATCTAATTTACATTATTCCTTATGTTAATAATTTTGTTTGGTAACGGCACTTGAAGAGCATTCTGGAATGAATTATGGCCGTTAACCGGGGGTCCACTGTATAGGTATTACTGGTTGTACTCATAGAGGCAACTGATACGTTCTGCAGTACTACCTTTATGAATTTAGCTAATAATAATAAATAAATGATCAGTATTTCAGTGCAATTGATAATTTTAGTGTAAGGTACAGTTTTCACATTTTGTGAACTGCTACAGTATATTTAAGTTATGTAGTATTGGTATGTGTCAGCAAGATAACATTTGTGAAGGGATTCAGAGAAACTGATTAGCTGGACTTAAATTCTGGAAGTGGGAAGTACAGTGCCTGCACTCTGAAGGAGAGGGAGAGGTGGGTTGTGGTTAGGATGACCAGCTGAACTAATGTCAGCATGCTTCTGGCAAAACAGTGATTAGGTGAGTGACAGTCAGTGGCCAGTGTGTTCAAAATATCCTGTTAAAATATATACAGCCTCTCCTCACTTAACGACGGCATTGAGTTCCTAAGACCACGTCTGTAAACGAATTGGTCGCTTAGCAAGGAGCATACTATAATGGTAGTGGGTTTGTGTCAACCATCTTGATATTGTTTTAATGTCACCTTTCCACCATTTATAACATTTCTTACAGATTTTTAAATGTTTATACAACAGTGTACTGTATATTGTAATAAACAGAATAGAGAAATCAGCTCTAATATACATTACATATTTAGGTATGAATACGTAATGGTCAGAGAGCCCGTTGTAAGTCCGAGTCGTCAGTAAACGAGTACGTTGCTAAGTGAGGAGAGGCTGTACTACATTTTGAGGGGCTGTTGAGGTGACTTGGTCATTTAGAGAGAATGGAACAAAGAATGACTTGGAGAGAGTATAAATCTATTGGGGAAGGAAGGCGGGGTAGGTGTCCCCGAAAAGGTTGGAGGGAGGGGGTAAAGGAGGTTTTGTGGGCGAGGGGCTTGGACTTCCAGCAAGTGTGTGTGAGCTTGTTAGATAGGAGTGAATGGAGACGAATGGTTTTTGGGACCTGACGAGCTGTTGGAGTGTGAGCAGGGTAATATTTTGTGAAGGTATTCAGGGAAACTGGTTAGCCGGACTTGAATCCTGGAAATGGGAAGTACAATGCCTGCACTTTAAAGAAGGGGTTTAGGATACGTACTGTTGTATCTGAGCGCCTCTGCAAAGACAGTGATTACGTATGAATGATGGTGAAAGTGTTGAATGATGAAAGGTTTTTTCTTTCTTTTTGGGTTTTTCTTCCTTTTTGAGTCACCCTGCCTTGGTGGGAAGCGGCTAACGTGCTAAAAAAAATTGCATGTTGTGTTAATTTTACCATTGTGTAATTTTCTTTTTTCCTCAGACACCCATGACGGTGATCTATGATAACAACACATCACCCATGAGTGTCACAACAAGTGGTGGCATTCGAAGCGGTGATGGTGTGAGCGACAATGAAGAACCTGAACCCATGACCACAATACTCCTGTCCCACTCCTCTGGAGGGGTGGGAGGAGGAGGAGGGGGGAGACGGAAAAAAGAATCTACAGCTCGGTACAACAACGAGCGGGAGATGTGCCTTCAGTATTTTGAAAAATGGAGTGAACAAGACCAGTTAGAATTTATGGAACATTTATTATCACGAATGTGCCACTATCAACACGGACACATTAATGCCTTTCTAAAACCAATGCTTCAAAGAGATTTTATTACTCTTCTTCCAAGTAAGTGCTTGTGTTTAGGTATTGATAGATTGGCTTTATATATATTATTAAAGAGGACAGGGTTAGTAACATGTTTGTCCTAAAACTGACATGAGCACAATACCTACCATCAAAGGTGTGTACAGTATTATTTGACTGTTGGTAGAATATTGGTGTGTGTGTGTGTTTTCTTAACAGAACTTTGTGATAGTTAATTATTGGAAGAGTACAATTTTTTTTTTTTTTTAATATTTAGGAAACTTTTCATGTTTAAACTGAACATAAACACTGTTTTTATCATTTACTGAATATATTGTACTTATTTCAGATAATTATATTATGCATTTTGCCTTTTTTAATATAAAAATATTCATCACAAATTTTCATCAGTTTTTCATTACTAAAGTCTGTATTTGGCAGACTTTTATCAGAATTATCACATTGTGTCTTCCCAATATTATTTCTTTTCATTACTGAAAACGCTTCTGTATTTGGTGTTCCTGTTTTGTCTATAATGTGTGAAAGCAAGTGCAGCATCTGCTTGGCAATAGGTTTATATTGCCAAATATTTGTGTGTAATAGCAATGAAAAGTGGGTATTATTAATATAAGTTTTTTTTAATAGAAGCTTGTGATATCTGTCCAAAAGTTAGCAATGATCAACTGTCCACTCTGTGTGAAAAATATTTCAGTCTAAATCTGGGTGTGCCATCCGTTCAAACCAAAAGTCCTACTGTCCCTGTGAGTTGTTTTTGTAGGGCATGTGTGTATGTTATAAACAAGAATAAATAGATTAATATAGACTAAAAGAAAATGTTGGTTGAAACAAAGCCAGGTAAGAATATACTGTACATACATGGAAAGTTAACAAAGAGCACAGTGGGGAATCACCCACCGCCAGCAAATGTCATAGGCCAGCAACAACAACAGCCAGAGCAGTTGTTTTTTGCATGGTTGAATTTTTAGAGACTATGAGCTGTTATCCTACCTCGGCTCATTTTAAAGCCCAATTCTATATCGTGTATAATACCTCTCTTCAGGATGTAACCTTCAACAGTTAGTAACACCTAGGTACCTATTTATTGCAAGGTGAATAGGAGCAGCAGGTATAAGGAGACATGCTCATTGTTTCCACCCATCTGGAATTAAATTACAGTTCTTTGGTTGTAAACTGAATACTCTACCACTGAGCTATGAGCCACCTAATGCCTTCTACCCCAAGATGCTAAGAGCTCTAATTAAACAGTTTGGTTTGCCTGGCAATAAGACCCTCATGCCATTCCCCACCATGCAGAATGCTTTACTGGTCAGAACAAGAATAGTACTAAGTTCCAATGCATGAGTTTGCAGCAGTACTGGACTCTGAATCTCTAGTACGTACTAAATTTGCCAGAAAAGCCACTAGTTCAAACCAACCCAAATAGACAAACTGATAGTAGCTGAGGAGACACAGTGCGAGAATTAAGTGTGTGTAACCATAAAGTGCATATACGCATTTGAACCAACATAAGAGAAATCGCAGTGAACATTAAATAGGAAAAAAAATATAGACTATAGTGTAAATTCTAGAGTGCCGGTGGAGCAACCGTTACCGTGGGAATAGGCCTGGAGGCAGCGAATTATTGCCAGATACATCCAAATTCGGAGGTGAAAATTAACAAACATATATTGAACAAACTAAGTAATATAGCGAGTGGCAAGGATATATATGTGCAGTGATACAGTGAACCAAATCTGTAGTAAGAGAAATAGTAATAAATCCCCAGTATAGCTTAAAAGATATGGTATAGCATATGGAAATATACTACAAGGATTGGCACTAGTGAAAATTGCCAGAGGTCCTGAGAAGCAGAAATAACAGATAAGTAAATTCTATAGTTATAAGAAACAAAAACAAGTGATGGTGGCACTGAGGTGCAGGGAATCACAGTATACATAATTGGAGTATAAAACCATGTGAAGTGTCTTTCTCGCTGCCACTACTAAGTGTGGAAGTTTTTGCCATGGAAGTGTAAGGGAAACTACCGGAAGCATAGGTATCGTGTGGAAATAAAGCAATGACCACAGTATTAGTTCAGTGAAAAGAAAAGGTATCTGGAATAAATATAGTGTATATCCTTGTAATAACCAGTGTACAGCACAGTGATAAACTATTAGGTATAAAATAAAAGTAAATTAAATCCAATAGTAGTGTGGCAGTGTGGGTGACCACTTGCCCTGGAGTGGTCAATGTGCCAAGCGACTTTTATAGATCTGAGTTACCACTTATAACGAATAGACTAGGATACCAGGACAGAATAAGAAAGACCTAGTGAACCCAATTGGCAGTAGAAAACACAAGGATAGTGATCTAAGAAAATGAAAGTGGTCTAAAACGGGGCATCGCATGGCAGTATAGGACTGAGTGGTGTGCTTTAGTCATACGCCTGGCAGTGCTGAAGTCAGCCACGGAGGCCTACCATACACACCCATAAAAACACCATATACACCATACCACAATATCCTGTCTAGACCAGTGTGGGGATCTCAGTGAGAATAATACATTAAAATGTATATAGGACTGATCAGAGAGGAATAAATATAGAAAGAGTTATACAGTGAGCAAACAGAAATAAATACATATTATAACAATAATATAATATAAGGTGTAGTAAGTCTCCATAATCAGTACATCCCACATATACTAATACAAATAGGATACAGGCAGGATGGCAGTACAGTATATCTGTGGGACTTGTGAAAAGGCTCTTGGGAAAAGATCTAGAATCACATGCAACCTTTGCTTTTCAAAACATCATGTCACATGTTCAAAAATTAACACAGTAACAAGAAGTGACATCCGTCTAGAAAGGTGTTTCTGGATCTGCAACAAGGATGTGGAACTATGGACAGATATCAGGAAAGCACTCAGGAGGCTAATAAACAATAAGCATGAAGAAAAAGAGGAACTATTGAATAGTCTCCCCGGTATATATAGAACTTGGGAAGATAAGAAAGGGGTAAAGTATAACACACAGAATGACCAGTCTACAAAAATTGACCCAAAAATAAACAGTCATCCACGGGAAAAAACACAGGAGACAAAAACATTAGCTAACTCAGCCCCCAGCCCCAGGACTGACCCAGACCCAGCCCCCAGCCATAGTGAACATCCGGTTTTGGTAAAGGACGCCACCACAGCCATAGCCTCTAATACAGATATAGTAGGGGAGTCCTCTTCCAGGGAAAATGTTGGCCCCATGTCATCAAAGGAGAAAAGCGCAGATAACGAGGAAAACCAAGGAGTGGAAAGAGAGGAAAAAAACGCAGATAATTCTGCAGATCTTTGGGAAAATACAAAGTCAGTAAATATAGGCAGCCAAAACATATGCAGATTCTATGCTAAAGGTATGTGCCTTTATGGCAGAGATTGTTGGAATAAACACACCAGAAAATGTGCCAACATGTTAAGGAAAGGAAAGTGTCGGTTTAACAAAGAGTGCAGATACTTCCATCCAGTGATGTGTCAAGCTTCAACACAGGCCAGAGAATGTTATGACATGAGCTGCCCAGACCACCATATAAAGGGAACAGTACGATACAGAGAAAGCAGGGAAAGGGAAAATGAAAAAGAACAGCAATCTTTTTAGATATAAGGAGAAACAACCAGATAAAAGAAAGAGACAAAAGGTGGAAATGGTACAGAGGGGACAGATGGGCAGAACAGTGGGACAAGACAAGACAGGCACCAGCTCATCAGGGCTGTATAAACAATCAAAGTCAGTACTGGAGAAACCAGGGGTATGGGCACCAGGGGCCATACCAGGTAGGACATCACCAGTGGTACTAACCAAACACAAAGAAAGACCAAACATCCCAAATGGTAACTCCTGCTTCATATTTGCAAATATTCAGGGTCTGAAATCAAATAAAAATGACAAAGTTAGTTATGTTAGTGGACTCCTATCAGAAGCAAATGCCATGTTTGGAGCATTTACAGAAACACATACAAGGGATGTTTTGGACGGAGAGATTCAGATAGAAAACTATAACATGTATAGATGTGATAGAATTAATAGGTCACAGGGAGGAGTAGGACTCTATATAAAAGATACTCTCTGTTGCACAGAAGTTTTGAACGCTACGAATGATATAGTAGAAATCCTCGGCATTAAAGTGGAAAATAAGAATCTAGTAATTATCCTAGTATACAAACCACCATCAGCAACTGCGGAGGAATTCACAGAGCAGTTAAAGAAGATAGATAGCTATCTGGATAGGCTAGAGAATCCCACCCCAAACATTTTAATCCTTGGAGATTTTAATCTCCCTCATGTAAAATGGAAGATGAGGCACCATAATGTTATACCAGAAATAACTCCTGGAAGCACCCTGGCTCAACAGGCACATACCAGGGAACTAATGAGGCTTTGTGAAAAGTACTCACTAAACCAACAGATAATTGATCCCACTAGAAATGAAAATACCCTGGATTTGATATTCACAAACAACGAGGAATTAATCAGAGACATAACAGTTTCAAAAACAATATACTCTGATCATAACATCATAGAAGTTCAAACTAGTATTAACTCAGGGTTAGGGAACTGCGACACTAATGTTAGAGACGGAATGTTCAGTAAGTTTAATTTTAATAATCATAGAATTGACTGGGAAAAAATAAACCAAGAGCTATCAGACATATCATGGGAATCAGACATGAGCACCCTAAATCCCCACCAGTGCCTAGAGAAGCTGAATACAGAAGCATACAAGGTATGTATGAAACACGTACCATTGAGGAAACCCCGAAGAAGATCAGATATAGAGAGCGTAGGAGATGGTACAGGAGAAGAAAACGGGTTACTGAATTGCTGAAAAACACAGTTATGTTGCAACAGAAGAGAGATAGCCTTAACCGAGAGATCACGGAATTAGAACAAAAACTTAAGATGTCATACCTGACAGAAGAAGTACAAAGGGAACAAAGAGCCATACAGGATATTGCAAGAAACCCAAAATATTTCTACTCCTATGCAAAATCCAAGCTAAGAACTACCTGTAGAATTGGACCATTATTGAGAGGAGATTCGTATACGGACGATGAACAGGAAATGAGTGAAATTCTAAAAGAACAGTACGAGTCAGTGTTCAGCAACCCACTAAATGACAGCAAGGTAGAAAATGCAGAAATATTTTTCACTCCAGCAGAAGGCTGCGCAGACCACCTAACCGACATTAGTACAAATCCCATAGATTTCGAAAAGAAATGGCCAACATGCCCACTCACTCAGCACCTGGACCAGATTCATGGAATGCTTTATTTATAAAGCAGTGCAAAGTACCATTAGCAAGAGCCCTTAGTATTCTGTGGAGAAAGAGCTTAGATCTAGGTGAAATTCCAGAGGCCTTAAAGAGTGCAGACATAGCTCCTTTGCATAAGGGAGGTAGTAGAGCACTAGCTAAAAATTACAGACCAGTAGCCCTCACTTCTCACATCATAAAAATCTTTGAAAGAGTGATGAGACGGCAGATTACAAAGTTCATGGACCAGCACAACCAACATAACCCGAACCAGCATGGCTTTAGAGCGGGTCGATCATGCCTGTCACAGCTGCTGAACCATTATGACAGAATTACGGAGGCATTGGAGGACGACCAAAACGCAGATGTGATTTACACAGATTTTGCAAAGGCGTTTGACAAATGCGATCATGGAGTGATAGCGCACAAAATGAGGGCCATAGGCATTACGGGAAGGTAGGCAGATGGATTTTGAGTTCCTAACACAAAGAACACAAAAAGTAGTAGTGAACAGGGCAAGATCCAGCATCAGCGAGGTCAAAAGCTCAGTGCCCCAAGGCACTGTCCTGGCACCTCTGCTGTTTCTCATCCTCATAGCAGACATAGATAAAAACACCCAGCACACTTTTGTATCATTTGCAGATGACACTAAAATAAGCATGAAAATCACTACGGTAGAGGACACTGAAAAATTACAGGAGGACATAAGCAGGGTCTTCCAATGGGCAGTGGAGAACAACATGACGTTCAATGGTGATAAGTTTCAGCTGCTTAGGTATGGAAAAATGAAGAACTCAAAAGGAACACTATATACAAAACGCAAGAGGGTCACCACATAGAACGAAAGGAACACGTAAAGGACTTGGGAATAATTATGTCTGCTGATCTGTCGTTTAAAGACCATAACAAGACAAAGATCACAACAGCCAGGAAGATGACGGGGTGGGTATTGAGAACTTTCAAAACAAGGAAATAATGCCGATGGTGACACTATTCAAATCGCTAGTGCTCCCTCACTTAGAATACTGCTCAGTGCTGACGGCCCCGTTCAGGGCAGGAGAAATAGCAGAGCTGGAACAAATCCAGAGATCGTTTACGGCTCACATTGAGCCATTGAAACATCTAAATTATTGGGAACGCCTTCAAGTCTTGAACATGTACTCATTGGAGCGGAGGAGAGAGATACATGATAATATATACATGGAAAGTACTTGAGGGCCTGGTCCCAAATCTGCACACTGCCATAACAACATACTGGAGTGAGAGATATGGGAGAAAGTGTAAAATAAACCCAGTGAGGAGCAGGGGTGCGGTGGGGACAATACGGGAGCACTGTATTAACATCCGGGGTCCCAGACTATTCAACATCTTACCAGAAGATATCCGAAACACGGCTGGAACCAGTGTAGAAGCCTTCAAGAGGAAACTGGACAAATATCTTCACCAGGTGCCAGATCAACCAGGCTGTGACGGATATGTGGGGCAGCGGGCCTCCAGCAGCAACAGCCTGGTTGACCAGGCAAGCACCAGACGAGCCTGGCCCATGGCCGGGCTCAGAGAGTAGATACTCTCGAAACTCTTCAAAGGTATACAAAGCTTGAAACCAAAAACAAATGTTACATTTGAGCTTTTATAATAGGCCATTAGAGATTTTTTTACACAGTAAAATCTGGATCCCAAAATTTCACTTTTAAGGATGTGGATTAAATATGTTCCTTGGAATAGGGCTCCATGTGAAAGATTTGGTTATTTGCATAGAACTGTAAAGTAAGATATGTTATAAGTGCATTGTACGATAACCAGGTTCTGTAATTATCCTCGCATAAAAGCCACTGTTAGTAATACCAGCTGGTTGGATAGCTTAGGAAATCGTACACTAATTATCCTCGGAGATTTCAACCTTCCTTTTTCTTCTATTTTAGACTATTTGATATAAGGTAGTTTTATAAAGAACAAAAAGGTGCAATACCGTGGCTGGAACAATATACAAATAACCCGCACATTAGAGAGAGAGAAAAGCTCATGAAGGGTTACTTCATCTTCCTATAATTACTGATGTCTTCCTCGATCTGATTTGCCTTTGTATGAACGCTAACTCCTCTTCCTTTGAAGGTAAGTTTTTTTCTCAAACCTTCAGTATCGCTTTGGGCTCTCCTCTATCCCCTGTTCTTGATAACTACAGTGGTACCTCGACTTACGATGTTATCATCTTACGTTATATTCGATAACCGATTTTTAGAACGTAAGAAATTTGAATGCGACATCCGATGATTGATTCGTCATACGACTTTCGTACCGGACCTGTCCGCTTGGCGCCCAGCTGAGCGCGCACTCCAGGGAGCGTCAGTGCTATTGTTTACAAGCGAGAGCGACCACCCACCCACACCCACGCATTCATACCAGTATATTGTCATTATTCCACTGTTTTTAGTGCTTGCAACTGCTAAATAAGCTACCATGGGTCCAAGGAAAGATCCTAGTGCTAAGCCTGTGGCAAAGAGGAACAGAAATATATGTACGATAGAAGTGAAGAAGGAGATAATAGAAAAATATGAAAGTGGAGTGCGTATCAGTGAGCTGGCCAGGCTGTATGGTAAACCCTATTCTACCATCGCTACCATTGTGGATAAGAAATATTCAAGTAAAATCAAGGAAGCTGTTGTTGCAAAGGTGCATCTGTGATCACAAAACACAGACCACAAGTGCTGGAAAATGTGGAAAGGTTGTTGTTGGTGTGGATCAACGAGAAACAGTTAGCAGGAGATACTGTTTCGGAGGGAATAATATGTGAAAAAGCAAGGCAGTTGCATGATGATCTCCTTAAGAAAATGCCTGCAATGAGTGAAGTGAGCGAATTTAAAGCCAGCAGAGGCTGGTTTCAAAAATTTAAGAAGCGTACTGGCATACATAGTGTTGTGAGGCATGGTGAGGGAGCCAGTTGTGACAAAAGTGCGGCTGAAAAATATGTGCCTGAATTCCAGGAGTACCTAGAGGCTGAACAATTCCTCCCCCAACAAGTGTTTAATTGTGATGAAACAGGCCTGTTCTGGAAGAAAATGCCCAACCTACATTACTCAGGAGTAAAAGGCACAGCCAGGACATAAGCCTATGAAAGACAGGCTAACTTTGATGCTTTGTGCCAATGCCAGTGGTGATTGCAAAGTGAAGCCTTTACTAGTGTATCTTTTTGAAAATCCCCGAGTGTTTGGCAGATGCGGTGTCAGCAAGTCTTAACTTGTGTGTGATGTGGAGGTCTAACAAAAAGGCATGGGTCACAAAGGACATTTTCTTAGATTGGTTCAATGGTGTGTTTGGCCCCAGTGTGAAGAAATATCTATTGGACAATAATTTGCCACTTAAGTGCCTCCTGATAATGGACAATGCTCCTTGTCATCCTCCAAACTTGGTAGAGAAAATTGTGGAGGAGTTTAAATTCATCAAAGTGAAGTTCTTGACCCCTAATACCACTCCTCTCCTCCAGCCCATGGACCAGCAGGTCATTTCCAACTTTAAAAAACTCTATACCAAAGCAATGTTTCAAAAGTGCTTTGATGTGACCACAGACATGAACATAACCCTAAGAGAATTTTGGAAAAAACATTTCCATATGCTGCATTGTGTACACCTTATAGGTAAGGCTTGGGAGGGAGTGACTACCAGGACTTTGAACTCTGCCTGGAGAAAATTGTGGCCAGACTGTGTCCTAGAGAGGGATTTTGAAGGTTTTGGGGCTGAGCCTCAGAACCCTGAGCCTGAGCCTGAGCCTGTTTTGGAAGAAATTGTGGAATTGGGCAAGTCTTTGGGGTTAGAGGTGAGTGGTGAGGATGTGGAACAGTTGGTGGAGGAGCACAAGGAAGAGCTAACCACTGAAGATCTGCAAGAGCTTCAACAGCAACTGGAACAAGAGAGCAGAGGTCAGGACAATGGTTCAGAGGAGGAGGAGGAGGAGGTGGAACAAAAATGGAAGAATGTGCCTTCTTCAAGGATTAAGGACATTTGTGGAATGTGGAGCAAGGTGCAAGCATTTATGGATGAATATCACCCTAACCATGCTGTTGCAGGCCGTGCTGGCAACCTGTACAATGACACTGTGGTGTCCCACTTCAGGGATGTTTTAAAGAATCGCCAGACACAGAGCTCCCTGGACAAATTTGTTGTTAGAAAGAGGTCCAGTGACTCTCAAGCTGGTCCTAGTGGCATTCAAAGAAAAAGGCCAGTAACCCCAGAAAAGGACTTGGTACCTGCAGTGTTAATGGAAGGGATTCCCTTCCAAACACTAGCATACTACTCCACCTTCTCCCTCCTCCCGTCCTCCACACATCAACAACTCTTCAATAAATGTAAGTGACATGTTATTGTACAATATTTGCATGTGTATTTAGTTATTCTTCATTATATTGTGTATTATTTAATGTCAAAAAGTTCTAAAAAATATTTTATTTAACTACTTTTGGAAGTCTTGGACAGATTAAATTTATTTCCATTATTTCTTATGGGGAAAATTGATTCGTTTAACGATTGTTTCGTCTTAAGATATGCCCTCTCTGACGGATTAATATCGTAAGTCGAAGTACCACTGTATATGGAATACAGTGGAACCTCAAGTTTCGGCCGTTTTGAGTTTCGGTCACTTTTTTCACCTAAATTTTGTCTTCAGTTTCGAACAGTACCTTGAGTTTTGGCCGCCGTACCAGACCTGTCCACTTGCCCACGCCCACACAAAGCATCCCATGCATGCGTTGTGTGTCAGTCTGGCTTTGTTTCTCCTCGAGTGAACATTACCCTGCACGTTCATCCAAACATTTCACAATAGTCCATTGTTTTTTGTGCTTGTTGATTGAGTGCGACTGCTACATAATTAACCATGGGCCCAAAGAAACTTCCTAGTGCCAGCCCTTTGGTAAAGAAAGTGAGAAACACAATAGAATTGAAGAAAGAAATTGTAGAAAAATACGAAAGTGGTGTGCGTGTGCTTGAGCTTGCCAGGATGTATAGCAAAAACAAATCAACTGTCAGTTCCATCCTGACGAAGAAAAAAGAAATCAAGGAAGCTGATGTTGCGAAAGGGGTAGATATGCTAACGAAAAATAGATCACAAACAATCAAAGATGTTGAGAAGTTGTTGTTGGTGTGGTTCAATGATAAACAGTTAGCGGGAGATAGTGTTTTGGAGACGATCATTTGTGAAAAGGCGCGGCAGTTGCACGCGGATCTCGTAAAGAAAATGCCTGGAACGAGTGCTGATGTTAGTGAATTTAAGGCCAGCAGAGGCTGGTTCGACAACTTCAAGAAGTGTAGTGGCATACACAGTGTTGTAAGGCATGGCGAGGCTGCAAGTTCAGACAAACGTGTGGCTGAAAAATTTGTGCATGAATTCAAGGACTATGTAGAGGTTGAAAGAATTCGTCCCCCAACAAGTGCTTTGTGTATGTAAAACTATAGTTTTTTTTAATATTTATGGGTGTCTGGAATGGATTAATTGGATTTACATTATTTCTTATGGGAAATACATGTATTGCTTTGATTTTCGACAATTTGAGTTTCAGCCAAGCTTCTGGAACGGGTTACGGCCGAAACTCGAGGTTCTATTGTACTTCGATACTGTTCTTGGTGTGCACCCTTTCCTTTGGCTCTTCTATGTAGATGACATCTTTGCTCTTTGGCCCTATGACTCTAGTCTCTTCCAACCACTTCTCGATGCCCTTAACAATTTTGCTCCTTCCATCGAGTTTAACGCTGAATGGGAATCTAACTCTTTGCTTTCTTTCCTTGATGTACATGTCTACCACTCGGCTACAGGCTTTTCTTTTTCCGTTTATTGCAAGCCTGTGCACAGTGGTATGTACATTCACTGCTTTTCTTATCATGCTTCCTCTGTCAAGAAAAGTGTTCTTATTTCTCTCTTATTCCATTCTTTTCACATTTGTGACTCTCAGTTCCTTGACTGAAATTTCCACTCTTTGCACTTCATTCTCCAATTTCATAAACTCTACTTTCTCTTGTGCTAAACAGACTTTCTTCTCTCCCAAACTCTCTACTATGAAATCTCCTGTTCTCTGCCTTCTCTGTATTTCTAATCTCAACAACTTTCTCCGTTCCTTAGACAGACTTTTTGCCAAACTAACACCCTTTGCAGTAATCTAGTTCATGCCTTTTTCCCTGCAATTGATGCCCCTGGTGTCTACTCTATTTCATGCTCCTTTTGTCCCCTTCAATACTTTGGAGAAACAGGCCACTCTGACAGATTTAAGAGCACAAAAACAGTGTTAGGCTTGCTGACACCAGTAATGCTCTTTTCTGTTTTGTTAGAGATCACAGTCATCCTATTGACTAGTCTTGCCAAAACTGTCTCTCCTACTTCTAGGCTTCATAGCCATCGTCTTGTTGAAGCATTCCTTCTACACAGCTTTCCTAGTATGAATCTTAGTCCTGGCTTCCCTTGTAGATGTCCTCCTTTCTCCTTACATTGTCAAGTGTTCCAAACTTCAGAACACTCGTTCCTTGACTCGGAGCATTTCTTCTCTCCCTACCTCTTCTCCTTTTGTATTTTTCCTTATTTCTTTATTTTTTCTTTCTTCTGACTAGTGTGTTCTGTCTTTCAGTTTCCCCTTCCCCCATGTTTTTCGTCCTACCCCTAGTGGGCCTTTAGCTCTCCTGCAGTGCTCCTTTTTTCTTGGCCTTAGACTTACCCCACTTCTACTACTACTATGACTACCACTCCTTTACTATTACTGTTTCTACATTCTACCTTTTCTACTATTATTACTGTTGCCTCCCTCACTTCCCTTTCTATCTCTCGTAGCAAAAAACTACATACTCCCCCTACTCTCTACTACCAATACTACAACTACTACTTCCACTACCAGCATTACCACTACTATTACTTTTTCTTCCTCTTTCTCCCGTCCTCTTCTCTTATAGTATGTATATACTGGCTCACTCACTATTCTTTCGAAAAAAATACTTTCTAACATCCCTGTGACTCATCTGAGTTTTCAGCTTCCAATTGTGACCCCTTGTTGCTGCGTCTGTGACTTGTGAATGGTCCAAATTGGACCAAAATGTCGTCGTAAGCATTTCTCTCTCCTATGTGTGAGTAATTTCTGTAGTTTTATAATTATTTATTTAAAAATGTGGAAAGGTTTTCTTATTTTTTGTAATATACAGTGACCACTCTGAAGGAGAGGTGGGGATATTTGTTGTTTGGAGGGATATCTGAACTGTCATATCTATGAGCCTCTGGCAAGACAGTGATAGTGTGAATGATGGTGAAAGCTTCTTTTTCAGGTCACCCTACCTTGCTGGGAGACGAACAATGTGTTAAAAAAAAAAAAGTGGAAAGTGTTTGTTGGATAATTGGAGTCTTATTTTCTGCAAATGGGAAGTTTGTACATAACACTATTGATATAATAATTTCAGTTGTATATTTTTTTTTTTCCAGAAAAAGGTCTAGATCATGTAGCAGAAAAAATATTAGGTTACTTAGATGCTAAATCACTACGGGAAGCAGAGTTAGTATGTAAAGAATGGCATCGGGTTATTGCTGACGGTCTCCTATGGAAGAAATTAATAGAAAGAAAAGTACGCACAGATCCTCTATGGAGAGGGCTTTCAGAAAGAAAGGGATGGTACGTATTAAGGAGTAAGAACATGTCCATTACACTATAAAATTCTTGCATATTCATGAAATTTTTGCTGTAATGACACTGTAGTTTGTAGTTACAAGAATAGGGCATTAAGTTTCTTGTAGCTGTAGTACACACTGTTACCTTTTAGAGTAATCTCCTGCCCTCTTCCACATTATTTGATAAGACATTCTTGTGCTTTTGCCTTTTCTGCATCTCTCATCTAAAATTGTTCTCCATGTTACTTGTTTAAAACAGTTCAACTTATCTTCCTATTCTTTTAAATGAGGGGAGTTACCAGCTTTGTCATAATTAACAGACCATAACTTATCTTGTCTTATCTTAACTTAACAGATTCTGAAAATAAAGAATAGTATCCACTGGGTTAGTTGACTGTAACAACGGTTATGTCTGTTAGTTACAGAATGATCACGGCCCTGGGTCAGGCTTATCTCATGCTTACCTCGTCAACCAGGCTGTTACTGCTGGTGGCTCCCTGGCCCACATATTCATAGCCTGGTTGATCTGGCACTTGGGGAAGATGCTTGTCCAGTTTTCTCTTTGAAAGACTTTTACACTTGTCCCAGCAGTGTTTCTGATGTATTCTAAGATGTTGATACAGTACCCTCTTGTGTTCAATATCTCTTGCTCCATTATGCTGTTATGGCAATGTTCAGATTTGGGACAAGGCCCTCAAGTACTTTTCAGGTGTATATTGTCATGTATCTCTTTTGCTCCAGCAAGTACCTATTTAGAACTTTCTAACATTCCCAGTAATTTAAATGCTTTATTGGCCATAAATGATCTCTCTCTGTCCTAGCTCTGTTATTTTCCCCTCCCTGAACAGAATTGTCAGCACTTAACAATAGTTTAAAGGAATCAGTATTATCAGTAGTTTCTGCTTCTTTCATTTCTTACATTGCCTGTGCTCGGAAGGAGGAATGTAGATATGTTGCAGTTTTTTATCTGTAGTGTAGGCACGCCTCTGGCAAACAGTGATGGAATGAATGATGATGAGAATGTTACTTCTTTTTCGGGTCACCCTGCCTCGGTGGGAAACAGCTGATGTGTTAATAAAAAAATATATTTTCATATTTCAAATTAAGTCTCTTAAAATAATAAGCTTTTAATTTTTTTTCCATCTGCCTTCAGTTAGTATCTTGTATAATTTCTGTGACTGTGTGTAGTAACTGTGATCAAGTCTAATTATGTTGGATATTCTATACATGATTTTAAAGATTTGAGTCTTTGTGTATATTATTACTCGTAGTTAAATCAGGAATTGTGCTGTGCTTTTGATTTATGTTTTATGATTATAGTAGCTGGTCGTGAGTTTTCTATATTTCCAGTCATAGTGGCTGTAACCTTTTCTTAAGCCCTCTTCATCCCTTTTATTTATAATCTGTTTGTCAAATAATGAATGATTTTATAAATCATTGCAGATATTTTCCTAATTCTGCTGCTTGTTTTTAACAGGGGTATGTATCTGTTCAAGCCTAGACCGGGAGAGCAGCACCCTGGGCATTCATACTATCGCAAGCTTTATCCTAAGATTATCCAGGTGAGTTTAGATTAGAATTTTTAAAGTCACTTGGTGTAAGCATGTCGTATGTTAGCATGTCATATGGACATAGCTTAACCCTTTCAGGGTTTCGGCCGTACTAGTACGGCTTATGCGCCAGGGTTTTCGTCGTACTAGTACGCCTAAATTCTAGCGCCCTCAAATCAAGCAGAAACAGGCTGGTAGGCCTAGATGTGAGAGAATGGGTCTGTGCGGTCAGTGTGCGCAGTATAAAAAAAATCTTGCACCACACAATGCATAATGAGGAAAAAAAACTGACCGTGTTTTTGGTTTAAAACAGCGACTTTGCAGTCTATTTTCGTATGGTATTTATGCTTGTATTTTCGTTTTCTTAGTCTCATTTGATAGAATGGATGATGTATTACAGAAATAAGAGATAATTTTGACTGGTTTCATGATGACAAGTACCTTGAAACTGAGCGCAAAGTAGCGAAAATGTTCGATTTTTGCCGATGTTCAAGAGTAAACAAATCACGCCATGCGTCCAATACACAACTGGGTAGTCTAATATTCTTGCACAAAGTGCGCTGATATTATTTATACCATTTTTACAATGATGCAGTTGTATACATAACAGTAAATCTTCTATTTTTTGTGAGAATAAAAATTCAAAATGGAAAGCAAATGTAATGTAAAAGGGGCCTGGAGACGTGACTAATAAACAGATAAAATGTTATTTTAGTGCCAGGAATGTGTCTCATTTATTCTGGACCCTATTTTGAAATTGGCATCTTTTGAAATTTGTGTGAAATTGGCCAAATTGCCAATTTCTGACCACCTTAATGGGTAGTTGAAATCGGTAAATTGGCGGTTTCTTGTACTCAATTGATAGAACAAATGGAATTCTAGTGAAATAGCTATAATTTTAGTAGACTGAAACATTGGAATTTGCCGAAAATAGGGCTCAAAAGTGAGCGAAATCGCCGATGCGTAAATGTCATCGATACTGCTAACTTCGCAAAAGCATAATTCCATTAGTTTTCGATCAAATTTCATAATTTTGGTGTTATGATCGGAAAAAGATTCGCTATCATTTCATAAGTATTTTTTTTTCCGTAAAATTTGCGACCCTGAGAACGAGTTTGGGAGAGGGCCTGGCGACCCCCAAAGGGTTAATGATGCTCTGGAGGTGCAGTTGATTAGTGATAGTCACCTTAATTGGCGGGAAATGGCTGTTGAGTTAAAATATACAATTGAGCTTCTGTGATGAGCGACTAGCTGGTTAGCCTGACTTAGTCCTCGGGATGGGAAGTTTGGTACCTACACTGAAGGAAGGGTGGGGATATTTACAGTTTCGAACTGTAGCATTGGCACTGCTCTAGCAAGACAGTGATGGAGTGAGTGATGGTTACAGTGTTTCTGCTCTTTTTGGGCCACCCTGCCTTGGTGGAAAATGGCTGGTGTGTTAAAAAAAAAAGATAGTATTATGATGACAATACAGTGGAACCTCAGTATTTGTATGTCCCTATATTCATACGTCTCTTTATTTGTACATACCTCTTTGTATTCATACAACTCGATATTCGCCCAAATTTTTCAACAAAAATTTGACTATTCAGATGTTGCCCTTATACAGTGGACCCCCGAGTTTCGTAAAAACTTCACTCCTGAAGTCTGCTCAAGTGCCATTACCGAACAAATTTACTCCCTTAAGGAAAAATGTCACGTAGGTTAGTCTATTTCAGACCCCCAAAAATACTTTTCCACAAGCACTTACAATATTATACTTACATAAATGTACGATTTCCGGGGTTTACGAAACTCGGGGGTCCACTGTATTTGACGTAAACAAAATGATCCATCTGGACGAAGTCCGACAAAGACAGAGCATCATGCGCTCAGTCCCTCGTCAGCTTTCATTTGCTAAACATCGTTCATATAAGCTCCATGAAACTTTGTGGCATTTCATTGTTATTCTGTGGTGTTTTTTAAATATTTTAATTGAAAATAAGTAATTATGGCCCCCAAAAAATAGTAGTGATCCAAACAAGCCTAAAAGGAAAGCAGTGAGAACAAGAATTACATTAAAGAAAGAACTCATTGTGAAATGGGAAAGTGGAACACGTGTGTCAGACTTGGCCACTCATTATGGTATGGCGAAATCCACCATATCTGTGTGTCAGTCAGAGATTTTGAAGGCTTTGAGGCAGAGCCTGTAGTGAAGGTTATTGTTCAGTGGGCCAGTTCATGGGTTTGGAAATGGATGATGAAGATGTAGAGGATTTAGAGGATCACAAGAATGAGCTCACCATGGAAGAACTTCAAGACCTGCACAAGGAGCAGCAAGAAGTGGTTGAGGAAATTTCTTCTTCAGAGGAGGGAAGCAGTAAGGGCAACATTTCCACTGCAAAAATTAAGGAACTGTTATCATTGGGCTCAGACAGAGCCTGGTGGAAAAATGTCCTCCTAACATTAATGTTGTGAATAGGAGCATCAACCTGTTCACTGACAATGTTGTTGATCACTTTAGAAAATTTTTGAAAAGTCATCAAAAACAGACAACATTGGATAGCTTTAGCAAAGAAAAATCAAATGCTAATGAATCCCGATCTTCAAGTGCTACTGCACAGAGACAGAAAAGAGAAAAAACACCAGATGGGCAGTTACCTGATGTTTTCGTGGAAGGTGAGATACGTACTTTCCAAACAATAACATCTCTCCACCTTCCTCTTAGGCCACCAGCACTCCTCAGTAAATGGAATGTACAGTTAAATTTTCATTTATTTCATGTATTTATTGTTTTTGTAGTTTTAATGAATGATTTTTAAGTATGCAGATATTATACAGGTTTAAATAAGCAGTATTTTCACTTAAAATATTTTATAATTGGTAATATTTTTGGGTCTGGAACGAATTAATCTAATTTACATATTATTTCTTACGGGAAAAATTGATTCAATATTCGTTCAACTCACTGTTCAAACAGCTTCCTGGAATGTATTAAGTTCAAATATTGAGGTACCACTGTACATTTATTATTAATTAAATATTGGTATTTAAATCTACTGGACTAGACAAAGTAGTTTAGTTGACAGGAAACATCCAGTGGAAACCTGTTAAAAATTTTGGATTCTCAGGGTTACACGTTTCTCTCAATGCACTGTAGTAGTAGAAGTATTACTAGTATTTCCTGATAATGATAACAAAATGTGAATGTTATTTTCTTTTTTGTAGGATATACAAACTATAGAAGCCAACTGGAGAATGGGTAGACATAATTTACAAAGGATAAATTGCCGTTCAGAAAACTCTAAAGGTGTCTACTGTTTACAGTATGATGATCAGGTAAGTGTAGTTTTAAATGGGGGCACCTGAAATCATGATCCTTTTTTCCAGAGTAACAAACATTGCTGAGTTTTTTCTTTTTTTTTATATTGTGTTGCAAGATAACTTTTCATTCTATATTTAGCTAATTTCTACCCCAATATTAAATCTTTATAACTCCTGTACATTTAGGCCTGAAAAATTTCATAGCTCAAAAATCACTTGAGAATAGTGTCTTAATATAATGAAGTTTCTTTGCTTTGATTGTAAAGTGTATGAAAATGTAGGTAATGAGAGATTGGAGGAGAGAAGTGTGGAGGAAGTAAATTCAGCTATTTGAGAAGATTTACTAGTAGAAGGGTTTGAATGGTGAAGTGAATCACAGAATAAATGAGGGAAAGGAGAAAGGTAATTTTGGTGTTAAGAAGTGTTGGAAATAAGTAAGTGAGCAAGGGAGGGAGGGAGAGCGAGGTAGGGAGAGCAAAGGAGCGAGGTAGGGAGAGCAAAGGAGCGAGGTAGGGAGAGCAAAGGAGCGAGGTAGGGAGAGCAAAGGAGCGAGGTAGGGAGAGCAAAGGAGCGAGTAGGAGAGGGAGCGAGGGAGACAAAGGAGCGAGGTAGGGAGAGCAAAGGAGCGAGGTAGGGAGAGCAAAGGAGCGAGGTAGGGAGAGCAAAGGAGCGAGGTAGGGAGAGCAAAGGAGCGAGGTAGGGAGAGCAAAGGAGCGAGGAGGGAGAGCAAAGGAGCGAGGGAGGGAGAGCAAAGGAGCGAGGGAGGGAGAGCAAAGGAGTGAGTGAGGGAGGGAGGAAGAGTGAGGGAGGGAGAGTGCGTGAGCGTGCTTGTGCACACGCGAGTGATTTGTGTGTGCAAGTACGTGTGCATGTTTGTGTGTATCTGTGCATGTGTGCATGTAATAGTGTGCACGTGTATGTACATACATACATACATAACTGTCACTATTCTGGATAGCGGTTTTATTGCTATGATTTTGTATAGAATACATAACTTTAAGGTTTTCTCCGCTGTTATTATTTTAAATAGTATGTTTTGATCTACCTTTAATTAGGTCATTATATTTTTTGCTGCATTTCATTCTTTTTACTTCCAGGCTCTTGATAATTTTGGATACAGTACTGTACTCTGTATAAGTTTATTTTGGTTAATAATTCCACTTTCCTCCTCCTTTCTCTTAAGAATATTTTTCGTAATTCTGCAAGCCTGTCTTGAATAAAAATTAGTATTGTATTTTAAATAGTGATTGGTTTTGAAATTGTTAATTTCAGCAATCTTTCAGAAAATTGTATCAGGCCTTCGAGACAACACAATCAAAATTTGGGACCGTACCTCGCTCCAGTGTTACAAGGTACGAGGGGTACGTCGGATCTTCTTCAGTATTTTTTTTAGATGTAAATGGGTCATTCACTGGATAGATAATTTTAAGCTTAAGAGTCAAAGATTACTTAAATCTTTCTAGATATATTATTGACTGGAATGAAAGGAATGTGTTTATACTTTTACGATCTGCAAAGAGATTGTTAATGTTTATGAAATGTATATAATTTAAAGCAGCCCAGCAGTTTGAAATAATTTTTAACTTTACACACAACCTGCACATAGAAGAGAGGAGCTTACGATGACGTTTCGGTCCGACTTGGACCATTTACAAAGTCACACTAACACAAAGAACAGGTAGAAGGGGTATTTATAGGCCAGCAGACAGGGGAGGGCACAAGAAAGTGGTGGAGGAGTAATAGTGGAAGTAGTAGTGGAGTCGGTCAATTCTAGGAAAGAGGAGCACTGCCTGACTCCTCTACTACTACTTCTACTACCACTACTACTTCCACTATTACTCCTCCACCACTTTCTTGTGCCCTCCCCTGTCTGCTGGCCTATAAATACCCCTTCTACCTGTTCTTTGTGTTAGCGTGACTTTGTAAATGGTCCAAGTCGGACCGAAACGTCGTTGTAAGCTCCTCTCTTCTATGTGCGGGTTGTGTGTGTGTTGTTCCAGTCACTGTATTGTACCTTTTGTGTTAATTTTTAACTTTGCTTCATTGGGGGAATCTTGGTCATATTTCTAGTGATGTTTGTGACACTGATAAATTTTAATTGTTCTCTTGTGTAGTTCTGAGTCAATTCAGCAATATGAGATGTCACTTTCATTCACAGAAGATAAGTTGATGCTAAATGTATATTTATTAATCTTTTGCAAGGCTCAGAGCACCTATTTCTCTTCATTTGGATGAAATTTGAAAATAGGTATGTGTAGTTATTTGAGAAACTTTTCATTACTCACCTTTTTTGCTTGTTTATTGGTGTATTATGCATAGTAAATGCAATACCGTATTTAGATCACTGTACAAGGTATTTTCGGTACATTTGATTTAATTGTATTCAGAAATAGTTAAACAAGTTGAAATTTTCTCCAGATGATGAAATAAAGATATTTCAAGAGATTTTCTCTTTCAAGATCTTTTGAAATATCTTTTGGAAAAGGTGTTTATGATATCACTGCAGGACTCTCTGTATCTGACAAACTTTCTAATCAAACATCCATCCATGTTTTTCAAATACAGGATATTTGTTTTTTATCCCTCAGCAGAGAGCCTCAGTGTGGATTACTAAGTCATCTGCCTTCCCATGTACTACCCTGTAGCCATGTTCTCATTTTCCTTCTCTGTACCATTACCTGTTGAAAGTGCTGGATCAGCCAGGGTGTGATGGCTTTATATGACTGTGGGCCACTAACAGCAGCAGCAGCCTGTTTGAGCAGGCAGTCAGCAAGGAAGTCTGGCCTCAGGCCGGGCTGCGAGGTTAAAAAAAAACCTCGAAACCGGTCACAGGTTTGTGTGTCAAGCTTTCACTCTGACATTCGATTTTCTCTTTCTCACATAATCTCTCTCCCTTTTCTCTCATCTTGCTCCTTACCTTCTCCCTTTTCTCATATCCTTGAATAATCTTCCATTTTATCACTTTTTAATGAAATGGAAAGGAGGAAGATGCAGCTGTTTTGTGGGACCTGTAGACAACACATACTGAGACACACCATTGCCTTTTTTTAATTTGCTGATTAATTCGTCCTTATTAGTTCATTTGTTTACAGGGTTTTCTGAAGTGTAATTTTTACTTTTGCATTGTTTGTACCACTTAATTTTTTATGATGAATGAATATTTGGAAGGTACTTTTGATGAGTTCCGAGAGGTTTTCATCTGGTGCTTGCCTGATCAACCAGGCTGTTGCTGTTGGTGGCCCACAGCCCCACATATCCATCACAGCCTGGTTGATCTGGCCATGCCATTTTATGGCATTGGCAGTTAGAGGTGCGCCAAAGTATTGATATCAGTGGGTATCAGGTACAGCCTTTCCTCACTTAACAACGGAGTTCCGTTCCTAAGCCCACATCAGTAAAAGAATTCTGAATTCTTTGCTAAGTGAGGAGCATACTATAATTGTAGTGGGTTTGTGTCAACCATCTTTGATATTGTTTTAATGTCACCTTTGCACCATTTATAACATTTCTGGTATATTTTTAAATGTTTGTACAGCAGTGTACTGTACAGTGAACCCTCTGCTTTCGTTCAAAATTCTTTCCAGATGCTGTTCAAGTGCTGTTACCGAACGAATTTGTTCTCATAAGGACAAATGTAAATTAGCTTAGTCGTTACAGACCCCCAAAAATACACTTACAAAAGCTCTTACAAAAATACACTTTCATAATTGTTCGAGTTTGGAGGTGAACGAAAACCGAGGGTCCACTGTATATTGTAATAAACATATTAGAGGAAATCAGCTCTAATATACATTATTTAGGTATGTGTACTGGTCAGAGAGCCCGTCATAAGTCTGAGTCGTCGCTAAACGAATACAGGTCGCCCTCCACATTCGCAGGCTTCAGGGGAGGCATAACCATTTTTTTTTTTCTGTTCGTCCGATTTCGGACATGAAGACATGTTTATGGACCTTATTGTCTGTGAGTTTCAATAAGATAGCCCTAAAAACAAAAGAGAAAAAAATATTTACTGAAAATAACATGAAGATTGCATTTGAAAATTACCTCTCCCTAAATGGCACAACGAAAGGTGAATTTGAGACTTGGTATGTATAAAACAATGCTAATGCGATTTTCTCACGGAAGGTATTCGTGTAATTATCTCTAGTTATTCTACAAAAAATAAAGTTCCTCAGTTTTTGTTATCTGCAAAATATCTTGCCCTTTACTCCCACTCAAATCCAAAAATATTTGGAATATTGCAAATACCTTGTCACAATGTAAAACTATCATTGTTTTATGATTCCTGTCAATATTATTGCATTTACTTCAATAATAAATGGTGTGGTTCATCAAATAGGTCAATAACTTACGAGATTACGCGTGAAACGTCTCCGGGCTCGGAATTTTTTTTTTCGCGAAAATCGCTGTTGTTTTGGTGTCTAGTGGTGATCTAGTGTTGTTATCCCCTCCAAAACACCGTTTTCTCTCACTCGATGTCATAGAGGACGATACGGATGAAGGGGAAATATTTTTATATCGAAAACCTCGAAATACAGTCTCCATATTAAGGCCTATTTTATTAGTTCTAGTGTATTTATCATGTTTATATGTCTTTTTTAGTGTTTATTTAGTCATTTTAGATGATATTAGATGATAGCGTAATACAAATTTTTCCCGACTCCCGGGAGTAGCCAGAGCGGGAATGTTCCGAGCATTCCTGATTGGCTGGCACTCCTCTCATAAGCTCCGCCCACACTCATATGGTGCCAAATAGTCAATTCTACCATTAGAATGAATAATACAAGAAATACCAATAAATAAACGGAAAAAAAATGAAAAATATTACGGGATGCGAGCAGTCATGTTGGTGGCGCCGATGTCACCATACATGATTTAAATGGCCGTAATTCCTTGTAGAAACGTCGTAGGACATTGATTCTTGTACCATTGTGTTGCCAGAGAGTTGGGCTATTTTCTATACCAATAACTCAATTTTCATATTTTTTCGAATACAGTGACAGGTGAACATTTTCACCTGCCTTAGTCACATACTATTGTCTAGAGATATATACAGTGGTCCCTCGGTTTTCGCCGAAAATTCATTCCAGAATGCTGCTCAAGTGCCATTACCGAACGAATTTACTTCCTTAAGAAATAATGTCACGTAGGTTAGTCTATTTCAGACCCCCAAAAATACACTTGCAACAGCACTTACGAAAATACACTTACATAAATGTTCGAGTTTGGAGATGCACGAAAACCGAGGGACCACTGTACATAGTATTTATAGGTCCCAGCAATGTTTTGGATACAAGGGTGTATATAATAAGAATAAGTTCCCTTGAAGCATGATGTAAGACGTGTGTCACTCTCTTATCTTATAACGCCACTAATGACTGTGGTGACATTTGATGAGGGTACACTGCCTTGCTTTATTTGTTTTCACTGTTACACATAAACATGTGTCTAGCTCTCTGTCTGCCTGTGTCTCAATCTTCTGTCTGCTTGTCTCTCGTCTCAAAGAGTTGCTCATGAACCAACTGGTATTACACATGATCACTATCTACAAGCACAGTATAGCACTTTGTCTGGATTTTTTGGGTTATCCTAGGTAATTTACACTGTATAATTGTATTTGCATATGTGTTCCTGTGAGATAGAGACAGAGATAGATACAGATAGATGGAGATAGAGACAGCCAATCAGCCAGCCAGCCGTCAGCCAGCCTGACGAACATGTATTACACGTTCCAGAATTTTCTTTTTACTTAGGGCATAGGTTGTAGGACATTCTGGCAGGATGACACTACCTGTGTACCAAAATTGAAAGGGTGTTGCACAAATGTTGCACATGGGTTATTATTGTTAGGCTAAGTAAATGCTATTATTATATTTCCCTACAATATATTTGTGCACAAAACATTTGCGAATTTTCAACATTTGCGAGTTTCTTGATCCCCTAACCCTCACAAATGTGGAGCGCGACCTGTACGTCCCTAAGTGAAGAGAGGCTGCATTTCCATGGTATCAGTATTGGTGAAAGTACTGCTGATACCAACCAGTACTTTTTGCATATTAATACTGTATTACACATGTGCTTAAAAATGGTAAAATTTATACTGCTTCAGTTGTAAGGGTTACTGACATTCACACATTCACACTCACACAAACACAGTAGCCATTTTCACATGTGACTGTCATTGTGCTGTCTTTATAAGTTTAACTGGGTATTGCCTTAACAAAGACTAAGAAAACTTGACCTGAGAGTGATGCCGTTTCCTGGATCTCACTGCAGCACACATCACTGAAATCATTCAAGAAGCAATGCATGAATTCAACGTGGCTGCTTCCAAAATTAGTGCGATAGCATGGGATAATGTGCCAATGTTGTCAGATGAATTGAGTGGACAGGATACAACAGATTGCCATGCTTTCTACATACACTTCAAAAGGTTATCCATGATTGTTTTGGCATTGAGAGTAATAAAAAATCATTGCTAACTGTAGGCAAACAGTGAGGTACTTGTCATTCTCTTGCCTGCAGTAAACTAGGGGCTCTTCAAGAGCAAAATGAACTGCCAAAACACAAGTTTATTCAGTACAGACTCTCCTCACTTAACGACAGGGTTCCATTTGTAAGATTAGGTCAGTAAGCGAATTGGTCATTGAGGAGCATACTATACTGGTAATGGGTTTGTGTCAACCGTCTTTAGATATGTGTTTAATGTCACCTTTGCATCATTTATAACATTTCTAGTACAGCCTCTCCTCGCTTATCTACATACTCGTTTACCGACGCCTCGGACTTATGACGGGCTCTCTTGACCAGTATGCATGCCTAAATAATGTATATTAGAGCTGATTTCCTCTATTCTGCTTATTGCAATGTATAGTATGCTACTGTATAAACATTTAAAAATATACCAGAAATGTTATAAATGGTGCAAAGGTGACATTAAAACAATATCAAAGATAGGTGACACAAACCCACTACTTAGCGACGAATTCGTTTACCAACGTGGTCTTAGGAACGGAACTCTGTCATTAAGTGAGGAGAGGCTGTATATTTTTAAATGTTTATAGTGTACTGCATACTGTAATAAACAGAATAGAGGAAATCAGCTCTAATATACATTACTTAGGTTTGCATATTGGTTGGAGAGCTGGTTGTAAGTCTGAGCGGTCGGTAAACGAGTACGTACGTCGCTAAGTGAGGAGAGGCTGTATATATCTTCTTGCTGAAACATCACTTTCTTAATGTTAGATTACATCTGTAAAAAAAATCATTGCAATGTATTGCTTAGATAATGCACATCTTCCATCATTTGATACAAAAATGTGGAATCTTTTTCCCAAGTTATCTTCTCTTATGAAGATAACTTGAAGTTCCTAAACCTGTACTCCCTAGAACGCAGGCGGGAGAGATACATTATTATATACACTTGGAAAATTCTCGAGGGATTAGTACCAAACTTGCACACGAGAGTCACTCCCTACGAAAACAAAAGACTCGGCAGACGATTCACAAAACCACAATATGTCTTAGTGAAAGAAATTGTCTGGTCTTGAAAATATGCTTTAAGTGCAAGATTTGAAATATTTCATCAACAAAGCTTAGTGTGATCCAGGATTTTCTTGCTTGGGTAGCACACTATCAGTTCTTAAAATATCAACGTTAACTAGGTTCGAAAGTTGCACCACAAACTACAACATAATTCTTGGCACATTTCTAAATCCCTGATACGAGTATAATTTCAGTGTCAGTGCAGTGAGTGAGTAATGTAAAGCAAATAGTGACCATGTTGAGAATGGCCTGAACGGAAATCAGCATAGAATTCACTAGGTCAAGAACTTGGAGTGCAACTAATTTGCTATCAGCATCAAGCAGCAATGAGTCTGATGAAAGTCAAGATGATGTAACAGGGATTGAAAAATTTGAAGAATAGCAGCACGTTGCAGACATCTACCTCGGGATCCTTTTTCTAATCACAAAAAACAGCTTCCAGAAAACAAATGTGCTAGTATTTGCATTACCACAAACATGAAACAAAAATACAAATGTATGGCAGTGGGATTATTGCCTAAAGAAGGAAATACACTAGTGGTAGGAAGAAAATATGATAGTTCTTCCATCTCTGGCAAATTCAGCCAGTAAATATGTTAGGTAAAAGGACACAAGTTCCACAATAAAATGTCACATTAGTTGCACTTTGTGTTTTTATACTTAACATAGTCGGTAATTCTACTAACATATACAGTAAATATCTGAATTCAGCTTCCCCTTCCCCCTCCCCTTCCCCTCCTCTTCAGTAGAGTGAAAAAAATTGTGAGGAAACAATAATTTTTGAAAATGGATATGTTTGTTCCTCAACTTTGATTTGACAATTTTTAATTTTAGTTATTAGAAGGATTTTTTTTTAGCACATTGGCAGTCTCCCACCAAGGTAGGGTGACCCGAAAAAGAAGAAATGGTTTCGCTGTCATTCATTCAATTGCCGTCTTGAAAATGTCTTTGTTCTGGTGACTATTGCAGGGCTACCCAAAAATACTAGTGTAACATGACTTACAATGATCTGCACTTTAGATGAACTTTATTTCCTGTAAATACTGTTCTGCAGATATGAGCATTTTAAACAGTCAGACAAATTGTTTCCAATAGTTAATGTTTTCTCAGTTATTTTCCTACCAAATGCATTATTATTTTGTCATAATTTTTTGCATGTGGAGGTCTCATATTTGAGATTGGTCAAGAACTGTAGAATTAAGTTACAATTTTAATGACTGAGTTTGTTATATTAATTTTTCTGTTTTCTACAGAATGCAGTCATCATTTTCATGCCAGAGTAAAGGACTCATATTTGGTAGCTATTGGTCAAGAACTGTAGAATTAATAGTAAGATTTTAAGAGCTGAATTCAAAGTATTTTCTGTTATTTTTCCATGAAATCCATTCATTTTAAATGTCAGTATTTTTTGCATGTGTAGAGGGCTCATATTTGGTAGCTTTTGGTCAAGAACTGTAGAATTAATAATTGCTGCATCATCCAGTACATCATCCATGAACTGCAGTCTGGCCTACAACATCCCTCACCACTAGCTTCCCATATATTCCAGAGCAGTTTATACCCTCTCCATAATGGTGAAAGAATGGAAAGCTTAAAAGTGTGATTTGTCATAAAATGAGAGGAGAGGAAGGGAAGGACAGGGAAAGGGAAAGGGAGGAAGATATTGGGAGAGAGCTGGGCAGCCCTTTTGCTTTCTCCTATTTTGTCAGTATTGCATTTTTTTTATTCGATTGATTAAAAAATGTCTGAGATAAGATGTGTAATATAATGGTTTATGAACCCATCTCTGGTTTTAGCATGGGTGTAACAAAATTTTTAGGAATTGTAAGTTGGGGCCCTACTGTTGAAGATTGGTGTTAATTTGGCATCCAAAGAGTTAATGGTCAGGTAAAATAAAGCTCTGTTACCCTTCAAGGAAAGTGTCTTAATTCTGGTGGAAGACTTGATTCCAGGCATTTATATCTTTCATTGGTTCTGAGGATCATTAACTCTGAGGCCTAGTCTCGAACCTCCTCGATGGGATGGTAGTTCTGTATTACAAAATAGGAGTTATCAAGAGACTAAGGTAAAAATGAGTGTACAGTATACTGATCATGGAATTTTGTGTAATTTTTAGTGCTTTCCCATAATTAAATTATGAAAGAGGGAGGAAATTAGTGGCAGTGGAGGAGTCTTGTTTTAAAATGGTGGTTTGATCTTACATAGAGAATAAAGACAAATGCTATGTGGTGATTTGAAAGTATAATTTGAAGAGTGGAAGAAGGGTTGAGATGCTTTGGGCTTGTAAAAATGAAGAAAAGTAGGTTTAGATGGTGTACATATTTGGGAATGGAGGAAATATAAAGGAATATCTGTAGAAGAGTGAAGAAATATATTACAGGTATTGTATTGAGAGTTGGGCATTATGCATTCAACATGCATATGTAAGCACATCAGACTGGAGTCAGTGTAGGAGTGTGGTTGCTGGGGTTTGACAAGCTAAAGGAAACTAACCAACATGACTTGAGTTTTAGAAGTTGGAATGGACAGAAGTAGTGTCTGAAAATCTTGGAAGGGAAGTGTGAATGTTATAGCTTAGTAGTTCATCATTGGACTACAGCATCCATGCCCTTCTGGAAAGGCAGGTAGAGTTGAGTGGAGGTGAATGTCACTTCTTGGTGGGAAATGGCTGTTGGGTTAAAATCAAAAGCAGGTTAGTGTCTTAAACTCTATCTATAATTTAGTATACAATAGTTCTTAATACTTTGATGCTTGTACAACTAAATTTAAAACTCATGACTGTTCTTAAGGTTTTTAAAATAACTATTTATAAACAATCACATGAATATCGTGGGTTAAAAGTTTTGAGCCTATTTTTACACAAGATATGTTTTGTCAGTGTGACATTCTTAAGTGAAGGATATAAGATACTGCTTTGGGTCTTTGTCATCAGCAAAAAAATGAATGTGCAGTTGTGTGTATAAATTCGTAAACTTCCATATTTGTGGATTTTGGTTATCAAGCATTTTTGCTGAAGGGCAAGCAGCTAATAGATTCAGCTATCCGGCATTTTTTTTTTTTAGTTTGATGGCTTTCCCCATAGTCAAATCTCTTTATTTGTTATTACCTTCAAGGTGAAGGGCTTTTTATCCAAGGAATTGGAGCTACCCTCTTGGATGAAACCTGATTGCCTCCCTTTCTTCAGACACTATGACCACCAACTGATTTAGTGCTTCCTCTTGATTATAGCAATAATCCAGTCATTATTTCTTATGAATATCAATGTTAAACAGATAAGACATATTATACAGAGATGGTCAGTGAAATACAAAATGAACCTAAATCTGAAGCAACATTTGTTATACAAACTTAATTTTGTATTCTCGGTTTTTTATTTTGTAGTACTTCTAGGAATTAACCCCCTTCTAATTTGTAGGGACGACTCTGTATGTTACCTAGCACAGTGCAGAGATATTTTTTAACTCATTTGCTAGTATTTATACATGCACACCATCCTTTCATTAATGTGAGACTTTTCTTAATCACTTATATAAATTTTTTTTTGTTGTGATATCAATCTTGTTTATTATTTAGGAACCTATTCATATTTGCTCCAGCTTCTTAATTGGGTATCTTGGGTTATTGTGTCTGCCACTGCTAGATTTGTCAGTAGTGAACATTGGACTCCACTTTTACCCAGCCATAATAACCTCTGACCGTTTTTATTTCAGGTGTTGACGGGGCACACAGGGTCTGTTTTATGTTTGCAGTATGATGAGCGTGTAATTATCAGTGGGTCTTCAGATTCCACAGTTAGGGTTTGGGATGTTAACACTGGAGATATGACCAATACGCTTATCCACCACTGTGAGGCTGTTCTTCACCTACGCTTCAACAATGGAATGATGGTTACGTGTTCGAAGGTATGTTATATATTTATTAAAAGAACTGCATTCTTGGTGTCTTGATACTGGTGAAGTGCTCATGATGTAAAGAATTGGAGCTAGAACCTTTTTGCCCTTCAGCACTTCATGTGAATTTATTAATAATAATTAATGTTGGGAGGGGGTAAAGGAAGTTTTGTGTGGGAGGGGCTTGGACTTCCAGCAAGCATGTGTGAGCGTATTTGATAGGAGTGAATGGAGGCATATGGTTTTTAATACTTGACGTGCTGTTGGAGTGTGAGCAAAGTAACATTTATGAAGGGATTCAGGGAAACCAGCAGGCCGGACTTGAGTTCTGGAGATGGGAAGTACAGTGCCGGCACTCTGAAGGAGGGGTGTTAATGTTGCAGTTTTATAACTAGTGTAAAGCACCCCTCTGGCAAGACAGTGATGGAGTGAATGATGATGAAAGTTTTTCTTTTTCGGGCCACCCTGCCTTGGTGGGAATCGGCCGATGTGTTAATAATAAAAAAAAAATTAATGTTGGGATTCAGGAAACACAGTTACCCTGGCTTGAGTCCTGGAGGGGGAAAGGGCAGTGCCTACACTGTGAAGGAGGGGTGGGAATGTTGGAATCAGAATTAATCTGAGATTGTGCTGGCATACTTCTGGAAAGATGGCTATTGAGTGAATGTTGTTGAATTTGTTTTTCTTTGGGTCACACTACTGAGTTAATTTATTTATTTTTTAACTCTGCTGCCTTCTTCCAACAAGGCAGGGTTATCCAAAGAAGAAAAATGCATTTGACATCATTGTTTCAATTGATATCTTTCTAGAAGGGTGATGACGTAAGTCAGATTGCCCTCCAACTGCAACATCCCCATCCCTCCTTTAGAGTAAAGGCACTGGCCTTCCCACCTTCAGTAGTCAAGTCAAACTAACTGGTTTTCCTGAATCCCTTCATAAGTTACCTTGCTAACACTCCAACAACACGTCCAATAAAATCCACTTGTCTATGTTCACTCCTATCCAATACACTTACACAGCCCCTAAAACTCAAAGCCTCTTGTTTTTTACCCCTTCCCTTCAACCAATCCTCCTCCTCCTACCTTTCACCCCAGGTTTATACACCCTTTTATTGTGTTTTCTAAATTGTAGGTCATCTGACATTAATTCAAGGACTTTTACTTCCTTATGTTTCATGAAAAGGTCTATCTGCATTTTTGTGACTACTATTCTATTCCCATATTAGGTTGCTGTCATATCCCTTCTTTCTTTCACTGTATTGGCAAGGGCATTTTCATTGTCTTCAGTCTTTCTTTGTAGTTCACATTTTATTTTTTAAATTCTTGGAAACATTTATTATCATGGATGAATTTTGTATTCACAGGATAGATCTATTGCTGTTTGGGACATGGTGTCTCCAACTGAAATTAATCTTAGACGCGTGCTAGTGGGTCACCGAGCAGCTGTAAATGTTGTTGATTTTGACGAGAAGTACATAGTTAGTGCATCTGGTGACAGAACAATAAAGGTACACGATTCTCAGTTGTTTTTTTTCATTTAATATGTATTAAAATCTTTGCAAAATTTAGTATCATTTATAGTAAATTACTATTACTATGACAGTTTGCTATCTGTTAGTGTAAATAATCAATGATTTTTATTTATTTATTTTAGAACTTGAATTTTTTTTTTTTTTCTCAACAAGTCGGCCGTCTCCCACCGAGGCAGGGTGACCCAAAAAGAAAGAAAATCCCCAAAAAGAAAAAAACTTTCATCATCATTCAACACTTTCACCACACTCATACATAATCACTGTCTTTGCAGAGGAGCTCAGATACTACAGCTGAGAAAAGTCCCTCCCAGCTGTCACTATCTCAGACCCCTCCTTTAAAGTGCAGGCATTGTACTTCCCATTTCCAGGACTCAAGTCCAACTAAATCAATTAACTGGTTTCCCTGAATCCCTTCACACAATGTTACCCTGCTCACACTCCAACAGATCGTCATGTCCCAAAAACCATTCGTCTCCATTCACTCCTATCTAACACGCTCACACATGCTTGCTGGAAGTCCAAGCCCTTCGCCCACAAAACCTCCTTTACCCCTTCCTCCAACCTTTCTAGGACGACCCCTACCCGCCTTCCTTCCCCTACAGATTTATACGCTCTCCAAGTCATTCTACTTTGATCCATTCTCTCTAAATGACCAAACCACCTCAACAACCCCTCTTCAGCCCTCTGACAAATACTTTTAGTAACTCCACACCTTCTCCTAATTTCCACATTCCGAATTTTCTGCATAATATTTACACCACACATTGCCCTTAGACAGGACATCTCCACTGCCTCCAGCCTCCTCCTCGCTGCAGCATTTGCAACCCATGCTTCACACCCATATAAGAGTGTTGGTACCACTATACTTTCGTACATTCCCTTCTTTGCCTCCATGGATAACGTTTTTGTCTCCACAGATACCTCAATGCACCACTCACCTTTTTTCCTTCATCAATTCTATGGTTAACCTCATCCTTCATAAATCCATCCGCTGACACATCAACTCCCAAATATCTGAAAACATTTACTTCTTCCATAATCCCTTTCTCCAATGTGATATCCAATTTTTCTTTATTTAAATCGTTTGATACCCTCATCACCTTACTCTTATCTATGTTCACTTTCAACTTTCTACCTTTACACACTCTCCCAAACTCGTCCACTAACCTTTGCAACTTTTCTTTAGAATCTCCATAAGCACAGTATCATCAGCAAAAAGTAACTGTGTCAACTCCCATTTTGCATTTAATTCTCCAAAATTTAATCCCACCCTCTCCCCAACACCCTAGCATTTACTTCTTTACAACCCCATCTATAAATATATTAAACAACCATGGTGACATCACACATCCCTGTCTAAGACCTACTTTTACCGGGAAGTAATCTCCTCTCTCCTACACACCCTAACCTGAGCCTCACTATCCTCATAAAAACTCTTTACAGCCTTCAATAACTTACTACCTATTCCATACACTTGCAACATTTGCCACATTGCTCCCCTATCCACTCTATCATATGCCTTTTCTAAATCCATAAATGCAATAAAAACTTCTCTACCTTTATCTAAATACTGTTCACATATATGCTTCACTGTAAACACTTGATCTACACATCCCCTACCCATTCTAAAGCCTCCTTGCTCATCTGCAATCCTACTCTCTGTCTTACCTCTAATTCTTTCAATAATAACCCTGCCATACACTTTACCTGGTATACTCAGTAAACTTATTCCCCTATAATTTTTACACTCTCTTTATCCCCTTCCCTTTATATAAAGGAACTATACATGCTCGCTGCCAATCCCTAGGTACCTTCCCCTCTTTCATACATTTATTAAACAAAAATACCAACCACTCCAGCACTATATCCCCCCCTGCTTTTAACATTTCTGTCAATTCCAGCTGCTTTACCCCCTTTCATTCTACGTAATGCCTCACGCACCTCCCCCACACTCACATCCTGCTCTTCTTCACTCCTAAACGATGTTGTACCTCCCTGGCCAGTACATGAAATTATCGCCTCCCTCTTTTCATCAACATTTAAAAGTTCCTCAAAATATTCCCGCCATCTACCCAATACCTCCAGCTCCCCATCTACTAACTCCCTACTCTGTTTTTAACTGACAAATCCATTCGTTCCCTAGGCTTTCTTACCTTGTTTATCTCACTCCAAAAATTTTTCTTGTTTTCAGCAAAATTTCTTGACAGAGCCTCTCCCGTTCTTTCATCCGCTCTTCTTTTGCACTCTCTCACCACTCTCTTCACCTTTCTTTTACTCTCCATATACTCTGCTCTTCTACTAACACTTCTGTTTTGTAAAAACCTCTCATAAGCTACCTTTTTCTTTTATCACACCCTTTACTTCTTCATTCCACCACTCACTCCTCTTTCCTCCTGCACCCACCCTCCTATAACCACAAACTTCTGCCCCACATTCTAATACTGCATTTTTAAAACTATCCCAACTCTCTTCAACCCCCCCACTACTCCTACTTGCACTAGCCCACCTTTCTGCCAATAGTTCCTTATATCTCACCCTAACTTCCTCCTCCCTTAGTTTATACACTTTTACCTCTCTCTTACTTGCTGTTGCCATTTTCTTTTGTCCCATCTACCTTTTACTCTAACTGTAGCTACAACCAAATAATGATCTGATATATCCGTTGCCCCTCTATAAACATGTACATCCTGAAGCCTACTCATCAACCTTTTATCCACCAATACATAATCCAACAAACTACTTTCCTTACGTGCTATATCATACCTTGTATATTTATTTATCCTCTTTTTCATAAAATATGTATTACTTATTACCAAACCTCTTTCTACACATAGCTCAATTAATGGCTCCCCATTTACATTTACCCTGGCACCCCAAATTTACCTACTACTCCATCCACAACATTTTTACCCACTTTAGCATTAAGATCCCCAACCACAATTACTCTCTCACTTGGTTGAAAACTCCCCACACACTCACTCAATATTTCCCAAAATCTCTCTCTCCTCTACACTTCTCTCTTCTCCAGGTGCATAAACACTTACTATAACCCACTTTTCACATCCAACCTTTATTTTACTCCACATAATCCTTGAATTTATACATTTATATTCCTTCTTTACCTGCCATAACTGATTATTCAACATTATTGCCACTCCTTCTTTAGCTCTAACTCTATTTGAAACCCCTGATCTAATCCCATTTATTTCTCCCCACTGAAACTCTCCTACCCCCTTCAGCTTTGTCTCACTTAAAGCCAGGACATCCAGCTTCTTTTCATTCATAACATCTACAATCATCTCTTTCTTATCATTCGCACAACATCCACGCACATTCAAACATCCCACTTTGACGATTTTCTTCTTCTTCTTTTTAGTAAGCTATACAGGAAAAGGGGTTACTAGCCCATTGTTCCCGGCATTTTAGTTGACTTTTACAACACGCATGGCTTACGGAGGAAAGATTCTTATTCCACTTCCCCATGGATATGAAAGGGAAAAGCAATAAGAACAAGAACTATTAAGATAAAATCAAAGAAAACTTAGATGAGTGTGTATACAATAAACGTGTTCATGTTTGCGTAGTGTGACCTAAGTGTAAGTAGAAGTAGCAAGACGTACCTGAAATCTTGCATGTTTATGAGACAGAAAAAAGACACCAGCAATCCTACCATCATGTAAAACAGTTTCAGGTTTCTGTTTCACAGTCACCTGGCAGGATGGTAGTACCTCCCTAAGTGGTTGCTGTCTACCAACCTACTACCTTGAATATGTTTAATATTTTTTATAAGGAGTTATCATAAAAACTTTAACATGGAATAACCTGTTCCTGAAGTTACATTTTATATTGCGCATCTGTGAATATTTGGATGTTTTTTGCCAATGCCATGTTAGTTAAAATGTAGTACAGTTTTGCAAGTGATCATAACTGTGTACTTCAGTATATTTCTACATGCAATTGCCTGTTTGAATTTATGGGGCCTGAGTTTTGTCTCTTGGTCCTGCCTCTTAACTTTCATTTGACATGAAATGGTGTTTTCATGCCTTATTTTGTTCCCCTATATGGGGCCTGCAACCATTGTCAAATTGTTATTAATTTTGAGACTTCTACTTTCATAGCCTGGCCTGTTGCTGGACTTTGCTTTTGACTGCCTGTTCAGCGAGTGTTCATTATTTAATGCATTATACAGGTATGGAGCACAGGAACGTGTGAGTTTGTTCGGACACTAAATGGACATAAAAGGGGCATTGCATGCCTCCAGTATCGGGACAGACTAGTTGTCAGTGGTTCTTCAGATAATACTATAAGGTAAGTGTCTTTTCATTGTAATGTGGTTGGAAGGTTGGCTGAAAGGAAGCTTTGGCAGTTTACACAAATTTAACTTCTCTACAGTGTTCATTACAAATTCTGGAGAAAGGATAAATAGATAATATTTATATGTTCAAGCAAATAGTGAAAAGAGCTCAGTTGTTGATGGTGATACAGCAGTTTAAATTATTAACTAGTTTTCAAAACCACTACTAGAGGTTGATAGGTGAGGCACGGATGTTTTCTCTGTAAAAGGATTTCTTTATGTATCCTCGTTTGCTGCTACGCAAATTTACATTAATGAATATTTAGATGGGATTTGATTATAGACATCTTGACAGCAGTTTTCATATTTATCCATCACTCTCGCAAACTTTTTTTTTTTATCAGGCGAAACCTATTCTAATGAATTTGTTTTGCTTGTGCACCTAATGATGAAATATGTCAGTGTTGTAATGTGGAAGAATCTGTTAACTTAGATGTTAAGAGTATAGGTAAGTAGGATAAAGCTCATATTACCATGCATTAGACCATCACAAATCACAGTATGAGGGGTTAGAACCCATGGCATGCGAGTTGTGAAACTCGAGACCAGTTAAATGTTTATTTTCACCTTTAAAAGATCATTTAACTTTGTCTACAACTTTGAGATGATAAAACTTTTCTAAATAATAATCAAACCTTTTAGATCATTATAATTGTAATAAGTTTTGATTCATGTTTATAAAATTACACCATTAGTAGGCATTTTCTTGTATAGCAATTTTCTACTGAAGCAGGGCGGTCTGAAGAAAATGCTTCCTCAATGACACTGCAGCTGGCTTTCCAAAAGGGCATATACATCGGCATCCAGTGTTGACCTACCAAACTAACATTCCCCACAGCACTTTCAAGAGTGCAGACACTGTACCTCCCAATCTTGAAAACTTAATCTTACTAAACGATTTCACTTGGGTCCTTTCATAGGTGTTGTCTTGTTCATACTCCAACAGCTTGTCAATTCCCTTACACCACTCTTCTTCACTCAGTCTTTCTCTTTATTATTATTCCAAACCTTCCACAGATTTCTCCTTGCATCTTTCATTTATCCCATTCCTCACCTCTTATATATATTCACTTGTTGTACCCCTTTTAGATATTTTAATTGAGATATTTGTTGCTGATAACAATTTCCCTGCAGGTTATGGGACATAGAATGCGGAGCATGTCTGCGGATACTTGAGGGGCATGAAGAATTAGTTCGCTGCATTAGATTTGACAACAAGAGGATAGTATCTGGAGCATATGATGGGTAAATATTGTACAACATGGCAAAATAATTTATTCTTAAAAATGATTTGTGTTTTGAGCTGTCACAGATAATGAATACCATTTTTTATAGTATGAAGTTTTTCATCCTTGCTGATTTCAGTTACTTCTAGACCTCTAAAAGCTTTAGAATAGACCATTTCTGTTAGTATTTAAAATGAAACTAATATATGCCAAGAGGAATTACCCACAATCTGTTTACTGTGTGCTACACTATCATGTCATCCATCATAAATAATGACAAGAATTTAGTATCAAGTATTACATTATACCCATTCCTCAAAATGTATATAAACAAAATAGCAGTAGCACATACTAAGTTGGTAAATAAAATGATCTTCAGTAATATAAAGTAAGAAGCCTTCAGGTCAGACTTCCTCTGCATGCAGTGCTCGTCTGGCAAATCTTAGTGTAGCCTTCATATAAGGTATGTCAGGCCCATCTTTGAGTAGGCAGTACCAGCATGAAACTCACTCCTGAAAAATCATGTTAAGCTGGAGAAGATGCAGGGGTATGTACAGACCAGTCGCAGAGCTACAGGATGCGAGTTACAAGGAGAGGCTAACGGAATAGAACCTGACATTGGAGGACAAGAACCATGAAGACATTCAGGGAAACCAGTTAATTGATTTAGTTGGACTTGAGTCCTGGAAATGGGAAGTACAATGCCTGCACTTTAAAGGAGGGGTCTGGGATAGTGACAGCTGGGAGGGACTATTCTCAGCTGTTGTATCTGAGCGCCTCTGCAAAGACAGTGATTATGTATGAGTGTGGTGAAAGTGTTGAATGATGATGAAAGTATTTTCTTTTTGGGGATTTTCCTTCTTTTTGGGTCACCCTGCCTTGGTGGGAGACGGCCGACTTGTTAAAAAAAAAAAAAAGTTTTATTACATACAGACTAGGGCATACAAGAACAGAGGTTCCACTGTAATTGTTTGGATTACAATTGTCCAAGTTTTTAATGTTCATTGCATATTAGTGTATGGGTACCTATTTTATAGTGTGAATCTGCCAATTTCTATTTGGTGTTGAAGCTATAGAATGTACAAGGCACATTTTTTTTAATGTATGTGTTACTTGCAGATGTAGGTAGTAGTAGTTTTTATTACTTCCAGTAGACATGAGTAAAGTTTATTTTTTGTGTATGACAATGTGAGGTTTAGTTAGTAAATAATTCTGCCTTCTTACTCTTACCATATATTTTTTTTAGTTTCCCTGTGTATTTATTATTTTGTAAAGCTACATATTTGCTTATATAACATTTGTTCTGTGTAGTTGTAATTTGTTTTTAAAACTAAATATTCATTAGTTACGCAAACTTGCAGGAAAATCAAGGTTTGGGATCTTCAAGCTGCATTGGATCCTCGGGCTCCTGCCGGCACCCTTTGTCTACGAACTCTAGTGGTAAGTGTTGTGGTCCATCATTGCTTTGTGATTTTCTGCTTACTCTCCATATTCTGTATAGATATATATGAAAACTTGAAAACTTTTTAAAAGCTAACAGTTAATTCTGTGGGTTGTGTAATGGTAATGGAAAATACATTGTTTCTTCTGTTAAGCTGTAAGTCATGGCCATAAAATTTGAATGGAAAGTAAATATAGCACAGGATTTCCTTTGCCTGCCCACAAAATTAAGTATGTGTAGTCTGTCATTATTAATTTGACCCTGTATGCTCCTCTCAACATAAAATGTTTTTTTTTTTTTTTTAAATGGGGAAATATTCTAAAGCTAATGAGGGTATTCTAGTTGCACATTATGGAGAACAAGAGTCAGGCTAATATTGGCAAACTACAGCAGAGTGTAAAAAAGGCTACAATTTCCTACAAGTCTTGTACATTTACTTGCAGGGGGTAGGTGGGTGTATCTGAGCTTGATGTGAAATGTTTCTCATCAAGGCAACAGGGTGTCACAACAGCCTTAAGGTCGATATATTTCCTCTTTATTCGGTTTAGCTTCTTTGCCTCTTTCAAGTTATAAAAAAAAAAAAGCAGCTTTGGGTTGTGGTAATTTGAGCTAGGCTCTAGTCATTGCTTCATAAAGCTAATTTTTTTATTTTAAGCCGAGTTCATGAATTCAGTGTATATATATATATTTTTTACACATCTTGCTGAGACTACTCAAACAAGGTACATTTTATTTCTTTAACATGTATTTTGTGTAGGCATCAGTTTATCTTTGTACTTAACACTATTGTGGAATACTAATATTGCAATTGTAATTAAATATTAAAAAGAGTCACAATATTGAAAGTAATATTTTATTATGGATGATTACAGTTTTTAGTGATAGTGTGTGCTTTGAGTTAATATTGGAGAGAGAAGTTGCATTATTAAGTTTGAAAGAGGAGGAAGAAATGAAGAAGGGTTTGAGAATAAAGGGGAATTGAGAATGATTGAGAACGAAAGCTTTGGGAATTTGGAAAGGCAGTGGAAAGGGGGAGAAAGAAAGGGAAGACAAGGATGTGCACATGCATGTGTGCAGAGTGTATGCATATAGTCTACTTTCATTTATATTATACATTTAATCATAATTAAATTTTCCACTTGTAGGTTTTGACTAGACAGTTAGCCGGTATTTAATTTTCACTACATTACTGCAGTTATTATTTCTTTACCCCTTTTCTAGGAGCATTCTGGTAGAGTGTTTCGCTTGCAGTTTGACGAGTTCCAGATTGTGTCGTCTTCTCACGATGACACTATCCTCATCTGGGACTTTCTTAATTGCTCCCCACCAGAATCTTCAGTGCCGCCATGCGGCCGAGGCTCCTCGCCTACCGTGGACACAAGGTGAAAAAAGTTCTCGCAGTTGTGACATGGTTTTTAGTAGCCAGTTTTATCTATAAATTTACCTATTCATTTGTGCTTGAAAAAAGTTTACCTATAGATCTTTCAGTCATAGTCTGTCCACCCTTTGTTAATAATGTCTTGGTTAACTAGAAAAATGATTGAATCTTTATTACTAATGTGTATACAGTGGACCCCCGGCTAACGAACACCCCGGGAATCGTACAATTATGTAAGTATAATATTGTAAGTGCTTGTGGAAGTGTATTTTTGGGGGTCTGAAATAGACTAACCTACGTGACGTTATTTCTTAAGGAAGTACGTAAATTCGTTCGGTAATGGCACTTCAGCAGGCTTCTGGAATGAATTTTGTTCGTTAGCCGGGGGTCCACTGTATTTTGCTTGTGATTATCATTTGTTGTTGCAGGAGCTTCAGTATTTAACTTATCAGTTTTTTAAGGCTTATATTCTTAGTAATATACAGTGGTCCTTCGGTTTTCGTGCATCTCCAAACTCGAACATTTATGTAAGTGTATTTTCGTAAGTGCTGTTGCAAGTGTATTTTTGGGGGTCTGAAATAGACTAACCTACGTGACATTATTTCTTAAGGAAGTAAATTCGTTCGGTAATGGCACTTGAGCAGCATTCTGGAACGAATTTTCGGCGAAAACCGAGGGACCACTGTATTTGAATAAGTGTTACCCATAAGCTTAAGGTTGTATGAGGAATTAATTTTTTTTTTTTCTTTCAGCTAATGCAATGGAGACATAGTACAGATAACTTGATTTGTGTATCACTGGAATCATCTTCAGATTGTTTGGTATCTAGGGACAAGAGCTCAAACGTTCTATGTCCATGATGCCTCTGCAGCTTTGACCAAGACTTGAGTGATGGAAACTCGAGTGCGACAAAGAAACTATTTACGAGTGCCAGTGTATAATGTTTGTTGTCAAGCACCCACTTGTACACTAGATGCACTGGACTTGCAAGTGTCAAGCGCAAATACGGCACCTCTACCCCACTGGCCCGTCCATACACTGTGGTGTGATAGGCAGACTAGATCACACTGGTGCATAGCCAGACAGAGTTAGTGTACCAGCTCATGTAACAGTTCTAGTGCCCTCTACCTTCACTGCAACTTGAAGCTTTAGTTAAATTTTAACAGTGAAATGAATCTAAAGTTTTGGTCGTGTGACATTTTGAGGAAAATGCATAAATTGTGGATGGCCACTTGGGCTGCAGAAAAAAAAAAACTGTTTAAAGTGATATATTGCCCAGTGTAATGGGCAGTACCCTGTTCCAGTACACAGTCTTCTATTTCTGGTTATTTGTCTCTTCGTTCATAGGTCCCAGGCATCTAACAATAAAAGGAAATTATGAAATTGCAATTCACGTATTGTCATTCTAGTTTAATATTCGTCTACATTGGATGTTGTGTGTTGACAGATAAATAAGTAAAAAGTATAATTGATCTCAAAAGATTAGCTTGCCCAGTGACAGGATTGTATTCGATAGTTAATTTGCAAAACTTTAAGGGAATGACTGTAGAGACAGTTTGAAGAGACTGTCTTCTTTAATCTTGACAGTTCTTGCTCATCTTTTATCTGGCATTTTGTGCAATATTTCCAACACATCAAATCCTGTTTATTAAGAAGGTTTTAAATGTCAGTTATATAAATAGAATTATTTAAATATATTACTAAGAGAGCTTTGTTTGGACATCAAAACTTAATATATATGGTGTACATGGGTGAAGCTTTACCAAAAACAATATACCATGTCTTTATTGAATAGATTAGAGCTTTACATTTATCAGATTTAGGCATTTTTATAAGAATGTATTTAAAAAAGTGACAAGCAGAATGGAGCCCAACATGTGGAAATATATTCACAAAAATCTTTTTTGTTTATTAAACATTGCTGCTAAAGCTGATAAAACTTTGGGTTAGTAAAAGCAAAAAAGTGAAAAATATTTCACAAGCAATCTCTTCCTTTACCTGGAGTCTACCTGGAGAGAATTCCAGGGATCAACGCCCCCGCGGCCCGGTCTGTGACCAGGCCTCCTGTTGGACCAGAGCCTGATCAACCAGGCTGTTACTGCTGGCCGCACGCAGTCCAACGTACGAACCACAGCCCGGCTGATCAGGTACCGACTTGAGGTGCCTGTCCAGTGCCTGCTTGAAGACAGCCAGGGGTTTGTTGGTAATCCCCCTGATGTATGCTGGGAGGCAGTTGAACAATCTTGGGCCCCTGACACTTATTGTGCCCACCGTTTTTTTCTAATGGACACCACACATAGTCCATCGCTTATTTGAGAACTGAGGGGTCTAGTCGGAGTGACGTATACTTTAAGCTTATCTGGGCACTCGCCCAGACTTACTCACCTGTATTTTACGAGGTCAAGTTTAATTTTCCCCTTTCAAAATTTGTAATTTTGCATAAGGGTGAGAGTTAAGTTGTATGCGTGTGCATATGGTTACCGATTTGAATACCTGTTTGTCATTACAGGAGCGAAGATATACTCATGATGTGCCATCTTCATTGTGCAGTTCATTATGTAATAATTGAAAGGTTTCAGTGGCTGTAGTACTTATTACCTCATGTATCCCTTCCAGCAGCCTACCAATAATTCTGAGTGACTTTTCCGATTCCCTTTCAACACTGCTTTTTTTTTTTTTTTTTTTTTTGGTGAAGGAGTTTTTATCTATTTTATTTTGTCCTTTTCTAATCTTGTGCATTTAGTATATTCCTCACTGTCCTCTTATCAGCCAATTAGATTATTTTTTCAGTGTTTCTAGTTTTTCTTCATAACACTTTAAATAGCCCTGAGAGATATTTTGTTGCTCGTCTGCATTTTTACATTTTAGTTACATGCTTTTACAGGTGTATTTGCCACTGCTGCATATTGCAGTTTTGATCTAACACATGTTATAATATTTTCTTTTTTTTCTTTGCTTTTCACTGTCAATATACAGTGCACACAAAAAAAATCTTTAAATTTCCAATGCAAAAAAATCTACACACGAGATTTTGGTGCATACATTTCACTTGCGTTTCTGCCATAAGAAAAGTGGGCGGAGCTTGTGATGACTTAGTGTACTGGAGCCCGTCTTGCTCCATTGTTTCCCACAATGCCACGCTTCAGTGCTCTGCCAGAGCTCGGTGAGGAAGGAGGCCTGCTACGTTGTTCCTCAGTACCCTTTTTTCACTTTACCACAAACTTTGCCACGCTATATCTCCACTCCAAGTAGTCAGAATGGGTCGAACTAAACTATCAATTGCAGAGAAGACCCATGCACTCACCCTATTGGAGCAAGAGATGTTTGTGATATGCGTAGCCGCAGACCTGAATGTGACGAGGATGGCAATTTACAACCTCAAGAAAACAGCTGCCTCACTCCCACCTGGCACCGTACCACCCAGGAAGCTGAACTCTGGGATCTTGTCTATGCGAAGAGAAGTCTTTTTGGGGCCCCAGAGCCCATCTTCCTGGGTGGTGCGGTGCCAGGTGGGAGTGAGGCAGCTGCTTTCTTGAGGTTGTAATTTGCCATCCTCGTCACCTTCAGGTCTGTCTGCGGCTATGCGTATCACAGACATGCCTTGCTCAAATTGGGTGAGTGCACGGGTCTTCTCTGCAAGTGAGAGTTTAGTTTGACCCATTCTGACCACTTGGAGCAGAGATATAGCGTGTCGAGTGAAAAAGGGGCAATGAGGAACAATGTAGCAGGCCTCCTTCCTCACCGAGCTCTGGCAGAGCACTGAAGCGTGGCATGGTGGGGAACACTGGAGCAAGATGGGCTCCAGTGCACTAAGTCATCACAAGCTCCACCCAGTTTTCCTATGGCGGAAATGCAAGTGAAATGTATGCACCAAAATCTTATGTATAATTTTTTTTTGCATTGGAAATGTAAAGAATTTTTTTGCATGCACTGTAAAGTATATGGAGCTTATTTGAAATTATTTTTAGAGTTTTCAGGGGAGGTGAGCTCTAGCTCTTGGTCCCTTCCAGGGAGGTGTATTGGCACAATTGTGAAGAGCTCTTAATCCAGTGGTTTGGAGCTATCCTCCCTTGCCTTGGATTCAGTCTGATAGCCTCCCATTCTTCAAGGTGCTGTATGACCTCTGTGGGTTTAGCACTTTCCCTAAGAAATAATTCTAGCTTCTGGTCCTTGTTTTGATAAAGGTGTAATACCCTCTTCTATGGAATGGGTATTTTCCAGTTCCTTCCACTTAATTGGTTTCTTTTTGAAAAAATACTACTAGAGATCTATGTGGGTCATTTTGGTACATAATTGCCACCCATGTTCACTTAGTTTTGGTTTACTTAGTTTACTGTCAGTGCTTTTGGGCATTTAGTATGTCATGATCATTTATTTTTTTATTTATCAACACATCGGCCGATTCCCACCAAGGCAGAGTGGCCCGAAAAAGAAAAACTTTCATCATCATTCACTCCATCACTGTCTTGCCAGAGCCGTGCTTTACACTACAGTTATAAAATTGCAACATTAACACCCCTCCTTCAGAGTGCAGACACTGTACTTCCCATCTCCAGGACTCAAGTCCGGCCTGCCGGTTTCCCTGAATCCCTTCATAAATGTTACTTTGCTCACACTCCAACAGCACGTCAAGTATTAAAAAACATTTGTCTCCATTCACTCCTATCAAATACGCTCACACATGCTTGCTGGAAGTCCAAGCCCCTCGCACACAAAACTTCCTTTACCCCCTCCCTCCAACCTTTCCTAGGCCGACCCCTACCCCGCCTTCCCTCCACTACATGATATATGTCATGATCATATCTCCTCTTATTCTTCATTTTCTGAGATATAAGACCTAACTCATGCATTTTTCCTTCATAGGTTATTTTCCCCTTAACTCTGGCAACAGTCTAGATGCACTCCTCTATACTTTTATCAAGTTTAACATTGTGTTTTATTAGGTAAGGTTTCACTGCATATAAAATAATGGGATGAAAGTATGATTTAAATTGTTTTATATGGTATGTGTCCTTATTGAGGTGTTGGAAACACCCAATGTTTACAACTTTTGTGTATTCTGCTAATGTTCTTTGTGAATTAGCACCTTGGCATCTCAGTGATAGATGCCCAGCACACCTCTGAAATGTTCAGTATTCTGTTGATGGTGCATCACCTCATTAATGAGCAAGACAAGTGCACCCTGAAACATTTTACCTGATCAGCAGGCTTCATCAGTCGAATAGAGATGATTTTTGTATTGGAGACAATATTGTAATTACCTTGATATGTTGGGTGATGAAGACTGCTGTGCAGGTGAAGCATTTCATCAGTAAAGATAACCAAGTGTTGCACTTGTTTTACTCATTAATTTGTCAATATTGTACACCATTATAATATGATACCGTTTGATTATTCCATTTTTTTTTTTACACCCTGATGCTCTCATTATGATTACTCTTTAACAGTCTCGCCTTCAATGCAGATTCTCTCTGCAATTTCTTATTCAAAACCCTTGTTATATTAACATCAAATTTTCCTTTTGTACATGTCTCCCCATTCACTTCCTGCTTTTTGGTGCTGTATGATCCATTTGGGTTTAGCATTTTCTTGTAAATATAATAATTGTGTGTGCTTCAGTGAAGAAGTTGGGTTTATTGTTATTTTTAGATCTAATTTCTTTAACTGTTTCTAAGAGCTTTTTATCTCCAATGGTGCTCTTTTATCTTGGGTCTCCTTTCCCAGTCTCTCAGAAAGTTATTTTTTTTTTTTTGTGGTTAAACTAGCAATAGTTTCTTTGACCATTCCTGATATATGTCCAAGTCTTATTGCAACCTTTAATCCTCTTCAGTTTCTAGTCACCACATCATTTTGTAATCTGCAGATAAGAATACAGTGGACCCCCGAGTAACGAAAACCCCGGAAATCGTACAGTTATGTAAGTATAATATTGTAAGTGCTTGTGGAAGTGTATTTTTCGGGGTCTGAAATAGACTAACCTACGTGACATTATTCCTTAAGGGAGTAAATTCGTTCGGTAATGGCACTTGAGCAGGCTTCTGGAATGAAGTTTTTACGTTACTCGGGGGTCCACTGTACTTAAGAGTTTATTCCTGGTGTCAGGTAATGCACATACACTAGGAACAATATAGGGACCAATACTGATTGTTGGGGACTCCATTTGTAGTCCTTCCTAGATCAATCCTGATTGCCTCCCTTTTCCCAGGTGCTGTATAACCCTTGTAGGTTAAGCACTTCCAAATGAACATAATAAACCCTTATAATAACTCATTGTTTTCTATTAAAGTTATTATGGTTATCCACGCCAATAAGCTTTGCATTACCCCATCTTGCTTCAGTTTGCTTTTTTTTTTTGTGTGTGTGTATGTGTGTCTCACTGTCTTAGAAGTTTGGAATAAGCAGTTTCCTTTTCCCTTTATGTACTGTCTGACAATTGTTATACTGTTGTTTGTCTAAGGTTTCTAAGTTTCTTTAATTTACTTCTACATGTTAGCATTTTGTGAGGAATTTAATGTTTTCTAGAATATCAAGTCTGTTTTTAAAGTGTTTTTCAGCAATTTTCACATTACTCTCATAAAAGAAATTGGCCTGTAGTTTGTGGGTTCTGGCACATCTACTTAGGATATTGGTATCGTGTTTGTAACAAAGAAAGGCACAATACCGTGACTGGAACAATACACAAATAACCCGCACATAGAAGAGAGGAGCTTACAAAACGTCGTCGTAAGCTCTTCTATGTACGGGTTATTTGTGTATCGTGTTTCTTTGTAAAATTGCTTAATGATTTCATTTTAAGGCGCCTAAGATGTAGGAAACGAAAATATCTCAAGACGTGCTCAGATAGTCATACTAATGAACTTTTAACAAGCCCGTCAAGGTTGGTGCCTTGATGCCAGTGTAGGACTTTTAAGCCAAAGAATTGGAGTAACCTTCATTCTCCTCAAATCAGATTTGATTGCCTTCTATTTCCTAGGTGCTGCATGACCCCTATGGGTTTAGTGCATTCTTCCCTTCCCTTCCTGAATGTATGAACAACACTCCTAAAGCAATTTTGCCTTAAGCCAGCAAGTAGTTGAACTCACTGGATTGGAAATCGCCCATAATATATTCACAAAAAAGCTCTTGATCAAAGAATTTAGTTTTCCTTTAGTGCTTTTCCTTGTGGATGTAATAAATGGAGCTGTACACTCACTGGATCTAACCTGATTGCCTTCCATTTTTCTTGATGCTAAATGACTCTTGGCTGTATGACTCCTGGTGGGTTTAGTGCTTAGTTTTGATTATATTAAAAAATGAAGTGATAGTTTAGTGCTTCCCCACAAATATAATCCCAATGGAAAGATGTGGAGTATTCACATTCAAGAGGTAACTCCTGTTTTTGGCAGTTCCTGTCATTCCTTTGTATATAATGTACATTTAAGTTGACATTTGTGTGTGCGCGCTCGCAGGATGTTTCTCGAGGTGATGCCGTCTTCAGGCTCCAGGCAGTGGCTAGCACATCTATCACTGTCAGTCCCCTCATGATAAACTAAATTCATGCATGGAGACGGCCGACTTGTTGAAAAAAAAAAAAAAATATTGATTATACAGCTAAAAGTAGCAGAATATCTTGCTTGTTCACTATAACAGCTGCTTTCAAGAAAACGAATGACTGTAGATTGTGGGAAAGATTAATTTATCTACCATCCTAAAAGTCCCACCATTAACAACTTGAAAGATAATTGCCTATTGCGCCATCTTTGTTCACTTACGTCTAATTATTTTGATATGTGAGATATCTCGAGTCTTCTCAAACTTCAAGGCGCCTCAGAGGATGTGGCAAAGGGATCTTGACCCAGGGAAGTTTTGCTACTTTTCCTTGAATAAAGTTGATTACTTGCTATTCCTCAGGCACTATAACTTGCCTCTCAAGGTTCCCTGATGTCAGTGAGGGGGTGTTTGATCGAAGGACTTTGACCTGCACTTCCCTTGGAGCCCCTTGATGCTTGTGAGGGGCTCTTGATCTAGGAAATTGGATTTGTGCTCCAGTTCACTGACTGGAGCCTGAATGCCTTCCATCACTTCCCCTTTCCCTCCCTCTATAGGTGCTGAATAATCCGTATGGGTTTAGTGCACCCTGTGATAATAACTTCCTTGGATTGAACTTGATTGTCTCCTGTGACTGTTTTAAGTTTAACATTTTCACCTAAAATAATTTTAGTCACCCCTTAGATCTTTGGCCCCTCAATCAGTGCTCTGTGACCCTTATGGGTTTAGCACTTTATAATAATTTTGCCCTTAAATAGAGATGCCTTGATGCTGGTGAGGGGTTCTTAATCCAAGGAACTGGACTTGTCCTTCCCTTGGATTAAACCTCTCCCATGTGCAATTTTGTGGAGCTGCATTCCACTTCCTTACACTGAACTTGGATGCCTCTCATTCTTACTTGTTTCCCCCAGGTGCTGTATAACCCCTATGACTAAGAAAATAACCACTCAATGGAGGTTCCTTCATGTTGGTGAGCTCTTGATCTTAGGAATTGGATTTGTGCTCTAGTTCCTTGAATTAAGCCTAATTGACTTCCATTTCCCCGGGAACTGCAGCGCTGTATGACCCTTGCGGTTTTAGCCCTTTGGTTATGATTATAATAATTACCTCCCTCTCCCTTCATGCTGGTGAGGGGCTCTTCATCTAGGGAATTGGATCTGTGCTCCGGTTCCCGGAATTAAGCCTGAATACCTTTCACATCCACCCCCACAGGCGATGCATAATCCTATGGGTTTAGCGCCCCCTTGATTATAATAATAATAATAATCCTCCCTCCCCCCCCCAAAGAAGTCATCAGAAAAGAACATAAAAGTTTCTAATGTATTAAATATTAGCACCGAAGGTTAGATGCGAGTCAAATAAGGTATGTATCCACAAGATGCTAGGTGAACAGGGTCAGTAGGTGTGTTAAGGAAACACCTCCGTACTGGGACGAACCATAGGTACTCAATGTGTGAGGTGAGCGCGCTTCTAACCGAACTACGGGACACGAAGTAGAATAGTCTGGGAAGTGATGTAGTGGAGGTAGGATCCATACATAGCTTTAAGAAGAGGTATGATAAAGCTCATGGAGCAGGAAGAGTGATCTAGTAGCGGCCAGTGAAGAGGCGGGGTCAGGAGCTGTGAATCGACCCCTGCAACCACAATTAGGTGAGTACACGAGCAATGAAATATTGAAGCCGATCAAAATAGGCTTTCTAAAGTTATCACGTGGAAATCAATTTCGGGAATGGCCTAGGGATTAATACCAAACTTGCACACGAAAATCACTCCCTACGAAAGCAAAAGACTCGGCAGACGATGCAACATCCCCCCAATGAAAAGCAGGGGTGCCACTAGCACGTTGAGAGACACAATAAGTGTCAGGGGCCCAAGACTGTTCAACTGCCTCCCAGCTTACATAAGGGGGATTACCAATAGACCCCTGGCTGCCTTCAAGCAGGCACTGGACAGGCACCTAAAGTCGGTACCTGACCAGCCAGGCTGTGGTTCGTACGTTGAACTGCGTGCGGCCAGCAGTAACAGCCTGGTTGATCAGGCCCTGATCCACCATGAGGCCTGGTCACAGACTGGGCCGCGGGGGCGTTGACCCCTGGAACTCTCTCCAGGTAAACTCCAGGTACTCCAGGTAACAGTGAGCAGAGGCCACCCGACTCATCCGCACTTGTTAGTTGCTCCACGAACCTCTCCCTAGTAATAGTTGACCAGGGTGGAAAATTTGAAGCCAATCGGATAAGGCGTTCTGATGTTAGTTACCATTTTGTCCTAGGCACATGTCAATTAGACACTAGGCCTGTTGTATATATGTGTGTGTGTATGTGATGTAAGGAAACACTCGAAATGTTCTGCCCCACCGAATTGACCGGCCCCTCCGTGCGTGAAGCAAGAGCTTTACCCACTAGGCCACCGGGGGCGTTATAAACAAGATCCTTGGATGACGTCAGCAGAACACCGTACATAACAAGTAGCTGGCAGAAACTCGTACGATTATTATTATACTCAAGGGTGAAGCGCTAAACCCATACAGTTATACAGCGCCTGTGGGGGGGGATGTGGAAGGTATTCAAGCTTAATTCAGGGAATCGGAGCACAGGTCCAATTCCCTAGATCAAGAGCCCCTCACCAGCGTCAAGGAACATCCCTTGAGGGGAGAAACTTGTACGAAAATATAGTATCTAAACTCGTTAAATTGAAAAACGCCTTTAAAATTTTAATTTCAATATTTCCCAGTTTACTTTTCGTATTTTTTTCCTAATTAAAATTTTCCACAATCCTGAAAGAAAATTTTTATTTTGTGTCCTTTTTTAAGAAAATTCAATTTAATATTTTTTTCCATAAAATTGGCAAATTGATTCTGTCTCAGACCAAATTCAGTACAAAAAATACTGCCAAAGAAGATACACCAGCTTTCTTGTAATAAAGTCCATCAACAATGGAAGTTGAAAGCCATTCAAAAAAGGCATTCCACAACAATTGCTCTAAATCCAATGCTTTCATTTTTTTTAATTTCAGTAAAATTTAAAATTTGCATCCACAAAGTCTAGTCTCAAGAGATGTTTTACTTCTCATGGAAGACCTCGGCATTAATATCTTGAAGCAGGTAAGAACGAGGCTTTTTTTTATTATTTTTAGCTAATGGCTGGAAATCAATATCACTATTTATTTAATAAAATTATAAAACTGGAACTTAAGCAGCCCAATAACAACACGAACCTTGCCTTCTGGAAAACACAGCAGGACTGAAAAATTGAAGCCGAGCGGAAGAAGCATTCTCCAGTAATCTAAGGATTCAAACGATCCCATTTTTTTTAACTAATTTAGTATGATGTAAGATGCATCAACCAATAAATATTGAAGATGCTCAGAAAAGTGAGACGTGTCTGTCTTTAGTTTAACGAACGGAGGTCTGAGTCTCCACCACTCCCTGAGCTGAATGACCCACATGGGTTTAGCTCAGCACATAAACGTGTAATGGTAATTTGGGTTGAGTTCAGGCAGCCAGTTCATTGTATTTTTGGGTTATTTTCGCCATGTTGAACCTTTTAGGTAGTCCAAGGAATTGTAGCTGCTCTCTTTCCTCGGATCAAATCTGTTTACCCTCCCCATTAAGAATAAAAAGGCCCAATACCGTGACTGGAAAAATACACGAATATCCTTCTCTTCCTCAGGCGTTATATGACCCCTACGATTTGTAGAAATACATTTTTAATAATAAATAATATACTTCAACCCTCCCAAGATGCCCAGGAGCTACAGACCAACACACACGAGGCCCAGGAGCTACAGATCAACAACACAAGAGGCCCAGGAGCTACAGATCAACACACATAAGAGGCCAGGGGCTACAGATCAACAATACAAAAGGCCCAGGAGCTACAGATCAACACAAACACACACGAGGCCCAGGAACTACAGATCAACAAACACAAGAGGCCCAGGAACTACAGATAAACACACACGAGGCCCAGAAGCTACAGATCAACACACACAAAAGGCCCAGGAACTACAGATAAACACACACAAGAGGCCCAGGGGCTACAGATCAGCACAAAGAGGCTCAGGAGCTACAGGTTAACACACAAGAGGCCCAGGAGCTACAGATCAACACACACAAAATGATCAGGAGCTACATATCAGCACACACAAGAGGCCCAGGAGCTACAGATCAACTCAAGAAGTCCAGGAACTACAGATCAACTCAAGAAGCCCAGGAGCTGCAGAGGTCTGCGCTAAATGACAGAGAGACCAAACATTAATGGTTATCAGGAAAAAACAAGTCTTGCTATCATATCAAGGATACTTAACTCATCCTTATGACTTTCACGGCAGTTGTTCAGTATGTGCGTATATGTACTCACCTTCTCGTGGCTGTCGTCACATCCTATTCAGAAACAACTCTTCGTCACTGTCTCAAATATCAATAGACATAATTTCAGCTATAAGCATCGCTCTTTCAAACATTACATCCCCTGATAAAGGTTGCATGAGACTAGTCACGTCTGGTACTCCTGGTCTTGCAGCTCAGCCTCGCAATCTTTAATACTTGAACAAGAAGTCGTGGCTTTTATTCCCAGTTAATCCATAATTCACTCACTTTGAATCCTCAGGCGATCCAACTCCTTCAGCAGCGGTTTCGTGGTGTCTTAATTCTTATCTACAAGTCACTTTTTCTTCTAATTATATATATATTATATATATATATATATATATATATATATATATATATATATATATATATATATATATATATATATATATATATATGGGTTGTCTGAATGTGCGTGGATGTAGTGCGGATGATAAGAAAGAGATGATTGCCGATGTTATGAATGAAAAGAAGTTGGATGTCCTGGCCCTAAGCGAAACAAAGCTGAAGGGGGTAGGCGAGTTTCAGTGGGGAGAAATAAATGGGATTAAGTCAGGAGTATCTGAGAGAGTTAGAGCTAAGGAAGGGTAGCAATAATGTTGAAGGATCAGTTATGGAAGGAAAAGAGGAATATAAATGTGTAAATTCAAGGATTATGTGGATTAAAATAAGGGTCGGATGCGAAAAGTGGGTCATAATAAGCGTGTATGCACCTGGAGAAGAGAGGAGTGTAGAGAGAGAGAGAGATTTTGGGAGATGTTAAGCGAATGTATAGGAACTTTTGAACCAAATGAGAGAGTAATTGTGGTAGGGGACCTAAATGCTAAAGTGGGAGAAACATGCAGAGAGGGTGTAGTAGGTAAGTTTGGGGTGCCAGGTGTAAATGATAATGGGAGCCCTTTGATTGAACTTTGTATAGAAAGGGGTTTAGTTATAGGTAATACATATTTTAAGAAAAAGAGGATAAATAAGTATACAAGATATGATGTAGGGCGTAATGACAGTAGTTTGTTGGACTATGTATTGATAGATAAAAGACTGTTGAGTAGACTTCAGGATGTACATGTTTATAGAGGGGCTACAGATATATCAGATCACTTTTTAGTTATAGCTACAGTGGGAGTAAAAGGTAGATGGGATACAAGGAAAATAGAATCAGTAAGTAAAAGAGAGGTGAAGGTTTATAAACTAAAAGAGGAGGCAGTTAGGGTAAGATATAAACAACTATTGGAGGATAGATGGGCTAGTGAGAGTGTAGGCAATGGGGTCGAAAATGTATGGGGTAGATTTAAAAATGTAGTGTTAGAGTGTTCAGCAGAAGTTTGTGGTTACAGGCGAGTGGGTGCGGGAGGGAAGAGGAGCGATTGGTGGAATGATGATGTAAAGAGAGTAGTAAGGAGAAAAAGTTAGCATATGAGAGGTTTTTACAAAGTAGAAGTGATGCAAGGAGGGAAGAGTATATGGAGAGAAAAAGAGAGGTTAAAAGAGTGGTGAAGCAATGTAAAAGAGAGCAGATGAGAGAGTGGGTGAGATGTTATCAGCAAATTTTGTTGAAAATAAGAAAAAGTTTTGGAATGAGATTAATAAGTTGAGGAAGCCTAGAGAACAAATGGATTTGACAGTTAAAAATAGGAGAGGAGAGTTATTAAATGGAGAGTTAGAGGTATCGGGAAGATGGAGAGAATATTTTGAGGATTTGTTAAATGTTGATGAAGACAGGGAAGCTGTGATTTCGTGTGTAGGGCAAGGAGGAATAACATCTTGTAGGAGTGTGGAAGAGCCAGTTGTGGGTGTAGGGAAGTTCGTGAGGCAGTGGGTAGAATGAAAGGGGGTAAGGCAGCTGGGATTGATGGGATAAAGATAGAAATGTTAAAAGCAGGTGGGGATATAATTTTGGAGTGGTTGGTGCTATTATTTAATAAATGTATGGAAGAGGGTAAGGTACCTAGGGATTGGCAGAGAGCGTGTATTGTTCCTTTGTATAAAGGCAAAGGGGACAAAAGAGAGTGCAAAAATTATAGGGGAATAAGTCTGTTGAGTGTACCTGGTAAAGTGTATGGTAGAGTTATTATTGAAAGAATTAAGAGTAAAACAGAAAGCAGGATAGCAGATGAACAAGGGGGCTTTAGGAAAGGTAGGGGTGTGTAGACCAAGTGTTTACAGTGAAACATATAGGTGAACAGTATTTGGAAAAGGGTAAAAATGTTTTTGTGGCATTTATGGATTTGGAAAAGGCGTATGATAGGGTAGATAGGGGGGCAATGTGGCAGATGTTGCAGGTGTATGGAATAGGAGGAAGGTTACTGAAAGCAGTGAAGAGTTTTTATGAGGATAGTGAGGCTCAGGTTAGAGTGTGTAGGAGGGAAGGGACTATTTCCCAGTAAAAGTGGGCCTTAGACAAGGATGTGTGATGTCACCGTGGTTGTTCAATATATTTATAGATGGGGTTGTAAGAGAAGTGAATGCGAGGGTCTTGGCAAGAGGTGTTGGGCTAAAAGATAAAGAAGCAAATACAAAGTGGGAGTTGTCACAGTTGCTTTTTGCTGATGACACTGTGCTTTTGGGAGATTCTGAAGAGAAGCTGCAGAGGTTGGTGGATGAATTTGGTAGGGTGTGTAAAAGAAGAAAATTGAAAGTGAATATAGGAAAGAGTAAGGTGATGAGGATAACAAAAAGAATAGGTGACGAAAGATTGGATATCAGATTGGAGGGAGAGAGTATGGAGGAGGTGAATGTATTCAGATATTTGGGAGTGGACATGTCGGCGGATGGGTCTATGAAGGATGAGGTGAATCATAGAATTGATGAGGGGAAAAGGGTGAGTGGAGCACTTCGGAGTCTGTGGAGACAAAGAACCTTGTCCATGGAAGTAAAGAGGGAATGTATGAGAGTATAGTTATACCAACGCTCTTATATGGGTGTGAAGCATGGGTGATGAATGTTGCAACGAGGAGAAGGCTGGAGGCAGTGGAGATGTCATGTCTGAGGTCAATGTGTGGTGTGAATATAATGCAGAGAATTCGGAGTTTGGAAATTAGGAGGAGGTGCGGATTACCAAAACGATTGTCCAGAGAGCTGAGGAGGGGTTGTTGAGGTGGTTTGGACATGTAGAGAGAATGGAACGAGACAGAGTGACTTCGAGAGTGTATAAATCTGTAGTGGAGGGAAGGCGGGGTAGGGGTCGGCCTAGGAAAGGTTGGAGGGAGGGGTAAAGGAAGTTTTGTGTGCGAGGGGCTTGGATTTCCAGCAAGCATGTGTGAGCGTATTTGATAGGAGTGAATGGAGGCATATGGTTTTTAATACTTGACGTGCTGTTGGAGTGTGAGCAAAGTAACATTTATGAAGGGATTCAGGAAACCGGCAGGCCGGACTTGAGTTCTGGAGATGGGAAGTACAGTGCCGGCACTCTGAAGGAGGGTGTAAATGTTGCAGTTTTATAACTGTAGTGTAAAGCACCCTTCTGGCAAGACAGTGATGGAGTGAATGATGATGAAAGTTTTTCTTTTCGGGCCACCCTGCCTTGGTGGGAATCGGCCGATGTGTTAATAAAATAAATAATATATATATATATATATATATATATATATATATATATATATATATATATATATATATATATATATATATATATATATATTAAATATTCTTTCAGTCAAGTATAGCCTACTTAATTCCATTAATTCCTTCACGTTCAAACTCCCATGATCCTTTTAAATTTCACTCAATGCTAGTGCATTCTTTCATTCCCATCATCAACAACCAGTCCTTTCCTAACATCTGTACAATATCCACGAATATTTAAATAAAACAACTGCAAAATGTTCATCGTTTTCTTTTTTAATACTAGCAAGCAAAAAGGTTAACGAAGCGCTTGCTTCAGGTAATTTAGCCGCCTTCTATGACACGCATGGCTCCAGGGAAAGGATTCTCATGCACTTTCCCAGGTAATTGGTAAGGAAAGTTTACATACGGAAAGCAAAATGGTAGGTATATAATGAATTCAAATAGTAGGTAATAAAGATTTACTTGGCATTCTAATGTTCCTGACACATATACCAGTAATCATATCAAGAGTGTAAGAGGACGTAGTACTTCCCAGTCATATCAAGAGTCTCGAACTTTTAACTGTCTTCCATTTTTTTTTAGTTATTTAAGATGATGGCAGTACCTTCCTTGCTGACTGCTGTCTGCCTACCTATGTACATTCGTCTGAGAGGTTGGTTAAGGGTAACACAATACAGATTTGGTCTTTGGGAGAAAAATGCGCGCAGGGCGCCCAGGGTCGAGCACCCATTGGCTGTATAAAAGAGAGCGGCAGCCAATGAGGGTTGCCCAGAGAGCAGCAATCGATGGGTGCAGGCAGCGTGGTTGCGCGGGGACACAAGTGCCAAATTCACTCAGATTTTTTTCTAATTATTTTATACGTTTTTTGTCCCCTTCCAGGAAGTTGTAATTTGCTCTGCATCCTGGTGAATCGGCGTCATTTAATTCTATATTATTATCTTTTGAGATATGAGGAGCTGTAGAGGAGAGACAGGCAAGCAGGAGGACAGAAGGAAGAGACACTCAGTATCGTACACACAGACACACATACACACACACCGGAAACTCGTCATCTCTCACCCCATCTCCCCTCCCCCCCAACAACCCCACCTCCTGAATTCCTTACACCAAAAATCAGACCAAGAGTCCTCTTTCCAGTGCCCCCTCTCCCTCCCTCCTTCCCTCCCTAAGCCGGCCATCATGTCTGTCTAAAAAACAAAAACATTTGATGTCTCTAAGCATAGTTCCGCTTATAACTGATCAAACATTAGAAATAAGTCACTTTGACTTTTTTGGTTGTTATCCTAGGTAATTTACACATATGTTATTATGCATAATAATTGTACTTATGTGTATTTGTATCTAAATAAACTTTCTTATATGCAGCCATCGCGCTGATCCTCCAGGGATGTAAGAAACTTGAGCAACGTATTCCGTGACCAGCGCTGGCCCATTTTTAAGCTCTTGTGGGCATTTGTGTCTTTTTGTGGCATATGGAAATCGTGAGCTATGATGAAGGAGCGCTCTTGTAATTGAAAGAGAGAGTCAGAGAGCTGTCTCTTATATTTTGGCATTGTTCGCTCAGTACGTCACTGGTGGTCGTGGTGGCAGCCTCCCACGGCATCCGGGTGTTGTTCATCCTCTCTCTCTCCCTCACACCAACTCTCCATCTTGTATTTCCCTCCTCTTGCCTCCCTCCAGCTCCTCTTCTGATTCACAGCCTTCTCTTTCTTGGCAGCTTGTTCCAGGTCTCCATTTTATTTATACTTCAGCCTCTCTCCTTATTTCTTTCCAGGCCTCATTTATGTCTTTCGGCTCTGTCTCTCTCTTTTTCAGAGTATTTCTAAACCCTCTCTATCCTCTCTCTCTCTCTCTCTCTCTCACTCACACCTATATGTGGTTGCAAGGGTCGAGTTTCAGCTCCTGGCCCTGCCTAAGTGTGCCTGACTGTTCGTCTGCGTCCCTCTCTCTTTCTCCCGCTCACTCTCAGTCCTCTTCCCATCTCCATCCCTCCATTTTGAATCTCAGTCCTACTCTTCCATGCCTCCCTCCCTCTAAGCCTCCATCTTGTATCCCAGTCCCCCAAGCTCTCTCTCTCTCTCTCTCTCTCTCTCTCTCTCTCTCTCTCTCTCTCTCTCTCTCTCTCTCCTTGCCTTCAAGAGAAGTTCTTTGATGCTGGTAAGGGGCACATATTCCGAAAAAGGGGATTTTTTCTCTCCTTTTCTTAGATCGAACCTGGCTGTCTGTTAATCCCAGGAGCTATATGACCCTTACGGATTTGACGCTTTCCCTCAAAATATAATAATCTCTTTTTAAATTCAGTCCTAAATTTTGCATGTCTGGTATCACTCTCTCTCTGAACCTGGAAAACAATGTAGAACTATGAAAGGAACAAATTACTTTGAATCTTTGATGAGGCACATTGAATTAAAAAAAATGTCGATGACTTTATTTTGAACACTGGAACGAAGAATGGATTCTTTTTGGAACGTTCTTCTTCTTCTTCTTCTTCTTCAGGATACTTCTTCAGGATACTTGCAGTTTACTGAGAAGTTCCTTCCCCTCCCAGTGACTGCACTCACTGTTTAAGGCGACATTCTAACCAGATTAAAGAAAGGACAGACTCGGTATTTTTCCTATGGTCCTTCCGGTTATGCAGTAAACTAAGACTGAGAACACGAGAACAGCGCCATTACTGCCCAATCCAAAAGATATAAACAAAGTTTTCCAATGGGTAACGGAAAATAATATGATGTTCAACGAAGAAATTTTTTAACTACTCCGTTATGGAAAACTGGAGGAAATAAAAGCTAGAACTGAGTATACTACAAACTCTAATCTCACAATAGAGCGAAAAAGTAGTGTGAATCACTTGGGAGAGTTAATGTAAGAGGATCTAACCTTCAAGGATCACAACAGTGTCACTATCTCATGTGCGAGAAAAATAATAGGATGGACAATGAGAACCATCAAAACAAGGGATGCCATACCAATGATGATTTTTTTTAAATCACTAGTTCTTTCTAGGCTGGAATACTGCTGTGCGCTACCAGTTCCATTCAAGGCAGGTGAAATCGCATATCTAGAGTATGTACAGAACCTCTACTGCACATAAAAGTTCCGTCAAACACCTTAATTACTAGAAACGCTTGGAGTCATTTGACTTGTACTCACTGGAAGGCAGGCGAGAAAGATACATCATAACCTACATCTGGAAAATCCTAGAGGGACTGGTCCCAAATCTACACACAGAAATTACTCCCTACGAAAACAAAAGACTGGGCAGATGGTGCAACATACCCCCAATGAAAACACAATAAGTGTGTCTGATGCCCAAGACTGTTCAACAGCCTCCCACCAGGCATAAGAGAAATTACCAATAGACCCCTGGCTGTCTTCGAGAAGGAGCTGGACAGATACCTAAAGACAGGACCCGATCAGCCGGGCTGTGGTTCGTATGTTGGACTACGTGCGGCCAGCAGTAACAGCCTTGTTGATCATGCCTTGATCTACTGAGAGGACTGGACCGCGGGGGCGTTGACCTCCGGAACACCCTCCAAGTAGACTACAGTTATCGTAATGATTAAGAAAAAAAAGGCCAAACTACAGCCAACATTTGTTACTGTAAAACCGAAAAAGAAGAATGACAGCAAAATAAATTCTGGTATTAAACTGTAATTCCTACTGCAAAAAACATGTGAAAGAACATGAACAACACGATAACTTACTCACAACGTAATTCTTCCCAATTACTCCTAACAAAACAATTTTATGGTGGTACCAGCGGTAGTAAAAAAAGTTCCAACTTTTATGTACTCACAATTTATGGAATTCTTTGTAAAGACTACAGCCAATCAGACGTAGGACAGACGCGTAAAAAATTATTTACCTGAGAAATTGAACAAAAATTGTCTTTAAAATATGTGCAAGCGCAAGGCAATTCAGCAGTTTTCCAGAAGGTTATTAACCATGACTATAACAGTTTTCTACCTGACCTAAATCCTGGACTTAACATACGTTATACTTATGTCATGAGGCATTTGCATATATTCTCCATCATATATATATATATATATATATATATATATATATATATATATATATATATATATATATATATATATATGTGTGTGTGTGTGTGTGTGTGTGTGTGTGTGTGTGTGTGTGTGTGTGTGCCTGCAATAAACACTTCATAATACGAATTTATTCAAGAGAGGGAGTTTTAATGCTGGCGAAATGCTCTTAATTCAGGGAATTGGAGCCACCCATCTCTTCCTTGGATCAAACCTGATTGCTTCCCATTGCCAAGGCGCAGCATAACCTCCTACTAGCTTTGCGCTTCCCTCGAATGCACTGTAATGATAATATGACTACGAATAGCAAGGGTTTCATTTTTTCCATGAAGTGTTGTGGGTTCCAAACAATCGTCCATCAAGTGTTGTGGGTTCCAAATAATCATCCATCAAGTGTTGCGGGTTCCAAACAATCGTTCATCAAGTGTTGTGGGCTCCAAATAATCGTCCATCAAGTGTTGTGGGTTCCAAATAATCGTCCATCAAGTGTTGCGGGTTCCAAATAATCGTCCATCAAGTGTTGTGGGTTCCAAACAATCGTCCATCAAGTGTTGTGGGTTCCAAATAATCGTCCATCAAGTGTTGTGGGTTCCAAATAATCACAACTCAAGTGTTTCGGGTTAAAAACGGTCGCCGGTTGCCTATTACACTATACAACTCAGTTTAGTTAAGTAAATGGCTGTGCTTGATCACAAATAATTCACATCTTTGGAGAGGAAACTTTAAACGACGTTTCGGTCTTTCCTGGGCCTCAATGCACGAGAAAGAAATGAAGAAAGACTTTTCTTCCTGCCCAATTTCAGCTTTGTATTGGATCAGAAAGGATCGAAGCGAAGCCTAGCTGGTCTGGTGATCCAGGCAACTGGTATTTGTATTGTTATATTAACGGCACGAAATATCAACAAGCAGACGAATGAGACACCAGTGCAACATTTTTGGCATATATACCTCTTATCCTTTCGGTGTTTGGGTGACGGTAAGAGAGGGAAGAGGGAGTCGCGGGTACTCTCAGCGTTACACGCATCACAAAACGTTTTTATAATACAGTGGACGCAAGTCCCATATAGAAGTGGTGCCAATAATCTAGAGTCTAGACACTGAAGTACCTTGGAAGAAGAGGAAAGAGGAGAAGTAGAAGAAGAAGAAGAAGAAGAAAGAAGTTGTCTCTCCAGATCTCGAGTTATTTGTGAATTGCTCCAGCTATGGTATTGGGACTTTCATCCTTCTTGTACTCACCTATTTGTATTCATCTATTTGTGGTTGTAGGGGTCATTTCATAGCTTCTGGCCCTGCCTCTTTGCTAGTCGCTAATAGGTCCACTCTCTCCCCGCTCCAAGAGCTTTATCATACCTCATCTTAAAGTTATGTATGGATCCTGCCTCCACTACTTCACTCTCCAGAGTGTTCCACTTCCTGACAACTTTGTACTCACCTAATTGTGGTTGCAGGGGTCGTGACTCAGCTCTTGCCCCCGCCAGGAGCCAGGAGTGTGTGTGTGTGTTGGCCCAGCTACCTCACATTCAATGGCCAGTCTTTGAAAGGTGACTCGAATACATCATTATAAATTAGCTGTCAAAAATATATTTTTAATTGATATGTATGAATGATACAAAGGGTAATCACTGGACGACTCTGAGTGGGATACAATCCCACGGATTGGCAGAAACAGTGTTAGACTCTGATTAGGTTGATTAATCCCCATTAATCCTATCGACTACACGAGGGTCATTAAGGCTGCATACCACCTGTTCACCACCAGTCAAGAATACTTTTACCCCTAAAATGGGCATTAAAGTATTCTTGTCTAGTGGGGAATAGGTGCCATGCAATCTTAATGACTCTCGTGTAGTTAATAGGGATTAAACTCTCAGCATATATACACTGACAGACATACAACTCACCGTGTATGTGTCACGTTTTGTATTCCTCCATTAATACTTTCTCCGACTCCCTCTCTTCCTCCCTCCCTTTCCCCTTTACCAGTAAAGGGCGTGACATTATCCTCTAAATAACAGTCTTGTTCCTATGAATCATAAACAATTGCCATATCATTGTCTCCAGCGTGATGACTGGGCGATACTGTGTCCACCATGATGGCTATTGGAGACTGTGACAACCATGATAGTTGTTTGTGACTGTAACAACCATGATGGCTGTTTCAGACTGTGTTCACTATGGTGGTTATTTCAGACTGTGTTCACTATGGCTGCTGTTTCAGACTCCGGCAACCATGATGGCTGTTTCACACTGTGATAGATATGAGATCTAACCCCCAGGTGTCCAAAATGGCGACACTAGCAGGTCAAAACAAGACTGCGTTCCGGTCATTCCTTGACAGTTATCAAATCGGAAGAAGAGCGGGTGCTATGTACCCCTGATGATGATATCACAACGATTAGAGTCCGAAATGATGCCTAGCTGGTGATATGTATCCCCCATAAGGAGATCACAGCGCTGTGTCCGGCGGGATGACTAGACTTCAATCTGTGTCCGGATGCGTCACGTATCCGACACAATGTGTGAATGAGACGCTTTAGTCTGTCCGGAAACGCTGCTGGGTGACCTACACGACGTATTCATCCGTAACATTCACACATCGATGACGCTCCACACTTACACATGTACGTAGGTCAATATTTGGCTTAAAATAATATTAATAATAACAAAAATGATGATAATAATAATAATAATAATAATAATATTAATAATAATAATAATTATAATAATAATAATAATAATAATAATAATAATAATAATAATAATAATAATAATAAAATATATAATAATAATAATAATAATAATAATAATAATAATAATAATAATAATAATAATAATAATAATAATAATAATAATAATACGAGTATATGGAAGTTGACTGAAGTATGGAAGATGAACAAGGGAGAAATTGGATGTAAACAATAGCGTTTAAGTTTTGTTTGGTACATTGCTCTCGAGATCACATTAAGGTAATGAGGTGCTTTTTAACAATAGCTTTGAAGCGTTTGGCAGATAGTGATCCATTGGAATTTTCAGGCAGGTTTTACACAGGTTGAGTCGGACACGGGATTCCAAAGAGATTTTTGTGTCGTGACTTAATTCTGTGAGTTCTGTGGCAGCTGTCAAGGAAGAGTTTCATAGGACTTCTATTTGAATTTACAACCCTGCATGTATAGTATGCACAGTAGTATGAGTGAATGTTATGTATATTGAGGATGTTTAGACTTTTGAAGGATGGGGGAGTGTGCTGTCTGGCACTAGGTTGAAAAATCATCCATACAGCCGCGTTTTGAGTTACTGTTGGCATTAGGAGATTTGCTATAGTATTGTTGTTCTTGATTCGCCGGCACTCTCCCGGCCCGGGTCTTTTCCAGATGGTGACCCGGCCTTGGCTCCGGGTCTTGGGAATGTCTCAGACCTATGTCTGCTATGGGAGGAAGTACAAGTACCTCCTCATCTTCTGGGATCAACTGTCCCCAGGCCTAGCCCCAATCCCCGCCCTCACGGGGTTCGTAGGGAGAAGCTAGGCCTCTGGTCTGCCATCTTCCCCGCCCCAGGAGGGCTCGTGGGAATGGCAGGCTTGTGAGCTGCAGGTGGTTGCAAGCTCTGGCTCTGGCACCTTCTCCGCCCTAGAAGGAATCGTGGAAAGGGTGTCTTCTTCTCTTGCTGTAGTAGATCTCTAGGCACAAATGGCATAGGTGCGGTAAGGATTGATTAGAGTACAAAGTAATAGTGCTGTTTGAGGTACATATTAACGTATGTTAGATGTGAAGAGAAAGGAGGAGTATACGTTTTTAAATTCATGAATTGTGTTGGCTAGAATAAGAGTGGGATGTGAGAAACAGGTTATAATAACGTTTATAAGCTTGAGGGTGAAAAGAGTGTAGACGAAAAATTTTGGGTGGAATTAAGCGAATATTCAAGGAGTTTTGAGCCAGGTGAGAGAATGATTGTTGTGGATGACCTGAATGCTCAAATGGGAGAGGTTGTTGTAGAGGGATAGTTGGTAAGTTCTGAGTGCCAGAGGTACAATGTGGAGCTCTAACTACAGAAAGAAGTTTGGTAATAAGTAATTCTTATTTTAAGAAAGTGAGAATAAATAAATAAACGAGGCATGATGCAGTAGTAAATATCAGCAGTTTGCTAGACTGTATATTGGTGGATTAAAAGTTGATGGGTAGATTTTTTGCATGTGCGTGTTTATAGAAGAGCTGTTAATATTTATGTCATATTATTATTTAGTAGTAGCTACAGTATGAGTAAGAGGCAAGTGGAATACAAATGAATGGTGTCACTGGACAAGGGAGAAGCGAAAGTGAATAAACTGAAGAAGGAGACGGTTAGTGAAAGGTGTAACCAGTAACTGAAAGTTGGCTAAGGAGAACAGGTAATAAGGAGGATGTTGAGGAGGCATGGAGTAGAATTAAAAAGGCAGTGGAGGTTTGTGGTTATAAGAGGTTGTGTGGGAAAGGAAAAGAGAAATGACTGGTGAAATGAGGTAAAGCGGGCGGTAAGGGAGAAAAAGTTAGCATATGAGATATTTTTACTATGTAAAAAAATAATATACTGAAGGTAGAGTATGTTTCTTATTTTCGGCAGATTTGCTGAGAATAAGAAGAAATTTTGGAAAGAGAGATTAACAAATTGACAAAGCCTGTAGAGTAAATGGACTCGGCTGTTAATAAGGATAGAGGGAACATGTTATTTAGGGAGGTGGTGGTAAATTAAAGATGCTGATGATCAAATAGGCAACAGTGATTTCATGCATTGGACAGGGAAGAATAAGATCTGGTAGGAGTAAGGAAGAAGAACCAGAGACAAGCATGGAGGAAGCGCTTGAGAGCAAAGGCTAGAAGGGAGGTACAGCAGCTAGGACAAATGGGAATAAGACTGAGATGGTAGAATCAGGTCGGGATATAGTTTTGAAGTTATTGGTGTATTTGTTTAATATGTGCATGAAAGAAGGGAAGGTACCTAGCAGATAACAAAATACAACCATAGTTCCTTTGCATAAGGAGAAAAGGGGACAGGAGAATGTAAGAATTGAATAGGAAGAAGCGTATTGCGTATACTGGGTAAAGTGTCTGGTAGAACCATTACTGAATGAATTGGGGTAAGACAGCAAGTAGGATAGAGAGGATTTAGGAAGGGTAGGAGATATATAAACCAAGTGTATATAGGAAGCATATAAATGAACTGAAGCATATAAAGCATATAAATGAACACACTCGAAAGGTAAGGGTAAAGAACTATTTGATGCAATGTGACTGTTGTTGAAAATGTAACAAATAGGTAGTAGCAGGCAGAAGAGGCTATTGCCTAGTGAAAGTAGACATTAGACAAAGATGTGTGATGTCACCATTGTTGTTTAATATATATAAATATGACGATATAAAAGAAGTGAATGCCAGGATTGTGGGGAGAGGTGTTGGATTAAAATATAATGACTCCAGTACCAAGCAATAGCTATCGCAGTTGCTCTTTGTCCATGACATAGTACATTTGGGCAAAGGTTGGCAGAGGAATTTGGGAGAGTTTGTACTATAAGCAAATCAAAATTAATCATAGAAAAAAACAAAGTGAGTAACAAAAAAGTGCAGTCATTGAAAGACTGGAGTTTCAAATTAGAGATAAGTGTGGAAGAAGAACATATATTTAAATATCGGGGAGTGGGTGTATCAGCAGAAGAGTCTTTCAAAAAACAAGGTGAACCATAGAATTGATGAATGGAAAATGTAGGTGGAGTGTCGAAGCATCTGTGGAGAAAAATAATTTGATCTTTCGAGGCAAAAATAGGAATGTGATAAAGCATTGTAATACTAACCTTTTTATATGGATGTGAGGCATGGGCTTAAAACATTGCAGCTAGGAAGAGCCTGGAAATAATGGAGATGTCGTATTTGAGAGCAATGTGTGGTGTGAATATAATGCAGAAGATAGGAGTACAAAAATTAGAAGATGGTGTGGGGTTACCACAGGTATAATTCAAAGGGCAGAGGCGTTATTGAGGTGGCTTGTGCATTTAGAAAGGATACAATGGAATAGGTTGGCCAGGAGGGTGTATAAATCTTGGGGAGGAAGGAAGGAGGGATACAGATCGTCACAGGAGGGGTTGGAGGGAAGGTGTGAAGAAGGTTTTAAGTGGTAGGAGCTTGAGCATTTAGTAGACGTGTATGAGGGTGATACATCAGATTGATTGTAAACAACTGGTTTTAAGGTTTTAATGTGCTGTTGGAGTGTGAATACGGGAACATTTACAAAGAGAATCAGGGGAAACCGTGTGTGTGTGTGTGTGTGTGTGTGTGTGTGTGTGTGTGTGTGTGTGTGTGAAGGGAGCGGAAGGAAACAGCTTTCGGCTCATTGTCTTCCCATTTTTCGTTTGCGTTTCTTATTATTTTAAAATAACACCCTGTCCCTCTTTTCCATCACTTGGGAACAATGACAGTGCCAGAGGCGAAAGAATCCTCAGAATATAACGAACGTGGTCTTTGACACTGGCTGTGTAGTTGAAGTGATGTAACTCACACATCTTCAGGGTTATACTTGCAGAACGAATACGGTCAAGAGATTTACCTGAGCGATGGAATCTGGGAAGAAGTAAGTAAATCCACGCTTTCTGCTGGGTAAGTTAGCTTCCGATGGCCGATGACCGCAGCTACTCTGCCACCCCTTTACTTCCACCAGGACCGCCCCTCCCTGCCACACACACACACACACACACCACAACTGAGTACAACTAGGTGAGTACGCACACACACACACTCAAAAACAATAGTGGAACAATGGGATGTTATACATTTGGATGTATCATATTACTGATGATGCAAAATACCGACAAATTGAAGAATAAGACATATATGCAGCACTTGGGTATCTTTATTGCAGAAACTTTTCGACTGCGTAGCAAGCTTTTTCAGTAGCAAACACGTGAATATATGACTAGAGACCGTAGAAGATGTAGTTCTGAAGCGATCACTTAGTAAGTGATGAAACAAATGAATTTTTTTTACGAAAGGTATAAAAAATAAGCATAGGTTTCTGGCTATAAAGTGTAAAAACTCTGCATCTGAAACTGCTAATAGATAAAATACACAACTGCACCTCCCGGTGCTTAGTGTTGCCGTTCCCAGGTCATGGCTGAGCTCAGCTACAGCAGTAGGGCGGACCAGGAGACCATCCTGCTCACTGGTCCGTACTGTTGTTGCCACCTGTTGGCTGCTTGTGTTGCTCTGACGAACCTAGACAATATCTCCTGCTGGCCCGAGACCTTCAGAAGACCTGACGATTATCAGGTCAGTATTAGCGTTGTCTTTTAGTAGAGACAGCAAGAGTGCGATCAGCTAAAGAAAAGAAAAACGTTGCAAACAATGTTTCTCTCTTTCGGAATTTGATTTAGGTATAATAAAATCCGGAATGGCCTGATAAAGCTCTACATATAGCGAAGCGTTGCTCTAATAATAGCTTGTTCTGCAGTAATGTATCTTTTCATCAAAACTATCGGAAGAATGCTTTTCGGATAGGGTAATATGGCGTCAGCGTGGCTTCCCCAGAGCTGCCTTGTCCGCGGGAAAACACTGCACTAATGAGGCTCGTATCCAACTGGAAATGGGTGTGACTGTCGTATTTTACCTGCGTACCCTGTCATCACAGGGCACACACGGGGAGGGGACACCAGCTAAGTGCTTGGACACAAAGGGAGAGGGAACTGAATCACGAACCGGAACACAGGAAGAGTACGCAGGAAAGCCAGATACCAGAAGACCTTACTACTAGTATGGAGGTGAACTCCTTTTAAGTAATGAGAGATAATGAGTTATAATACAAGGTTTTGTGTGCTGATTTTTTCCCCTTGTATAGGCTTACTGTCTCTTCTTAATTCTGTTTAGACAGTTGAGGTCAACGTAATAAAGCAACTCACTCCCTTTGGCCATACGGCAGCCATGACAAATATTTTCAAAATCACTTAAGAAAACGTACTTAAAAGTTTATAGGAAAATGATATATACAACTTCTGCTTCTTCTGCTTTTTTTCCCTTAAGGTTAAAATACTCTATGAATATCCACTTAACTATTGTATTATTCGTTTGTTCAACCTAACTTGTTCCCACTGTCATATGCTTGCTTCTAGAAATGTTATTTAGCAGTCAGATACTCATCACCGGTAATCGCAAATAATTATAATTATCCTTGCATCAGATTACACTCAACAAAACTTATAACTGGACTCCAGTGTGAGAGAAAGTGGAGTAAAAGTCACAATACCAGTGTGTGTCGACCTTTATGTAATTTGTGATGCTTATGTAATGTTTCTAGATATGGCGTTAATAATTCCATTAGCTTTACCGCTGCTATCTTACCCTAGATGTTTGTTAGCTTCGTTGCCGTTATCATAGTCTAATTTGCTATTAGTTTTGTTGCTCACCACTAGGCATAACATTGCGCATCTGAGGTGATTGTTGGTGACCACTCAAAGGTTTCTCTTCTCTTTTCTCTTGAAGATTTCCGAACATATTATTTTTGTTAATTATTATTATTATTATTATTATTATTATTATTATTATTATTATTATTATTATTAAAGTTCGTGTCAGATTTCTTAAACATAATGCTTAAAATATGCTATTAAAACAAGCGGATGGAAGTGAGGAAGAGAGGAGGAGGGGGGGAGGAGAGAATAGCTTGTAATGGCTGTTACCAGCTCGGAGTGAATGAACCAAGGGCGGGTTTAACTTAGAGCTTGTGTGCTGGCAACACTGCTGTATCATCCCATGTTGCGGTGCAAGGTTTCAACAGCAAATATACACACCGAGATGTTTATGTTTCTCGGTGTATATACACTGGGAGGTAACTTGAAATCCCATCCAGTCCCCTTATTTGTTTTAAGGCATTAAAGTATTCTTGACTGGTGGTGAACAAATTAGATGCTGCCTTACCGTGTAGTCGAGAGGCTTGAAACCCCATTAACCAAACAAAGATTCAAATAATGGCAGTAACAACTTTAATAATAATAATAACACTAACAATATTACTACTACTACTACTACTAATAATAATAACACTAATAATACTAATACTTCTACTTTTACTAAAATAATAATAATAATAATATTATAATAATAATATAATAATAATAATAATACCAATAATAATATTACTATTACTACTAAAATAATAATAATAATCACAATAACTATACTGCTATTACTACGAGTAGAAGGATGATAGCTCTAATTCCTTGGATAAAAAGCCCTTCATCAGCATCAATGTAGTATATTCCTAAATGGGCTATTCTTGTATACTTTACAGTGCGTGATAAAAACAACTCATTGTTTTCTTTAAGTTTTTAATTTTGGTGGGAAAAAAAATATGTATTGCTAAAAGCAAATCTTTTATTTAATAGTTTTTAAATGCTTTTATTTAATGAAAGGTCTTTTTGAGCCAAGGCTTTTAAGTAGTTTAAATATATATTTGTTTATTCTGTTTCAGTTTCCCCACAACGAAAAATCCTCACTGTTGTGTCTTATATAGGCACGTAATGCACAGCAAACCTTTATTTTTTCGCTTCGTTTCGTTCAAGACTGAACTTTATCAGCCTTGATGATGTTCAATGTCACGAGGAACGTCTAAAATAAAGTTTTTAAGTTCAACACGTGTCATTATGACCACTTGAAGTCCCAGGCAGCTAGGTGCTGTTCATTGTTTGTTCGACTAATCTGTAGGTAATTTGGAGACTGAAACGTCTTCTCTCAAGGCTAGGGGACTGATTACCTCATCTCCCACTGCCTCCGGTTCATAAACTCCGTACTGAATTACTAAAGACTCTAGATAATAATAATAATAATAATCTTTATTTCTTCATGTACATGTTCAACTTAGACCTAGCTGACATCAATGACATACAGAGCATTTCGGGCAAATTAGTTCAGTTTTGTCCCCAGGATGCGACCCACACCAGTTGACTAACATCTAGTTGCCTATTTTGCTGCTAGGTGAGTATGGACAGCAGGAGCCTTGAGGAAATTCGTCTTAATGTTTTCACCCGTACCGACGATCGAACCACGGAGCTCAGTGGGTGTGAGCTGAGGGTGCTAGCACTCTATTTATAAATTTATGTTGTTCGTCCTGCCACTTCTGCGTGCTTCGCTAGTTGTATTTTTTTTAGCAGTGAAGACATGTATTTAAATCACCTTCGTTTTTTAAATTTTTTATTCCATTCAATTGTACTTTTAGGTTTTATTTGATAAGTAAGACACATGAGCAACAGTAGGCTTCTTCAGTCGAGTACAGAGGAGGGAGCAGAAGCAGTAGAGATGTGAAGACTATGTAATCAGTCCACCACCCTTGAAGACGTAGTGTTGAGGTGGTCAGTCCCTCAGCCTGGAGAAGAGTTTTGTTCCATAGTCTGGAACAATGTGAAGCTGAAGCAACAAAATGGAGACATATACTGCTAAAAGTGAGGGGCAGATAATCTTGATGACAGGAGAGACGGGGTCCACTAGTACAAGAATGTAATCATTGAGAGGGCAGCTCCCTCCCACATCCCTCCCATATCCCTCCCACATCCCTCCCACATCCCTCCCATATCCCTCCCTTTTCACCTGTAACTAATTACACTATTAAGGTTTTAATTATCATTGGTAATTTGTGTGTGTGTTTGTGTGTGTGTTTGTGTGTGTGTGTGTGTGTACTCACCTAGTTGTGGTTGCAGGGGTCGATTCAAAGCTCCTGGCCCCGCCTCTTCACTGGCCGCTACTGGGTCACTCTCCCTGCGCCATGAGCTTTATCATACCTCTGCTTAAAGCTATGTATAGAGCCTGCCTCCACTACATCGCTTCCTAAACTATTCCACTTCCCGACAACTCTGTGACTGAAGAAATACTTCCTAACATCTCTGTGATTCATCTGAGTCTTCAACTTCCAACTGTGTCCCCTTGTTGCTGTGTCCCATCTCTGGAACACTCTGTCTCTGTCCACTGTGTGTGTGTGTGTGTGTGTGTGTGTGTACCTACTATTTGTGGCTGCAGGGGTTGATTCAAAGCTCTTGGCCCCGCCTCTTTGCTAGTCGTCACTAGGTCCACTCTCTCCCTGTTCCATTAACTTTATCGTACCTCTTCTTAAAGCTACCTATGGATTCTGCCTCCACTACGTTACTCTCCAGACTGTTCTAGTTCCTAACATCCCTGTGACTTATATGAGTTTTCAACTTCCAGTTGTGACCCCTTGTTACTGTGTTCCATATCTGATACATTCTGTCCCTATCCACATTGTCAATTCCTCTCAGTATTTTTATATGTCGTTATCATGTCCCCCATCCCTTCTGTCCTCCAGTGTTGTCAGGTTTAGTTCCCTTAACCTCTCCTCGCACGACATACCCCTTAACTACAGGACAAGTCTTGTTGCAAACCTTTGCACTTTCTCTAATTTCTTGACATGTTTCATCAGGTGTGGGCTCCATACTGGTGCTGCATACTCCAATATGGGCCCGACGTACACGGTGTACAGTGTCGTGAATGAATCCTTACATAGATGTGTGTGTGTGTGTGTGTGTGTGTGTGTGTGTGTGTGTGTGAGCTTCACTTTTTCCTAATTTTCTGTGGTTTCTTGTTATTCCTGTAATCCTGAGTTGGTTGCACCTGCTCTTCTAATTCCGTCTTCGCTTTAGTTATTCCTGTAAAAGTATCTTCTGCTGATGCTTTCTACCATTCCCAGCCTTTAATGTCCTTCTCCACTTCTATATATTTATTTTTCCAGTTTTCTCATTACTATCCTCTATTTTATTCATTATACCATCTTTCTCTTTAATTAGTGTTTTTCTGTATTTATTTCATAGAACCTTTCATTTCTCTTATTCCATCTTTCAAAGTAACATTTTCCTTAATTTTTTTTTTTACAGTAATTCTTCCAGCCTTACTAGATTTTTTTTTTTATAATTTAGTCATTCTCGCCATTAATCTATCAGTTTTTTTTGCTAATGTAGAGTACTGCCATGTTTTGACGTGGCTCTCTGCCATGAGGAAAATACCACTGGGTGACTGTGTGAGAGAGGGTGAGGAGAGAGAGAGAGAGAGAGAGAGAGAGAGAGAGAGAGAGAGAGAGAGAGAGAGAGAGAGAGAGAGAGAGAGAGAGAGAGCGCACAGGTATGCTAGCGTCACCCGAGTGATCATAAATTGTTCTACTTCCGGAGCCCCTCAGGCAGTTCCGGTCCCACGAGTCGAGCACTGACCGCCGCCCACGCCACCCACTGCATCGCCAGCCCCCGTCTCCTGCGCCCACCCACGCTACTCACACTACTTGCTAAAGTTCTCACAGCTGACTGTGTCCACTACCCACATCACACACAGTATTTATCATGTCTGACAATATTTCTTAAATATCCTCTTAAAAAATGTGTCTGTTCCGTTGTAATTACGAGAGGTCGACAAACAACAAGATACACACACACACATACACACACACACACACACACACACACACACACACACACGTACGCACATACATGTTAGTAGTGTTACTGTGTACTTGTGTAGTATACTTAGATAATCCCAGCTACTTTATAGATAGGCTCCCTTTGCTAACTATGACGTCACAAGATCCTCTTACGTGAGTGGTGAGCCAGAGGCATAGACTCGACAGGCAGGCATGGGCTATCCTCTAGACTTTCTTAATTATACGCCTACAAGACATACAACGTGTGTATTTCTTACTCCAACATCTCACGAAGCCACACGACATACACACACACATACACATACACACACACATACACACACACACACACACACACATATATACACACACATACACACACACACACATACACACACACACACACTGGAGGACAGGAGAGATAGGGGGGACATGATAACAACATATACGATACTGAGAGGAATTGACAAAGTGGACAGAGACAGAATGTTCCAGAGATGGGACACAGCAACAAGGGGACACAGTTGGAAGTTGAAGACTCAGATGAATCACAGAGATGTTAGGAAGTATTTCTTCAGTCACAGAGTGGTCGGGAAGTGGAATAGTTTAGGAAGTGATGTAGTGGAGGCATTCTCCATACATAGCTTTAAGAAGAGGTATGATAAAGCTTATGGCGCAGGGAGAGTGACCCAGTAGCGGCCAGTGAAGAGGCGGGGCCAGGAGCTATGAATCGACCCCTGCAACCACAACTAGGTGAGTACAACTAGGTGAGTACACACACACAGAAAGAGACTGAAACTGACTGAAAGTAACTGAAACTGACTGAAACCGACTAAAACAACTCCCAACAACAATTTACTGGGCGTAATTACACTAAACTGACGTGTTGTATTGATTTCGTGGGGCAGCTGTGAGAGAAGATGGACGCTGGTGGTGGTGCAGAAGCTCCCCTCGCCTCACTCCTCAAGGCTGATCCTCCTCTTATATATACGTAATATATGTCTCTCATCTTTCCCTAGCACGAAAGGGGCTCGCTATGAGCAATAGGTAGGTGCACAACACAGGATATCTGTTTTACCCCAATGGAAATAAGTCACTTTGTCTGTTTTTTTTTTTTGGTTACCCTTGGTAATTTACACTATGATAATTGTTCTTATGTGTACCTGTGCCTAAATAAAACTTATTTATTTATGACTCGTCTCTCCAGGTGCTCCGATAATCGTATTAACTTACCCATTAACTTTAATAGAATTTATACAATGCCAGCGTGTATATGATGGTATACAGTACCGACAACTGTGCAACAATTGCAACAAAAGACACATATGCAACAATTGCACATGTGTCTTACTTATCAACCAGCGTGTAGTTGAGAATAGCTTGTACATTCCCTTGTTTGAGTCTCGAGATGACTTTTGTTCTTCTACAGCTTTCCAAAAAGGTTACGTATAGGTATAATGGTTGTCAGGAAACAGGATAAGTGTTTCCTGACGCGGGTCTTAGTCATTATGATGACCCACAGTTGAAGCTTTTGGTCATCTAACTGAGGACTTCAGCTGGCTGACCGGTCCACCTCTTTAAAAATCATGGTTATGATTATAACCATTATTATTTAGTGGTAGGTTACCTGTCTCTAATGAGTTTGTAGAGTTTCGTTAGCCTTTGGCACATTTCCTCTGCTAACCTTCCTCAGGGCTCTTCGTCAGGTCCCATTGCTTCGGTGTGTTCAACTTGTGTATAAGCGTCTTCACCTCATCCCCAGTCTTCATAACTTATCTTTATTCATTACTTCTATCACTTGGTCCTTTACTGTTATCTTTCATCTGACGAGGTTATGCAGTAGTAGTTTCCTTTCTGGTTGATTTTACCATTATCTCGTTCTTATATTGTCATTCTTTTCACTCTTTTTTCCACGCACATTCGTTTCTGGATGTTTCGCTCACTTATTTGTTCTCTTCTCTCCCTCTTGTTCTTATATCTTTTCCATTCCCTTGTACTCCTTGTCTTTTTCCTACAAAATCTGCTGTCTAACTATTGATTCCTTATAGTTTTTCTGCTAGAGTGAACTTTAAATACGTATCTCTTTCGTCTCCCACCACTTCATTTGTAGGTTCTCTATCATTCTCATCATTGTCTTTTCTTCCAATTTTCTGAATCTTTGGACCAGCGTCCATTTCTGTATATTATATTGTTCTGTAAGTCTGATCTGCATGTGTGTGTGTGTGTGTGTGTGTGTGTGTGTGTGTGTGTGTGTGTGTGTGTGTGTGTGGGTGGAGGGACAGGTAGATAGGGCATGACAATAGTTTCTACAAGACGCTTAAGAAGGATTTTCTTATAGGCTTGAAAGGATACGGAATTTTTTTTTGAAACTATTCTCTAAAGGATACATGAAAAGGCATGCCAGTGCCCCTTGAGGATACATAATACAGTAGTACCTTCAGGATACATGATGCAGTAGTACCTTCAGGATACATGATACAGTAGTACCGTCAGGATACATGATACAGTAGTACCTTCATGATACATGATGCAGTAGTACCTTCAGGATACATGATACAGTAGTACCTTCATGATACATGATACAGTAGTACCTTCATGATACATGATGCAGTAGTACCTTCATGATACAGTAGTACCTTCATGATAAATGATACAGTAGTACCTTCATGATACATGATACAGTAGTACCTTCATGATACATGATACAGTAGTACCTTCATGATACATGATACAGTAGTACCTTAAGGATACATGATACAGTAGTACCTTCAGGATACATGATACAGTAGTACCTTCATGATACATGATGCAGTAGTACCTTCAGGATACATGATACAGTAGTACCTTCATGATACATGATGCAGTAGTACCTTCATGATACAGTAGTACCTTCATGATACATGATACAGTAGTACCTTCATGATACATGATGCAGTAGTACCTTCATGATACAGTAGTACCTTCATGATACATGATACAGTAGTACCTTCATGATACATGATACAGTAGTACCTTCATGATACATGATACAGTAGTACCTTCATGATACATGATACAGTAGTACCTTAAGGATACATGATACAGTAGTACCTTCAGGATACATGATACAGTAGTACCTTCATGATACATGATGCAGTAGTACCTTCATGATACAGTAGTACCTTCATGATACATGATACAGTAGTACCTTCATGATACATGATACAGTAGTACCTTAAGGATACATGATACAGTAGTACCTTCAGGATACATGATACAGTAGTACCTTCATGATACATGATGCAGTAGTACCTTCATGATACATGATACAGTAGTACCTTCATGATACATGATACAGTAGTACCTTCATGATACATGATACAGTAGTACCTTCATGATACATGATACAGTAGTACCTACTGCAACATCAGTACTTTCAGAACACGAAAATAAAATCCCCTTCAGATCTTAAGAATAATAGGTTCTTGTAACCACAAGAACAATGGCCTCTTCGGAAGAACACATTAAAAGAACCCTTTCCAGGAGACGAGAACAGTATCCCTTGGTGGTGGTGGTGGTGGTGGTGGAGGTGATGATGGTGGTGGTGATGGAAGTGGTGGAGGTGGGTAGTTGTTACCAAAAAGGTCAACACTCTTGACTAGCGGTTGGCGAGCCAGGTGACGTAATCGAATGGAAGGGGGAAGAGGAGACAGCCAGCTAAGGAAAAATCCCCTTGTAGGGAAAGAGGAAGGAGGAGGAGGAGAAGGGTCAAGGTCTTATGACTGTTACTTGAGGTTTATATATATATATATATATATATATATATATATATATATATATATATATATATATATATATATATATATATATATATATATAAATTTCTCACAATACTGCCTGCGTCTTCTCCCTTCCCATTACCCACCAGTCTGTACGTACCGTAGCTTCCATACCTCCCCATTACCCACCAGTCTGTACCTTAGCTTCACTACCTCCCCATTACCCACCAGTCTGTACCGTAGTTCACCCCCTCCTTCCTACAACACACCTGCCAATATCCGGTCTTCTACCCATCACTTCCTGTCTCTTCTCCTCTACTGGGCACACCTGTCGATATCTGTCTCTTGCCTTTTAAAACCCAACCCAACGTATCTTCCCACTTACTATCCTACTCTCCTTCTCTATCCTACTCTCCCCCTCCACCTACTCACGTAACCTATCCTACAACCCTTCCCTATCCTACTTTCCCTCCCTCATATAATATAGATAGTGGGGAAGGCCAGGGGTCATAACTAGTTATCACAATACGTGGACACTTACCTTGTGGTCGATACTGGTAATGCTACATGCAGGTAAGGGGAGGTTGGGAAGGGGAAAATAAAGGGGAGCAGCAAAGGGGAGGGGAGAAGTTACTAGTGATAAGGTCCGGCGGGGTGGAGGAAATGAGGGGGATGATGGAGGTGGACGGCATTGTTGTTGTGTCTGGAAATTGGTGGAGGGGTGAGTGTGGTGGGAAATAGAAAGTGGAGGGATGAAGGAGTGAAGGAGAGATGAGGGAAAAAGGGTGTAGGATAGGTTGGGGAGTTTGGCACAATATTTGCGTGGATAAAGGAAATGACCTAACCTAAGTTAACCTAACCTAACCTACCTGTCACATGAATCACACATAAACCTGGTAACATAAGCAGCGTAAGATAGAAACTATGATAATCATATTTAAAAAACTTGAACAGACACCTATAAAACCTATCATATATGTTTGGAAAATCTACAATTTTTTCTTTCAGGTTGCATGGGGAAGAAGGAGCACAGATCGTGAAAGTAATTCACACCCTGGAAGAACAGCTTTGATTTAAATAGAACTTGTACCACAAGAATACTTCACGAACTTAATTCAGTCAAAATGGGGAAAAAAATAACAAGTAGAGAAGAAGATGCAGACAGGTTTGTGGTGAGTGAAGTTGATATGTACATGTGTAGTGGGTTGTAAGTGTTTCTGAGGTGGGTTGTAGTTGACTGTTATGTGGTGGATTGTACATTACTGTTCTGTGGTGGGTTGTATATTACTGTTCTGTGGTGGGCTGTATACAACTGTTCTGTGTTGAGCTGCATATAACTATTCTGTGGTCAGTTGCATGTAACCGTTCTGTGCAGGGTTGTACGTGAGTGCGGTCTACATTCTTCCTGAGGAAACACATTACAACGAAACTATCGCCTGAGAACAAACCAGATAACTTCGACATCTTGAGCAAGGTTACCAAACATGACAACTATTTTCAGAATCTTGAACAAGAATTCATCCAGTAAACACCATGCTGTGTGTAGAGGCAGTGTCTGAGTAAAAAGCGCCAGCATGGCACCCCAACACAGTCGAACTTAATAAAACTTGAAACCTCACTTAAACGTGTCCCCTGTTTGATCTTAGAGCTGAGACATAAGTTAAGAAGAACTTTGAACCTCACATCTATGAAGAAGTGGAGATTTGGAGGAGATAGGTTCAAGATATACATGATATTTATGGACAAACGTGAAATAAACAAAGGATGACATGGGTCATTACGAAACACTCCTTTTTAGCATGAGGTTAATGAACAAGTGGAACGTTATAGAATCAAGAGCAAGTACCACAGAATCCAAGAGGGTAGAGAAGAAATTCACATTTTAAAACGAATGTAAAGAGGCGGGGCCCAAGAGCTAGAGGTCAGCCTTTGTAAACATTAATGGGTAAATAGACACAGGTAAGAGTACATACAGATCCGCTGATACTCTCTTACACCTGGTGTATACACATCTGGTGTACACACACACACCTGTTGTATTCACACCTGCTGTGCACACACCTGATGTACACACATATATAGAGATGCACAGATAGAAAACAAATGCAAAATAGAATGATTTCCGTTACCTGAGTCATTTCCTCGATAATCAGCCCTTACTTATCCGAACACTTCATGACTCACTCCACATCCAGCACCCCTGTATCCGAACACTTCATGACTCACTCCCTTAATATTCACCCTCCTTATCCAACACCTGCGTATCCGACACACCCCATCCAGCATCCCCCTCTTATCCGAAAACGTGGTGACGCATTCCACATCCGGTACCTATATATCCGAATAGGTGATGCGGATAGCGAGAACAGCCGGTGAAAGCTACAAATTTAACTGTTAACCATAGACACACTCGACTATAAACATGAAATTACCAGCAAAGATGAAAACTGAAGGGATGACAAAGGTAGATTTTTTTTTGTTATTGTGGCAACGTTTCGCCCTGTCAACCTGATGCTCTGCTACTACTGCTACTACTACTACTGCTACTATTACTACTACTACTATTACTACTACTACTATTACTATTTCTACCACTACTACTCAAATAGCTACACAAATGCTGGTTATTTGTGTATTCTTCACTATTACTACTACTGCTATTGCTACTACTACTACTACTACTACTACTGCTGCTACTATTACTACTGCCAATACTATGTATAGTACCAGTCATCTCTTGTACACTCATGTACAATTACAAGTACTGTTTCCTTGTGACAGGTGGAGACAGGCTCCTCTGATCGGCATGACAGGTGGAGACAGGCTCCTCTGATCAGCGTGACAGGTGGAGACAGGCTCCTCTGATCGGCGTGACAGGTGGAGACAGGCTCCTCTGATCGGCGTGACAGGCTCCTCTGATCGGCGTCTGAATTTCGATACAGGTTTATCCTGCTATTAAGAAGGTACTTACTGCTAGGTGAACCCGTACTGGGGATCGATCCCGGACACTCAGTGTGGGAGTCGAGAGCGCTAACAACCAAGCCACGACCAACCCTACGAGTTTGGCATTTTCCTCTAATTAAAATATAACGACTGTGAATGGCGTCAATCTTTAATGGCTGACGCATCGCATGAAATAGAGGTAACGTCTCATGGATTACGGGGTTCTAGGAACAAGTGTAGTTAGATTCTGTGTAATAACTGGAAAATGCATCGTCAGGTCGGTTTAAACCTTTAGTGTTATTAAAATTTCTTCAAGGGAAACAATCTCTTTATTGTGTTAATGTTGGTAGAATTACCGACAATATGTTGGGTAAAAGGACACAGGTGCAACTAATGTGACATTTTATTGTGGCGACGTTTCGCTTTCCAGGAGCTTTGTAAAGCCGATAAAGCTTCTGGAGAGCGAAACGTTGCCACAATAAAATGTCACATTAGTTCCACTTGTGTCCTTCTATCTAACAATCTCATCATTGTAGTTTTTGTAAGTTATCATGTGTTAGTTCTATTAATCAGATTACCGTCTGTGAAGATAATCTGATTAATAGAATGTCTCTTCAGATCGACTTTGGGGTTAATTAAGTTAATACCTACAACCCGATAACTTCTGAAAGGCTTCAAACTTAGTGTTTAGTGCATCATGGGATATTAAGCTATGTGACTAAACTACGGAATGCCTCTTCTGTTTGGCTTTAAACTTATAAAGCTTTTCTTTCTGGGCGGAAAGTTTGAGTTTGTCTTGGGCTGTGTATGTCCTAATTTGTAAATTTATATTGAAGAAATTGGAATATTAGTTTCCATGTGATAACTTGTGAATGTTTTTTTTTTCCCCTTTCACCTAAAATCTTCAGCGCTAATTTTCAACCGTATTACAAACTTATGAGGTACTCTGCACTATGCCTTTCGCGTGCACTGAGGTCAGGAGGCGCCTGGGGTTACGCAACACGGGGATACCTTCCTTGCATCGTGCAGCAACCGGAATACATCCAGTTTGATTTGTGATCTGTGCCAGAGTGATTCCTTGCGTGAATTGTTGTTTGATATAGTGCGTTTTTTATGTAGATTATTGTGGTTATATAGGGTTTATATGATTTTCACGAGTGTAATGTATGGGGTTGTCATGTGGAAAACTGTGTTTTAAATTAGTGTGGATTGGGGTGGATTATGGATTGGTGTGGGTTATTGTGGATTGGTGTGGGTTATTGTGGATTGGTGTGGGTTATTGTGGATTGGTGTGGGTTATTGTGGATTGGTGTGGGTTATTGTGGATTGGTGTGGATTATTGTGGATTGGTGTGGATTATTGTGGATTGGTGGGGATTATTGAGAATTGGTGTGGATTATTATGGATTCGTGTGGATTGTAGATTGGTGTGGAATGTTGTGGATTGGTGTGGGTTGTTGTGGATGAGTGTGGAATATTGTTTAATGGTGTTAATTATTATGGATTGGTGTGGATTATTTTGGATTGGTGTGGATTATTGTAGATTGGTGTGGATTATTGTAGATTGGTGTGGATTGTTGTAGATTGGTGTGTATTATTGTGAATTGGTGTAGACTGTTGTGGATGTGGTCCGGTTTTTAATGACTATTGCGGGAGTTTTTCATTTTTTTTTTTTTGCAGGGCGGATTATTACAAACTTATATAATTTATGGTTGGTTACAAGGTGCAGTGTAGTCATTGCGTGCAATTATCGCGTCTTGGAAATTATTATTTATGTCAAATTATTGATTTATGTCATGAGAGTGATAGAGTTGAAAATTCACGCGAAAATATTATGAGTTACCAGGGCTCCACCTGAATTAATTATCAATACCCAAACACTTACGATGATCAACCAGCTATTGTAACCACCCAGTAATAGCCAAGCTATTGTAACTACCCAGTAATAACCAAGCTATTGTAACTAAACAGTAATAACAAAGCAATTGTAACTACCCAGTAATAACCAAGCTATTGTAACTACCCAGTAATAGACAATTTATTGTAACTACCCAGTAATAACAAAGCTATTGTAACTACCCAGTAATAACCAAGCTATTGTAACTACCCAGTAATAACCAAGCTATTGTAACTACCCAGTAATAGCCAAGCTATTGTAACTACCCAGTAATAACAAAGCTATTGTAACCACCCAGTAATAGCCAAGCTATTGTAACTACCCAGTAATAGCCAAGCTATTGTAACTACCCAATAATAACCAAGCTATTGTAACTACCCAGTAATCAAGTTATTGTAACTAGACAGTAATAACCAAGCCATTGTAACTACCCAGTAATAACCAAGCTATTGTAATTCACCAGTAATGACCAAGCTATTGTAACTAACCAGTAATAACCAAGCCATTGTAACTAACCAGTAATAACCAAGCTATTGTAACTAACCAGTAATGACCAAGCTATTGTAACTAACCAGTAATAACCAAGCTATTGTAACTAACCAGTAATGACCAAGCTATTGTAACTAACCAGTATGACCAGTGACCGTCAAGAACAAATAGTCACAGTACCGAGTCTGGAACAATTCACCAAAAAAACAGCAATGGTTCTGGAAAATGGTCCAGGATGGGCCGAAACGTTGCCATAAGGTTTATAAGTTAGTGCGGGATTTTGGTGAACTAGCAGCCGTAATTTTTTGCTCCAAATAAAAAGAATAAAAAGGCACAATACAGTGACTGGAAGAATACACAAATAACCCGATTTATTCTCCTATGGGTGGGTTATTTGTGAGTTTTGCCCCAAGTGTTATGTTTACCCTGGGCCTACGATTCACTGTGCTTCTGCTGCAGAATGAATTAAAATAACCATGATTGTTACTATTTGTTATTACTGTTATTATTGCTGAGTCTGTTACAACCAATGATCAACCACTCAAACTTTAAAAGACCCCCCCCCAAAAAAAAAAGCTAATCCACCAGGCTGTTGTTGATTAAGACTGATCGTTTCCCCAGTATGGTGGTCTTCATAGCCACGGCAGCTGGTAGCTTCCAGCCTGACATTTTGGAGCAACAGTATAAAAGATTAATCCGTCAGGCTAAAATTCGAGCCGGCCAGGCAGTAGCGAGCTGGCTCTGGCGAGCTGGCCTCAGCGGCCAACAGATGCGCTTTTGATAGCCTCGTGTACAATTTATTCGCCGGAGATTTTGTTGCGTTCTCTTCGTTACCTTTTGTTTAGGCTGAGATTGGTATAAATTCCGTGTAAATTACTGGATATTTCAGATGGGTTAATTATTTTTGAAGAAGCTAGAGAAAGACGTCCTCAAGCTTAACTGGTGTGACTAGTCAATGATCCAAGTCTGACCGAAACGTCGTTCATTAGTTTCAGTCTCCTACTTGCGGGTTATTTGTGTACAGCCACGAGGAAGTTGAAGAGAAAAACAAAGACGTAAAATAACAAGCTTTATTTGGTACAACGTTTCACTCAGTGTTGAGCTTTTCGTCATGACCTGACTAAGCACTGTTTAGAGCGAAACATTGTCCCAATAAAAGTTTATTGTGCAACGTGAGTCTTTTCATCCAAGGTATACTCTGGACCCTGCTTGAAGAACTTGCTGTAAGAATGGAGGACTAACTCCCTTGTATTTTTCTCTATGTCCTCTTGATCAAGTCTTACCTCTCGTCTCCTCAGAACTTAAAATTTTTGCTTTACTTAAAAAAAAATCTTGTATTTTGAGTAAATGAGGCAAATGTTAAGGAGAAATGAGTATATATTTATGTATCTTAATGTTTCGTTGCTTCCTGTTGTCATGACTGCACAGTAAATTGCACACTATTGTGAAATGCACAGTGGTGATTGCACAGTATTGTTGGTCTTCCCGTGACCAGCGTGGCTTTGTGGTGGAGACAATGGTGGTGCTGGTGGTGCTAGTGATGGTGGTGTTAGCGATGGTGATGGAGCTGGTGTTGTTGTTGGTGGAGACATTGGTGGTGCTAATGGTGTTAGTGATGGTGGTGTTAGCGATGATGATGGGACTGGTGGTGTTGTTAATGGAAACATTGATAGTGCTAGTGATTGTGGTGGCTTTAGCATTGTGAGGGGTGGTCATAGGTTGATAGGGGTGGAGGTGTTAGTAGCTGTGGTAGTGCTGGTAATTTTGGGACGAGTAATAATGGCAGGGGAGGTATTGTGAATGATTATAATAGTGGTGAGGATGATAATGACAATAATAGTGATTATAACAACTACCATAAAAAATGATGATAATGGTGACATTTGCGGTTTGATGTTTCCGGTGGTGGTGGTGCTAGTGGTGGTGGTGATAGTGGTTGCGGCAGCAGTGGGCAGTATAGCCTGCGAATGGTGGTAGCCAGCCATGCAACCCAACAATCATGCAGAGGCCACCACACCACCCACCCAACCACCCGCCCAACCACCCACCCACCACCACTGGCTGTATCGACCCCTCGCCCAATGACACCCCTTACCACCCCGTCCTCTAATGGACTCCCCTTCTCCCCTTTTTCTTACCGTAACTAACTACATTCCTTCTAATAATAATAATAATAATAATAATAATAATAATAATAATAATAATAATAAATACTACTACTACTACTAATAATAATAAAATATAAAAATTATGAAAGTTGTTTCAATTGCTTCTATTACTACTACTACTACTACTACTAATATTACCTACTACTACTACTATTACTATTGCAGTTGCTAATAATGGTACTAGTGCTAATGACACTACTCGTTAAGTTGTTACTACTGTTACAATTATTTCCTACAACTCCTGCTACTACTGCTTCAACTACTACTCCTTCTACCACTAATAATACTACTACAACAACTACTACTACTACATCTACAAATACTGTCACTACTACTATTACTACAACTACTACAAAGACAATGAGGTTTCAAATGAAGAAAATAACACTTAACATTCTTGCTGTCTATTTAAGTATTGCCACTGGTAGTTATTTACCAAGATTATTTGAATAAATATCTTTTAATAGTCTTACTGTGAAGTATTATCACTGGGAGTTATTAACCAAAATCATTTGATTAATATCGCCTTTTTTTCTGTGTAAAAAGAATATCACGTGAGAGATATCGGCGGTTTGTTAAGAGAGAAAGAGAGAGAGAAAGAGAGGAGGAAATTTATCGTATGATATGAAAATACCAGAGAGAAAATAGGAAATAAAACCTGAGCGCTTTTATGTGTTTAAACATATCTTCAGAGGAATAGGAAGAAGAGGCACGAGAAACACATTTTAAATGTTAGACACTGAGGTGACACCTCACTCAGAGAAGGTGACAACACCTCACACGAATGTGTCCGGTACATACATTTGCTCACCATTAAGTCAGATTGTTCGTTATAACTCATGAAATCGTAATAACACGATTGAAAACAAATCACGGAACGGGTGGGGCTTAAATCCATGGCAGGTGAGTCCTAAAGCTCACAGGCAACCAGTGCTGGCCGAGTGGTTAACGCATTGGCCTGAGAGTTTTGAGATTTACTCGCCATGGGTAGAATTCCCACCCGTTCTGTGATAAATGATATATAATACCGATAAGTTTAGATGAATAAGACACATCTGATTATTAAGCATAACACAACACACACACCTTCATTAAAATACGCCAAAGTGGTTGGGTCACTTACCTTATTACCCCCTCTCCTCAACCCCACCCACCCCTCCTCCACCTTCCATCCTTACCTAACTTTCTTCCCTCCCCAACTTACCAAAGCTCTGGTTATTATATTATGTTCTACACATGTGCAACGATGAGGGTTTTAGTGACATGAGCCGGTCTGTGGAGCTTTCAGTCAAATAACCCAGGTCTTGATTCAGTGGGTTCACCCAGGTCTTGATTCAGTGGGTTCACCCAGGTCTTGATTCAGTGGTCTCACCCAGGTCTTGATTCAGTGGTCTCACCCAGGTCTTGATTCAGTGGTCTCACCCAGGTCTTGATTCAGTGGTCTCACCCAAGTCTTGATTCAGTGATCTCACCCAAGTCTTGATTCAGTGGTCTCACCCAGGTCTTGATTCAGTGGTCTCACCCAGGTCTTGATTCAGTGGTCTCACCCAGGTCTTGATTCAGTGGTCTCACCCAGGTCTTGATTCAGTGGTCTCACCCAGGTCTTGATTCAGTGGTCTCACCCAGGTCTTGATTCAGTGGTCTCACCCAGGTCTTGATTCAGTGGTCTCACCCAGGTCTTGATTCAGTGGTCTCACCCAGGCATGGCTCACCACCTGAGTTCATGTCGAGGTTTAAATTTTTTTCATTATGTAAATTAAGGCTACAGAGTTTCTTGGTAAAACCTTGTAAATGTTTTACACGCTAGTCGGATAATTCACGTAGACAGGGGAAAAGAGATTACTTAATGAATTATCCATTTTGCAAGTAAATGATCTTCGATTATTGGGTGGAGGAGGCAAGTTAGGCTTAACAGTCTTAACATGTAAAATAAAACGGTTAAAAACCTTTCAGTTTTCTAATAAACTGAAAAAGTTTTTGTTTCAGCGATCTTTCGTAAGATATAAATAAAACCAGCAGATGGTAGACAACGGTTTTTAATAAAAAAATACCGTGAATATGATAGCAACACATTCTCCGAGAAAAAACGAAGTCAATTGCAATGTACGCCATGCAGTGTACGCCACTTACATAGTGTACTCCAAAGGAACATTTGTATGTACACCTCAGTGGCATACACACGATCTTGTGTACACCACTTCGATGTTGCACATAATTAATAAAAATCTAATAAGTTGTTTGAATATTTTGTTGAGGGGAGTTGGTGTACATGCTGCTGTAACCATGGTAACATGCTGCTGTAACCATGGTAACATGCTGCTGTAACCATGGTAACATGCTGCTGTAACCAGGGTAACATACTGCTGTAACCAGGGTAACATGCTGCTGTAACCAGGGTAACATGCTGCTGTAACCATGGTAACATGCTGCTGTAACCATGGTAACATGCTGCTGTAACCATGGTAACATGCTGTTGTAACCATGGTAACATGCTGCTGTAACCATGATAACATGCTGCTGTAACCAGGGTAACATGCTGCTGTAACCAGAGTAACATGCTGCTGTAACCAGGGTAACATACTGCTGTAACCAGGGTAACATGCTGCTGTAACCAGGGTAACATGCTGCTGTAACCAGGGTAACATGCTGCTGTAACCAGGGTAACATGCTGCTGTAACCAGGGTAACATGCTGCTGTAACCAGGGTAACATGCTGCTGTAACCAGGGTAACATGTTGCTGTAACCAGGGTAACATGCTGCTGTAACCAGGGTAACATGCTGCTAACCAGGTAACATGCTGCTGTAACCAGGGTAACATGCTCTGTAACCAGGGTAACATGCTGCTGTAACCAGGGTAACATGCTGCTGTAACCAGAGTAACATGCTGCTGTAACCAGGGTAACATGTGCTGTAACCAGGGTAACATGCTGCTGACCGTAACATGTTGTGAACCAGGGTAACATGCTGCTGTAACCAGGGTAACATGCTCTGTAACCAGGGTAACATGCTGCTGTAACCAGAACATGCTGCTGTAACCAGGGTAACATGCTGCTGTAACCAGGGTAACATGCTGCTGTAACCAGGGTAACATGTGCTGTAACCGGGTAACATTGCCTGTAACCAGGGACATGTGCTGTAACCAGGGTAACATTTGCTGTAACCAGGGTAACATGCTGCTGTAACCAGGGTAACATGTGCTGTAACCAGGGTAACAGCTGCTGTAACCAGGGTAACATGCTGCTGTAACCAGGGTAACATGCTTGCTGTAACCAAGGAACATGTTTCGTAACCAGGGAACATGCTTATGTAACCAGGTAACATGTTGCTGTCCAAGTAACATGCTGCTGTAACAGTAACATGCTGCTGTAACCAGGGTAAGCTGCTGTAACCAGGGTAACATGCTGCTGTAACCAGGGTAACATGCTGATGTAACCAGAGTAACATGCTGCTGTAACCAGAGTAACAGCGCTGTAACCAGAGTAACATGCTGCTGTAACCAGGGAACATCTGCTGTAACCAGGTAACATGTGCTGTAACCAGGGTAACATGTTGCTGTAACCAGGTAACATGCTGCTGTAACCAGGTAACATGCTGTAGTAACAGGTAACATGCTGCGTAACAGGCAACATGTGCTGTAACCAGGTAACATGCTGCTGTAACCAGGGTAACATGCTGCTGTAACCAGGTAACATGCTGAACCAGGTAACATGCGTAACCAGGTAACATGCTGTGTAACCAGGTAACATCTGCTAACCAGGTAACATGCTGCTGTAACCAGGTAACATGTGCTGTAACCAGGGTAACATGCTTCTGTAACCAGGGTAACATCTGCTGTAACCAGGGTAACATGTTTCGTAACCAGAGTAACATGCTGCTTAACCAGGGTAACATGTCTGTAACCAGGGTAACATGCTGCTGTAACCAGGGTAACATGCTGCTCTAACCAGGGTAACATGCGCTGAACCAGAACATGCCTGTAACCAGGTAACATTGCTGTAACCAGGGTAACATGCTGCTGTAACCAGGGTAACATGCTGTGTAACCAGGGTAACATGCTGCTGTAACCAGGGTAACATGCTGCTGTAACCAGGGAACATGCTGCTGTAACCAGGGTAACATCTCTGTAACCAGGGTAACATGTGCTTTAGGGTAACAGCTGCTGTAACCAGGTAACATGCTGCTGTAACCAGGGTAACATGCTGCTGTAACCAGGGTAACATGCTGCTGAACCAGGGTAACATGTGCTGTAACCAGGGTAACATGTGCTGTAACCAGGGTAACATGTGCTGACCAGGTAACATGCTTGTAACCAGGTAACATGCTGCTGTAACCAGGGTAACATGCTGCTGTAACCAGGGTAACATGCTGCTGTAACCAGGGTAACATGCTGCTGTAACCAGGGTAACATGCTGCTGTAACCAGGGTAACATGCTGCTGTAACCAGGGTAACATGTTGCTGTAACCAGGGTAACATGCTGCTGTAACCAGGGTAACATGCTGCTGTAACCAGGGTAACATGCTGCTGTAACCAGGTAACATGCTGCTGTAACCAGGGTAACATGGTCCTGTAACCAGGGTAACATGCTGCTGTAACCAGGGTAACATGCTGCTCTAACCAGGGTAACATGCTGCTGTAACCAGGTAACATGTGCTGTAACCAGGGTAACATACTGTTGCTAACCAGGGTAACATGCTGCTGTAACCAGGGTAACATGCTGCTGTAACCAGGGTAACATGCTGCTGTAACCAGGGTAACATGCTGCTGAACCAGGGTAACATGCTGCTGTAACCAGGTAAATTCTTAACAGGGTAACATTGCTGTAACCAGGGTAACATGTTGCTGTAACCAGGGTAACATGCTGCTGTAACCAGGGTAACATGCTGCTGTAACCAGGGTAACATGCTGCTGTAACCAGGGTAACATGCTGCTGTAACCAGGGTAACATGCTGCTGTAACCAGGGTAACATGCTGCTGTAACCAGGGTAACATGCTGCTGTAACCAGGGTAACATGCTCTGTAACCAGGTAACATGCTCTAACCAGTAACATGTGCTAACCAGTAACATGTGCTGTAACCAGGTAAATTGCTGTAACCAGTAACATGCTGCTGTAACCAGTGTAACATGTTGCTGTAACCAGGGTAACATGCTGCTGTAACCAGGGTAACATGTTGCTGTAACCAGGGTAACATGCTGCTGTAACCAGGGTAACATGCTGCTGTAACCAGGGTAACATGTTGCTGTAACCAAGGTGATACGTTGCTGTAACTCCTGTATCACCATTATATTCCCCGAAACACGATGATGCTTCCACATCTTCACTGCTATACCTGCACTTCCACACCTGCATTGCCACACCTGCACTGCCACACCTGCACTGCCACACCTGGACCGCAACACCTGCACTGCCACACCTGCACTGCCACACCTACACAACCACTCTCACCAAGACTCGGCCAATTCAAAGAAAAAAAATGTCTTAGGAGCGATTAACCCACGTGGTGGAGGCTCGAACCTCCATCCTCTAATGAGTACAATTAAGCGTCGACACTTGCAATTAGACATACGGAGGATCGCGCCTTCACCTGTCCTTGTAGTGAATGATTCACAACACTTGTGGTGTTCACCTGTCTTAATTACATTAGTCTAGTCTACCAGAAAGTTATTATTTTTTTATATATTTTATTTAAAAACTTTATGTACAAAAACACATGACTGTATATTACCATGGACAAGAAAACAGTCATCAACAAAAACAATACTAACAACATAACAAAATTGTCATTTAAAATTAATATATCAAAAACAGATTACACATCACGTTATATAACCTTTTGTCAACAAACCCAACACTTGTCAGAACAGAAAGATTATATACAAAAACAACACCAACCATTCTCGGTATTAATAACACATGAAATATAACTCTTATTATGCATCACCTGCATAATGATAATAACTCTACAAATGAATTACAACTAAATTAAATTAGTTTTTCTGTACCTCAAACCACAAATTTGCTTTAAAAGAAATATCTTATCTATGCCTACAACATTAAGCACAGCTGACAGCGTCCCATAAACAGTCTAATCACAAATCCTATGAGGACTGAACATAGCTAATACTTGTAATACACACATAATCCTTAATGAAAAAGAAGAAAATTCCCTAAATAAGCCATAAACAATGGTTACTATACATCAAACTGTCGCTACACCTGAGGAAAAACAAAGCTATACCATGTATCTCAAAATGTGAACCTCAAAGAGAATAAATAGTTTTAAAACATGTTACTTGACGAGGAATGTATCTAAACATTAACTTTAGAGAAATATCTTGGAATTTTCTTGAAATAGTGATCGTCCTGTGAGTTAACAGTAAACAATGGGATAAGCAGCGAATGCACGGATAAAGTTTTTTAAATTACATTCAAAATTTCATTTCCCATATCACAAAAAAGAGCCTAAAAAAATATATGTACTAATCAACAAACAAAACTTATTTTACATATACAAAAGTTATGTACAATTATTGTAACAAACAATTCACTGTCAAATCTTTCCTTATAATAAATTAAACAATATTCAAAAATTTAAACTTACACATTGAATATGCCAACTACTTTACATATGTCCTATAAGCACGTCATATTAAACAATTAATTAATGCCTGAAACCACAATAAACCCCAAATATAACAATCCGACATACTTGGGTTTTATAATTAACAACAATTAGACATACGGAGGATCGCGCCTTCAACTGTCCTTGCAGTGAATGATTCACAACACTTGTGGTGTTCACCTGTCTTAATTACATTAGTCTAGTCTACCAGAAAGTTATTATTAGTAAGTTGTGATGGTGGTGGTGATGGTTGTAGTTGTAGTGTTGGTGGTGGTGATAGTGGTGGTGGTGATGGAGGTAGTGGTGGTGATGGTGATGGTGGTAGTGCTGATGGTGGTAGAGGTGGTGGTGGTGATGGTAGTGGTGGTGATGGTAGTGGTGGTGATGGTAGTGGTGGTGGTGTTGGTGGTGTTGGTGGAGGTGGTGTTAGTGTTGATGGTGTTAGTGTTGGTGGTGTTAGTGGTGGTGGTGGTGGTGGTGGTGGTGGTTGTGGTGGTGGTGGTGGTAGTATTAGTAGTGGTGGTGGTGGGGGTGGTGGTGTTGTTGGTGGTGGTAGTGGTGGCGGTGGTGGTGGTGTTGTTGGTGGTGGAGGTGTTAGTTTTGGTGGTGGTTGTAGTGGTGGTAGTAGTGGTGGTGGTAGTGGTGGAAGTGGTGGTGGTAGTAATGGTAGTGGTGGGGGTGTTGTTGTTGTTGTTGGTGGTGTTGGTGGTGGTGGTAGTGGTGGTGGTGTTGTTGTTGGTGGTAGAGGTGTTAGTTTTGGTGGTGGTTGAAGTGGTTGTGGTAGTGGTGGCGGTCATGGTGGTAGTGGTGGAAGTGGTGGTGGTGGTCGTCGTCGTGGTGGTAGTGGTGATGGTGGTAGTGGTGGTGGTAATGGTGGTGATGGTGGTGATGGTGGTAATGGTGGTGATGGTGGTAGTGGTGGTGTTGGTAGAGGTGGTAGTGGTGGTGGTGGAGATGGTGGTAGTGGTGGTGGCGGTGGTGGTGGTGGTAGTGGTGGTGGTGATGGTAGTGGTGATGGTGGTAGTGGTGGTGGTAGTGATGGCTGTGGTGGTGGTGTTGGTGGTGGTGGTAGTGGTAGTGGTAGTGGCGGTGTTGATGGTAGTGGTGATGGTGGAGATGGTCTTGGTGGTGGTGGTGATGGTAGTGGTGGTGGTGGTGGTGGTGGTGGTGATGGTAGTGGTAGTGGTGGCGGTCATGGTGGTAGTGGTGGTGGTGGTGTTAGTGTTGTTGGTGGTGGTGGTAGTGGTGGTGGTGGTGTTAGTGTTGTTGTTGGTGGTGGTAGTGGTGGTGGTGGTAGTGGTAGTGGTGGTGGTGGTTGTCGTGTCCCACAACAGACCCAGACGGCCCCACACGCTAGACTTCGAAACTCTTCTAAGGAAACAATTCTTTTGCATGTTTGTGTATGTGATTACGTGGTGTGTGTGTGTGTGTGTGTGTGTGTGTGTGTGTGTGTGTGTGTGCGCTCGTGTGTTGTAGTCACAGATACAGAGCCATGCTCGTGATGTGTCGATGTGTTTAATTAGAAATAATTTCTAGTGTATTGCATTGTAGCATCAACTATTTCCTCTTTAATTTCACTCCAGTCATCTCTGTGAGGAAATAATTCACACCATTCTCTCTTGAACTCTTCTATCAGTTTGGCAGACACATACAAATGATGATCAAGCCAAATGCAAAGTATGTGGCCAACCCTAAGGAACACTATGCTTATCTGTCCACGTGCAGTTTGTTTAGTGGTTTAACTCCTCTCGTTGACTTCACGAGTTGTGATATTTAATGCCTAGTTGTGTTGGTACGCTGACACATTACTCCACCTCACTAAAACATTCTCCTCTCCTGAGGGTGGTAAGCCTCTACGAGGCCTTCATCTGCATGGTCGAATGTATTTACCTCTCTACATAAAATAAATCTGCGTTGATAATGAACCTTCCTCTGGTATCCATTGCATAGCATTGCTGTGAACTTTTTTCTTATCTACATATCCAGTATTTCTAAGTGAGAACACTAAGAAAATGTTCTATATTCGAACTTCCGTTTTAAGAATGTTGTCAACAGTGTTTTTTTCTTAGTATTTCTTCACACACACACACACACACACACACACACACACACACACACACACACACTGTAACATGTTAATTTCTCACCATTTATGTGATGCGTCCGTGAAAATCTTTTATTTATATTTTCTGGTTGAATTCTCTCTCTGTCCAGCCTAACCTCACCAGCTCTCACTCGGCTTCATCTAATACATCCGAACTACATCTAATCCCATCTAATACCGCTAAACCTCATCTAATACCACCGAACATTATCTAATCAACCCCCCCTCTACTGAACCTCACTCAGTCCAGCTCAACCTCACATAACGCGCCTCGCCTTACCAGAACCCATCCATCCTTACCCAGGAATATTTTCAGTAAAACTTTAAAGTCAACAAAGGTTCACTATCAATTTCGATAATGAAGTTCACGGGAATTTTTCCATTACAATGTTAACAAAACCAGAAAATTGCCTTTTGTTGGTAGATTAATTGCCAGCTTTTATTTTCTTATTTAATTATTCTTTGTAAAAAGAAATTGCTGTTTTATATATTGTAAATTAGGAGGTTGATGAATATGTGCAGCGTGTGTGTGTGTGTGTGTGTGTGTTTGTGTGTGTGTACTCAATTGTGGTTGCAGGGTTCGATTCACAGTATATGTGTGTGTATGTGTGATTACTTATTTGGAATTACCTATTGTAGATGAGGGAGGAGGGAGGGGGGGGTGAAGGGGTGCGATCAATTTCTTGTAGATGACTGGCACTCACAGCACAAACAGCCAAGTAGTGTCACTGGAGCTGTCTTTCGTAGCCTTAAAAAATAAGCTGGGTTCCGCTTCCACTCTCTCATTGCCCAGCTTTTTCCACCTCATCACTCTTAAGTTGAAGTAACTCAACCTGATTGCCTTATGGCTTATCTGGGTGACTAATTTCGAACGTTGCCCCTCATAATAACATAATAATGGAGCACTGTGGAAGGTCTACTGTCCATGCTAGGCGGGTCCTATTCACACCCAGTTTGCACTGATATTCTTGTTTCATCCCTGTAATTGCCTATTTTCTATTTTTTGATTCTGTTTGGGTTTATGAAGTTAAAGTCTAGCTCCTGGGTCATCTTGTGTATTTAAATAGCTGTGTTTATCTGACCTTCTGAATCCCGTGTTTTTCCACCACCACCATCACACTGATCTAATCCTACACCGTGCCTCATCCCAATCATAGCCGTGCCATACTTAGTGTTTATCGGTGCAGTGTGTCAAGCGGAGAACCCTACAAATATTGTCCTTGGTGTCCGCCACGTCTCACTGGTGCCCAAACTCCGACCTCTTCCTGAAATGCAGAGATGACTCTGCAGCCGTATACTACCTTGCAACTGGGTCTAGCCCAGGCTCTTTTTTTCTCTATTCCTCTCTCTTGTCCAATCCCCGTAATATTCTTCCTCTATTCCCACTTCCTGCTCACTCAGGGGTTCTTACCCGAGAGTGAGTCTAGTCTAGAACTCCAGTCGTGGGGATAGTCGCTATCACTCAGCTCACATAATCTAGGTCTAGTATTATTTTTTCCCCTACCAAATTGCTCCTAACCAAATAGCGGGGCTGTAATGTGTTTATTCTGAAGCTCAAACTTTTGCAAAAAATTCTTGGCAGCAATTACTTGCGAAAGTCGTGTTTTTGTTTACATGAAAGGCATGTTTAGCATTTGTTTGCATTGACAAATGCGAAAATTTCTGCCTTTGATGTAGTGACGTCTAAACTTTATAATATATTTTTGTTTTATAATTTTGAAGTTTCCCAATTTTTTGTGAGATTATTAGGAGAGCACTAAATCTCTCTCTCTCTCTCTCTCTCTCTCTCTCTCTCTCTCTCTTTTGAATATTCCACTTCCCCTACCACCCCATATTTTCATTCATTTTTTTACCAATAGGTATATTTTATTACATAATATGGTACAAAAGATTTAAGAGATTGTTGATAAAAAGATGGCATATACAGTACATGAGGTGTGAGAGATACATGTCTAGAACATATTGCTACATGTTTGTCACTGTTTATAATGCGAAAATCCCATCCAGCTCCTCAGAGCTGGGACGAGTGCCCAAAATACAGCATGCATTACCCCTCTGAACAGCAGCGCTGAGTCACTAGAACAGAAAACTAGCTGCCCTGGGATCCCTAGTTACCCTGTTGAGTCTTTTGCCCAGCTCCTTGAGGAACTTAGATGCACTCTTTCCCCATGAGCCAAGCTTCTCCGAGTCTATGGGTACAAACATATAATGATGGGCAAGTTCTCCATATTTTCTCGACTTTTGGGACTCCCTAAAGCTGGCAGCTCCCCCTCCTTCCACCTGCTTGCCATCTGTCCAGGCTTGAATGGTGATACCATATATATATATATATATATATATATATATATATATATATATATATATATATATATATATATATATATATATATATATATACATACACATACACACACACACATACACAGACACACACACACACTCACATAGACACACAGACACACTCGACCCCTGCAACCACAACTAGGTGAGTACACACACACACACTCACACATACACACAGATAACTGCTGCAGCATACGGGTGTCTGGCAAACCTAAGATTAGCGTTCCAATACCTCACAAAGGAATCTTCAAGACTCTGTACAATATATACGTCAGGCCCATACTGGAGTATGCAGCACCAGTTTGGAACCCACACCTGATCAAGCACGTCAAGAAACTAGAGAAAGTGCAAAGGTTTGCAACAAGAGTAGTCCCAGAGCTAAGGGGATTGTCCTACGAAGAAAGGTTACGGGAAATCAGCCTGACGACACTAGAGGACAGGAGGCTTAGGGGAGACATTTTAACGACATATAAAATAGTGCGAGGAATAGATAAGGTGGATAGAGACAGGATGTTCCAGAGAGGGGACAGAGAAACAAGGGGTCACAATTGGAAGCTGAAGACTCCTATGAGTCAAAGGGATGTTAGGAAGTATTTCTTCAGTCATAGAATTGTCGGGAAGTGGAATAGCCTAGAAAGTGACGTAGTGGAGGCAGGAACCATACGTAGTTTTAAGACGAGGTTTGATAAAGCTCATGGAGCAGGGAGAGAGAGGACCTAGTAGCAATCAGTGAAGAGGCGGGGGCCACGAGCTATGACTCGACCCCTGCAACCACAAATAGGTGAGTACTGACACACAGACACACAGACACACACACAGAGACACACACAGACAGACAGACAGACACACACACACACACACACACATACACACACACACACACACACACACACACACACAGGACGACACTGGAGGACAGGAGAGAAAGGGGGGACATGATAACGACATATAAAATACTGAGAGGAATTGACAAGGTGGACAGAGACAGAATGTTCCAGAGATGGGACACAGCAACAAGGGGGCACAGTTAGAAGTTGAAGACTCAGATGAATCACAGGGATGTTAGGAAGTATTTCTTCAGTCACAGAGTGGTCAGGAAGTGGAATAGCTTGGGAAGTGATGTAGTGGAGGCAGGACCCATTCATAGCTTCAAGAAGAGGTATGATAAGGCTCATGGTGAAGGGAGAGTGACCCAGTAGAGGCCAGTGAATAGGCGGGACCAGGAGCTATGACTCGACCCCTGCAACTACAACTAGGTGAGTACACACACATTGACACATACACATGCATGCATATACAACAGGTCTAGTGTCTAATCGACATGTGCCTAGGACAAAATGGTAACACACACACACACACCTGGCGGGGCCAGGAGCTGAGTCTCGACCCCTGCAACCACAATTAGGTGAGTACACACACACACACACGCGCGCGCACATACACACACTCACACACTGCAACCACAATTAGGTGAGTACAATTAGGTGAGTACACTCACACACACATACCATATATTCATCCACTTCAACAATCAACTCATCCACTGATCTACCCATCCCTAAACTGAACCATTCATATACTCATCAAATTATCCATTTATTCACTCATTAATTAACCCACTCATCAATTCTCCCTATGTATTCATTAATACGCCATTCCATCCATTCTTCCATCTATTCTTTTACCTTTCCAGGCATACAGTGAATCAACGCTAGAGAGAGAGAGAGAGAGAGAGAGAGAGAGAGAGAGAGAGAGAGTTATAAGGTTTCTCAAGCAGGAATGTTCAACATTAGACTGGGTTTATTTTCAGACCGCTGTGCGAATCCTTATATTTAGGGTTTGTCACTGACACTCATTAGTGTGCTGGTACACTTCTCTATGTGATAGTTACGTAGTGGGAACACGACAAGTGTGCTGGTACACTTCTCTATGTGATAGTTACGTAGTGGGAACACGACAAGTGTGCTGGTACACTTCTCTATGTGATAGTTAAGTAGTGGGAACACGACAAGTGTGCTGGTACACTTCTCTATGTGATAGTTAAGTAGTGGGAACACGACAAGTGTGCTGGTACACTTCTCTATGTGATAGTTACGTAGTGGGAACACGACAAGTGTGCTGGTACACTTCTCTATGTGATAGTTAAGTAGTGGGAACACGACAAGTGTGCTGGTACACTTCTCTATGTGATAGTTAAGTAGTGGGAACACGACAAGTGTGCTGGTACACTTCTCTATGTGATAGTTAAGTAGTGGGAACACGACAAGTGTGCTGGTACACTTCTCTATGTGATAGTTACGTAGTGGGAACACCACAAGTGTGCTGGTACACTTCTTTATGTGATAGTTACGTAGAAGAAACAACTTCAGTGTGCTGCTATCTTACTTGGATATCTTTACTTTCTCAACAGGTTTTATTATTCTCCAGAAGCATGAAGATGGTGTCTTTTATATTGGAGACGGTGGAAGACGTGAAGAGATGCAGCAGTAGAAGACATCGGTTCATGCGGGTGGGGCCTCCCACTTGTGGAAGTCACTCCCATACGGCAAGTCCCCCGACCAGTGGTGACCAGATATTCAACTGGTGCATCTCTCCGCACATCTACAACTCAACTGTTAAAGCTCTGGCCAACTGCCTTATAGAAATGATCTGATTCCACTAGTGGGCCCCGCCCACTTATGGCGATGTACTGAACTGCTGCATCTCACTACTACTTCCAATGACTCCAGTACAAATGTGCCCAACCTTATGTCTCTGTATTAGACTGATGAAGCCACCTGCGTGGGCGAAACGTCACACACTCAAGACACCCTGGTGCTGCACATGTCTCATTCATCAACTTGTCGATATTGAACCACTGATCTTAGATGAATTCTGTGGGAAGTAGAAGAGTACCTTTCATCCACTCAACAGTGAATGATCCTTGTACAGTGATAATCACCGTACATTGATCATTATATTCACGATACAGTGATCATTATATTCACGGTACAATGATAAATGTATTCACAGTACAGTGATCATTATATGCACGGTACAGTGATCATTGTATTTACGGTACAGTGATCATTGTATTCACAGTACAGTGATAATTGTATTCACGATACAGTGATCATTGTATTCACGATACAGTGATCATTGTATTCACGATACAGTGATCATTGTATTCACAGTACAGTGATAATTGTATTCACGATACAGTGATCATTGTATTCACGATACAGTGATCATTGTATTCACGATACAGTGATCATTGTATTCACAGTACAGTGATAATTGTTTACACGATACAGTGATCATTATATTCAGGGAACAGTGATCATTATATCGTGCTGGTCACACAAACAGCTTGACGCTTGGTTCGTGTTGCTGTGTTTACTGTTTTTTTCGTTGCTTTTTCTTTCTAATTTTCTATAGTTATTATGGTCTTCACTTTCTCATTTACTTGTTGTTGCTATTGTTGTTGCTACTGTTGTTGTTCCTATTGTTGCTACTGTTGTTGTTGTTGTTTTTGTTGTTGCTACTGTTGTTGTTGTTGTTGTTGTTGCTACTGTTGTTGTTCCTATTGTTGCTACTGTTGTTGTTGTCGTTGCTACTATTGTTGTTGCTGTTGTTGTTGCTACTGTTGTTCTTGCTGCTACTGTTGTTGTTGCGACTGTTGTTGTTTTTAATGAGATTGGGAAGCGCTAAACCAGTAGGGATCAGAGCGCTTGTGAAATGAAGGTTAATAAGGTCGGGTATTAGAATGGGGAAAGAAGATCAGAATGCTTGGATCAAGAGCCCTTCACTGACATCTAGAGAGAGAGAGAGAGAGAGAGAGAGAGAGAGAGAGAGAGAGAGAGAGACAATGGCAGTGATGGATGGGTGGCAGACCTGGTTCTGTGCCAACTGCCAACCATCACAACCTCCTTGAAATTAGGGATATTACCCCCGTGACACGGGGTGACTGCAGCAATAGAAAGGAAGGAAATATTATCTGGACGCTGGGAGTTATTACCCCCAGAGCCTTTATTACTTTCCTGGTAACCTGGTATTATGGTGCTGGGTATGACGTCAGTGATGGTGGTGGTGATGGTAGAAGTGGTGGTAGTGGTGGTGGTAGAAGTGGTGGTAGTGGTAGAAGTGGTGGTGGTGGTTGTAGAAGTGGTGGTCGTAAAAGTTGTGGTAGTGGTGGTGGTAGAAGTGGTGGTGGTGGTGGTAGTGGTAGAACTGGTAGTGGTGGTAGAGGTAGTGGTGGTAGAAGTGGTGGTGGTGGTAGTAATGGTAGAAGTGGTGGTGGTGGTAGTGGTAGAAATGGTGGTGGTGGTGGTGGTAGAGGTGGTAGACGTGGTGGTGGTGGTAGTAGTGGTAGAAGTGGTGATTGTGGTGGTGGTAGAAGTGGTGATTGTGGTGGTGGTAGAAGTGGTGATTGTGGTGGTGGTAGAAGTGGTGATGGTGGTGGTGGTGGCAGTGGTAGAAGTGGTGATGGTGGTGGTGGTGGCAGTGGTAGAAGTGGTGGAAGTGGTGGTGGTAGTGGTAGAAGTGGTGGTGGTGGTGGTAGTGGTAGAAGTGGTGGTGGTGGTGATGGTGAATGTTGTTGCAGTTGTAGATGGGGATAGTTGTTGTTGTTGTGATAGTTTTGACAGTAATATTGGTGGTGTTAGGTGGTAACTGTGGTGGTGAATGTTGTTGTAGTGGCAATTGTGTTAGTTGTGGAGGTGATAGTTGTGGCAGTAATAGTGGTGGTGGTGGTTAATTGGTGATTGTGGCGGTGAATATTGTTGTAGTGACAGTTGCAATGGTTGTGGAGGTGAAAGTTGTGGCAGTTATACTGGTAGTGATGGTGAGGGTGGTGGTGGTGGTGATAGTTGCAGAGGAAACTACATATGATTGCATTATTCTATCGATATGAACGCAGTATTTGCAAACTGCATATCAAGCAGTTCTTGAATTGCTTCATAACTTGCAACTCCAGTTGCAAGTCAGTCTGCGTCTTCTATGGCACCGAGAAAATCTTACCAACATTTGTATGGCGCCTCTTGCCTCGGAGTTTCAAGCCAATACCTTAAGTTATTGCATCATTTTCAATTTCAAATTTTTCGTCGTAGTTGTCAGAAGCGTTTAATTTTTTTTCGTGATTGTCACATTTCTTTAAACGTTCCATTTTTTCTTGTGGTCAAGTATCAAAATGGAACACACTATCCCAAAACTACTTCTTCAAGACTGATGGATTAATCACATCTTTACCTCTCAGTTCACGGAACGGGTTAGGTTTGAACCCGTGGCCTGTGAGTTTTAAAACTCACAGGCCATTGCTCTCATTACGATTTCGTGAGTCAATCTTCTGCTGTCTTCAACTGTAATCTCCACTGTATTTGAGAGTAGAAGCCTTCTGTGTAGGCGAAACGTTTCGAAATTAAAGATATCAAAGTGTTACACATGTTTCTTATACACCAATCAGTTCAATAGTTTAAATTACGTCTTCTCGTTGTCTCCGTTTTCCATGTATGATTAACTTACTGAACCTGGTGGGGTTCTTATTATAAATAAAATGTAATACCCACAAGTTGACGAATAAGATACTTGTAGAATACGTATGTTTACTGACGAAGCGTTTCGCCTCCAGTAATAATAATAATAATAATAATAATAATAATAATAATAATAATTTCTACTAGTACACGTACATAGTATACAGGCCTATATAGTAAGCCCTTTGTTATGCAGAGCATTTCGGGGAAATTAGGTCAGTTTTGTCCCCAGGATGCGAGCCACACCAGTCGACTAACACCCAGGTACCTATTTTATTGATAGGTGAACATGGACAGCAGGTGTCTTAAGTAAACACGTCGACCACCCGTACTGGTGGTCGACCCTCGGACCTCAGTGTGTGAGCTAAGTGCGCTAGCAATCGAGCTACGAGACTGGCAGTTTTCATCAGTCAAGGCCTGGGATCCAAACTCATGGCAAGTCTGTCTTAAAACTACTAGGCCAGTGTGTTGTTCACTGGTCTAATAAGAGTGACTAGAAAGGTTGGCATGGAACACAATTGTTGTCACAGTGCAGTATTTAACAGATCATTCTAACACCAACATGACTGTGGCAAGCTCTAGCTCAAGTAACTTCAAAACCGTTGTGAATGACACAACGTGTCATTCACAACGGTTGTGAATGACTCCTTATGAATGATTCTTTATGAATGACTCGTTATGAATGACTCATTAAGAATGAAGCTTGGCCTGAGGCTCGAACCACACCCCGTTCAGTGAGGTGTTTACAACAGTATAATTGCCATATCCCAAGTGATATCTTTGATTTGTTAGATTCCCGTAGAAGATATTTTGTTGGTATTCTTTGAAGTTCATCTTTATTGTTTAGTACTCCTTAAACAGTGGTAGCGGTGGTGGTGATAGTGATGGTGGTGGTGGTGGTGGTGACCTCACAGTGTGTGTTGTTGTGAGGGCTTCCTCCAATCCTCGGTCAGTCATCCTGAAGCATTAGTTTTGAAACCCCACATCATAGGAAGTTGGACACTAGTGTTGGTGAGGCAGAGACACTGCCTGTGTAACCTAAGTTACCTAGCTTACTGGTGACTATATAAGTTAAATTTTGAAAGTTTGTGTAAAAATGGGAATCATTGTATTTGATTTGATAGTGAAATGGTTTTATTAGGAGATAAATATGTGTTGTGTGGAGGTGGTAGCACTGCACATATATTGTGTGGAGGTGGCACTACTACACAGATGTTCTTCTGAAGGTGGCAACACTGCTCATACGTTGTATGGAGGTGGCAACACTACACATATGTTGTATGGAGGTGGCAACACTGAACAAATCCTGTGTAGAAGTGGTAACTCTAACGAGGTGGTTTGCGGAGATTGCAACATTGTGGAGGTGGTGTGCAGACATGGCAACACTCGCGAGGTGTGTGGCGGTGACAACAATTAAGAGGTGTTGTACTGATGTGGCAACACTTCACATGTGTTGTATCGATGTGGCAACACTGAACAGGTGCTGTATTAATGTGGTAATACTGAACAAGTGTTGTATTGACGTGGCAACACTGAACAGGCGTTGTGTCGATGTGGCAACACTACACATGTGTTGTATCGATGTGGTAACACTGAACAGGAGTTGTATTGATGTGGCAATACTACACAGGTCTTGTTTGGGTCTGGCAACACAACACAAGTGTTGTATCGATGTGGCAACTATACACAGGTGTTGCATCTATCTAACAACACTACACAGGTGTTGCCTTACCAACTCTCAACCAACACACAGACTATAAACATAAACTGGGCAACGTTTCGATCCATCCTGGACCGAAAACAGCGAAAAGAGAAAGAGGCCAGAAAGTCGGAAGTCAGGTCATGTTCTGATTACCACCCATTGCCCAGGTGCAGCATGGCCCTTGCGGATTTAGCGCTTCTCCATGAATGGAATAAGTAGAAAACAGAAATACAACTCAGGGTTAGAACCAACAACATCAGAAAATTCCGGTAAGTAGCATTTAATTCCTTCGTTAAATCGCCAGTTATGAGTGTTGATAAGAAATGTATATATATAAACATCAGATATACACAATATGGTGAGGAATAAGACACATCTACAACAGTTGTGTTTATTGATGAAGCGATCCACGTACACAGTAGTCGGTAGCGAAGTGAAGATGATGGAATCAGCCTTGGAAAAATAATATTTGAGATGGTCAGTCCCTCAGCCTGGAGGAGAGTTCAGCTCCATGGTCTGGAATGATATCGTTCCGGTTCAGCTCCATGGTCTGGAACGATATCGTTCCAGACCATGGAGCTGAACTCTTCTCCAGGCTGAGGAAGTGACCACTTCAATTACTATTTCTCCAGCGTGGAGTGATTACATCATCTTTACTTCGCTACTGCACCTGTTGCCTCAGTATTTGACTGAAGAAGCCTACCGTGTAGGCGAAACGTTTCAACAATATTGATACCCAACTGTTGTAACATGTGTCTTACTAATCAACTTCTCGGTAACATGGTGAGGAAGTTCATAATTTATATGGTATATTTGGAGCCAGTGTCCAGATGGAAGGCTTGTGGATACAATTCCGTAATGTAATTACGTTATAATTGGTCGTTAAGTATTACCATGCAGGTGATCACCTCACAAGACCGAGGAACTATCAGGAAGCCATCTTACCACCGGAAGATAATATCGTGTACTGCACCTTGGGAGCCAGTAATTATAGTTTAAAAACAAAACGCACTGCACATAAAATATTTCCTTGTGAGTTATTAGTCTGTAATGACGTGAAGGATTGATTAAAGTGTGTGTGTGTGTGTGTTTGTGTGTAATTACCTATTTGTGACTTTCTATATGAGGTTTGAAAGAGAGTGGAATGAATGAGCTCAAATTCTTATAGATGACTTGACCAATCTGCTAAATAGATAGCTTTAGAAAGAAGTTGGTAAATATATGAGTGAGAGGTGATAAGGTTGAGAAAAACCTTCTTTGTCTGGACCAGTAGACCTACTGCAGTACTCCTGTATTCTTATGCTCTTAACTTTGGACCTACTGACGTGAATAAACCTCATCACATCTATTTTTTGAACCCTTGTGAGGAATCCTCTTCCACTGTTTCATTGCACTGCACATTCCGCTTCTTTCTGAAACTGATGGCATGTTTCCTGATATCACTGTGGTTCATTTGGGTGGGTGCTGCTATTTTCCAACATTGCTCTGATAAAAGGACACAAGTGCAACTAATGCGACATTTTATTGTGGCAACGTTTCGCTCTCCAGGAGCTTTGTCAGGCTTGACAAAGCTCCTGGAGAGCGAAACGTTGCCATAATAAAATTTTACATTAGTTGCACTTGTCTCCTTTTACCCACAAATCTTGTTGCATTCTTGTTCAAGAACCAATTCGCATTTGACCTGTGCATGATCCGTAGTCATTATATGTACAGTTCAAGACATCGTTTAGCCACATGCGGTTTCCTTCCTGAAGAAACCACTTGTGGAGAAACGTTTCTCATGACCCGTAGTATTTTGTGTGCTGTGATCCTAGCTCCTTTTTTTTTATTCGTTCTTTTAGTGATAATTTTTTTATATTTTATTTAAAAAAACATGACATACAATAAATTAACATTTCAAGGATTTTCACAAAAATCCATATTAATCCATCCAACAAATCCTTTTCCACTATATACAGAACCCCATTCTGTAATGTATACTCAAGACCCGTTCTGTACATTGATATTACTTTTAGTGATATAATGGCTGGTCATTACATTCTTTTTCGCGTAGCTCAGTTCTCTCATAAGCCTTGAAGTACTGTTGTATTTTCTTCTTAAGTTTCACCTTGTTTTACCAGGTGATTCTGACACAGTTGAGTTGCATATCGGGTCTATCGTATCGTGGAAAGATTGTTTGGACTGTAACTTCGTTTAGGCTCCTGAATGGAGTCTTGTGCTTGCAAGCGTAGCCTATACTGCTGATATTTATTCTGGTTTACGTGTCCTTCGATGAAGAGGTTATAACCTTTACGAACACCAAGAGCTTTATACAGCCAATACAGACACAGAAATGCATAGTAGCGTAGTAGTCGGTTGTAGTGTAGGCGGGGTCAGCAAAATGATTAATGACGTCACCTGACCGCTGTGTCCCGACGGCCTAAAATCAATTTTGTCCAAACTCTGGAGATATCGAGACTCCCAGTAATCAGCTCCAGTGCCAGCACAAATGACCACAGATTCTAAACAACAGCATTTACGTAAATCCTCTTCCTCGGTGGTGAGTCTGGCAGCGTACCACTTCTTCAAGTGGTCGTGACTATTCCTGTGAATAATACAGGAATTATTAACATTGTGGGTACGGAAGGCCTGTTTATATTCATTAACAAGAGTGTGTAATAACCTAGGTATCTCTCCATCACATATCTTCTCGCATCCTCCACACGATGCGACATCTACTAATATAATAAGTAGATTATGCAGTAATCGCGAACGAGCGATAAAAGATGCAAAATACCCACAGGTGGAGTTGAATACATTTGTTGAAGCTGAAATTAATTCATTTTTAAATTCTTTTTCAGAGGTATATGTATGCGCTCCACACATCGTATTTTGCCTTCGAAATATATTTCCGCTGATGGTCATATGGATTTTCATCAACAAAATATATTTTAAAAGGTTACAGTACATCCATCTGTGGTACCTAAGAAAAGTGTAAGGCAGTGAAAATGTAGGTAAATGTGTGTACTCACCTATTTGTACTCACCTATTTGTGGTTGCAGGGGTCGAGTCATAGCTCCTGGCCCCGCCTCTTCACTGATTGCTACTAGGTCCTCTCTCTCCCTGCTCCATGAGCTTTATCAAACCTAGTCTTAAAACTATGTATGGTTCCTGCCTCCACTATGTCGCTTTCCAAGCTATTCCACTTCCTGACAACTCTATGACTGAAGAAATACTTCCTAACATCCCTTTGACTCATAGGAGTCTTCAACTTCCAATTGTGACCCCTTGTTTCTGTGTCCCCTCTCTGGAACATCTTGTCTCTGTCCACCTTATCTATTCCTCGCAGTATTTTATATGTCGTTATCATGTCTCCCCTAACCCTCCTGTCCTCTAGTGTCGTCAGGCCGATTTCCCTTAACCTTTCTTCGTAGGACAATCCCCTTAGCTCTGGGACTAGTCTTGTTGCAAACCTTTGCACTTTCTCTAATTTCTTGACGTGCTTGTGTGTGTGTGTGTGTGTGTGAGAGAGAGAGAGAGAGAGAGAGAGAGAGAGAGAGAGAGAGAGAGAGAGAAGAGGGAAGAGAAAGGGAAAATGATAGTGTAGTGTAGAGAGTGGTGAGGGAGAATCAATGGCTCGCCTCACGCCACTAAATCCCAGGCTACAATCAATAAATAATTCAGCTCATGACATTATGCCTTGCTGAGTCGGGACGTGAGAGAGAGAGAGAGAGAGAGAGAGAGAGAGAGAGAGAGAGAGAGAGAGAGAGAGAAAAACACTTAACAGTAACGCAGCAAACAGAACATAAATTAGACACATATGCAACACTTGTTGCATATGTGTCTAATTTAACAACTTGTCGGTTCTCTGAACCATTCATCTACAAACAGAACATAAGAAACAGACAGCCTACGGATTGATATAGCTTGTTGAAAGACCGAAGAAAAACAACGGTAAACAAATCATCTTGGATGTCTCGGATAGATAAAAGTATAGAAGAAATATATAATTAAACCGTAGAGGCAATCATAAGGTAGTTTTAAAGAGAGAGAGAGAGAGAGTAACCAAGAGGAGGGGAATAGAGATTCAACCATCTGCAACCACTTTCCACAACAATTTCAACCATTCTACCACAATTGCAAGCCCTCGTATCACAACAATTACAACACTTCTACCACAATTACAACCTCTCTACCACAGCAATTGCAACCACTCAACCAAGGCAAATACAACCCACCCCCTCACTTTCCACATCAATTGCAATTTCCCCAACCAAACCAGCTACAATCAGGTACCATAACACTTTCAATACCTTACTACTACTACTAACCTCTACCACAACTACAGCCTCTCTACTACAGCAACTGACAACCTTGTTTCCTAACAATTAACTGCGATATCCTCTTACCACAAGTAACTACAGCCAAACAACTACAAAAACTAACTACAACAGGACTAACTACAAACCCCTAATACAACAACTACAACCCCCGAACAAACTAACCTTACCGTACAACTGCAATCCTTTTAATACAACCCTCCACAACCCTTCGCGTTGCAACATCAACCCCCATAAATAAGACACATTATGTTATTTATTGGCATTTTATTGAGAAGACGTTTCGCCCACCAGGAAACTTTCTTTTCCCTTACCCGTTTATGGTATTTTATTAATAATCATCAACTTCTCTTTCCCCAAGACAGCAACAACCCTGCCACAACCATAACCTCACTTAACCTGAAGGTGGTCATTGATAAGTCACAGACCAGCCTCTAGCCTCCGTGGTCACACCTAGTCAAAGTTAGATCAGTATCAGTGGACAGCAAAATACTCACTCATCACTATGTTACAAAAACCACTCACTTAAAATTCACCGAAGTGGTCAGGCTACCTGACCTTTCTTCCTTCTTCCTGTCTACTTACTCTCTTTTCCACTGATTTATTCTTCGCAGTCTTTTCCTGCCCCATTATTTATATTCTTCTTATGGGCTAAAATAAATGAGAAGAGAAAGGATAAATGTTTCCCTACATTATTTACATATGTGACGTTCTACACTAGTGTGAGTTAGCGCAAGAAGTGACAGGCTCGATCCTCCGTCCATATGAGTTCTTCAACGCAGAGTGGTAGTCTCAACTCACCTAAATATTAAGAAATTAGAGACATCAATGAGTGCCATAAACATTAATTGAATCACAATTTCGACTATTGAACTTAAAGAAAGAGAAAAAGATGGAGACCCAGATGCCCTCACAGAAACCAAAATAATGAGAATAATGAGAAGTTTTACCATGAGGGTAGAATTTGCTCAATATATACGAGAACTCATACATGAGTGAATAATGCTTGTGGTCTCATACTGTACACAAGCGTACAATGCTTAGAGTATGGATTCATATAGAACATGAGTGGACGATGTTTATGGACTCATAACACAAGAGTATATGCAATTTTCTCAGGGACTATTGATTTTAGATAGAAAAGAGAGAAAATGATGTGTTGGAGAAGTACACTGGTGAGGAACCAGCAGAGAATCGAAATTAGTAATTCTAAACAGCCATGATTTCTCAAAATACATGACACAACCTTTTGAAAAGAAGGCTGAGACGTATGTAAGAAACAAGACATATGCGGGTATCAAGACATCTACTGAGGATATGTTTCGCCCAACAGAGGTTTCTTGAGTCCAGTACGGAGAACCTAGGAGGCCCAAATGAGAAAACAACACCACTATGGCTATAACAACTATGAGGGAATCAAATTATTGATGATTTGCAATACCGACAAGTCCCTCAAGCCTCAGGCTCAACTGACTGACCACCTCCTACCAAGGATGACTGACGGACTGATCACGTCGAAACTACAGCTAATGTGTCCAGTTTTATAATCTGTAATAGACTGAGGAAATCTGTTGCACAGGCGAAACATTTTGGGAATAAAGATACCACGCTGTTGCACATGTCATATTCTACAAATAAAAGAGGAAACAGAGGCTGAAGGTGCCAAAATGAAGCAGGTGGTGGAGGATTTAAGAGTGACTGCACTCTGAGGTCCTGAGTGCCGCTGTGGCACCACACTCATCCAACAACATCAGGAATATTTGATGTCTCAGAATTGAGAACTAATGTGTCTAGAGCTGCCAAATGTCTCGAAATTACATGCTTCTCCTTGTTTATTACGCCGGGGCAACTAATTTATTTTTATTTTAAAAGACCACTTTATTTTGGTGTCGAGAGAGCAGGCGGGTGGTTGAAGATTTACTATTTATGTGTTCTATTGTTTTAAATGTTTATATATACGTATATATATATATATATATATATATATATATATATATATATATATATATATATATATATATATATATATAATATACATATACATACAAACATATTATTGTAACCACGAACGAGTGGTATTTAATCAATAATAACACTGCGACTAGCCGAAGACTCGAACCCATGTCGTTTTGGCCTGCCTCATGGTGAGCGAAAATCACATGACGCTCTAACCCACAGGATTGAGTGGTCCTGTGGGTTAGAGCGTCATGTGATTTTCGTTCACTACGAGGCGGGCCAAAACAACATGGGCTCGAGTCCTCGGCTAGTGGCAGTGTTCTTATTGACACACACACACACACACACATGTGTATATTAAATCAAAATTTTGGTGAAAAAAAATCCATTATCATTGTTACATTATTATTATGTCATTTTCAAAATATGATTCCTGATGATGGTGATGGATTTATCCCTTAAACGTTAATTCACTCTTCAATAAATATACTCTGAAGTAATCCTTGTACTTCTCACCTGCCAAAATCGTACTCCAAACTTAGTCATTTTAAATGTATGTATTTGTGCAGAAGTAACTGTTTCTTGAAGGACCTAAAGTACAGTCTGACGACACTCTCAGGTCTTCGTGGATCGAACTGGTGACGCTACCTGAGACTGTCAGTGTGTTGTTGTGTATGTTGTTTTTGCAGAGTGTCTGTTGTTGTTGTTTGTGCAGATATTGTGTTAGATGTGATTGTTGTTTGTGTAGTGTGCTTGTTATTGTTGCTTGTGTAGTGTGCTTGTTGTTGTTGTTTGTGTAGATATTGTGTTATATGTCATTGGTGTTTGCGCTGAGTGTTTGTTGTATGAGCAGTACATATTTTTTGCTGTTTGTGCAATGTGTGTTTGTTGTACTGAAGAGTGTATTTGAAAGTTTTTGTTATATACGGTGTGTTTGTTGCTCTTTTTCTTTGTATAAAGGGTGAGTTGAGAAGAGAGTTTGTTGCAATTTTATTTTGCACACATGTTGATTTGTTGTTTAGTTTTTATACAGATGTTTTTTGAGCTTGTTCCTTATACACACGGTGTGTTAGTCTTGTTTGTTCTTTATACTGACTGTGTTTTTGTTTGTTCTTTATACAGACTGTGTTTGTTTGTTCTTTATACAGACTGTGTTTGTTTGTTCTTTATACAGACTGTGTTTGTTTTGTTTGTTCTTTATACAGACTGTGTTTTGTTTGTTCTTTATACAGACTGTGTTTGTTATGTTCGTTCTTTATGCAGAGTGTGTTTTTGTTTGTTCTTTATACAAACTGTGTTTGTTTTGTCCTTTATAAACACGGTGTGTTTGTTTGTTCTTTATATACACGGTGTATTTGTTATGTTTGTTCTTTATACACACGGTGTGTTTATGTTCGTTTTTTTACACACGGTATGTTTATGTTTTATGTTTGTTCTTTGTACAGACTGTGTTTTTGTTCTTTATACAGACTGTGTGTTTGTTTTGTTTGTTCTTTATACACACTGTGTGTTTGTTAAGTTTGTTCTTTATGCAGTGTGTGTGTTTTGTTTGCTCTTTATGCAGACGGTGTATTTGTTTTGTTTGTTCTTTATACAGATAGTGTACTTGTTTTGTTTGTTCTTTTTGTGCCCACTGTGACACCTTTCCCATGACAATGACTCTTTGTCTGTTTCCCATTACGAATTATTTGATCAAGTGTAGTAGTTTGCCTGTTTTTCTTGCTGATTATCTAGTCAGTGTGTGTACTCACCTAGTTGTGTCTGCAGGGGTCGAGTCACAGCTCCTGTGTGCGTGTGTGTGTGTGTGTATGTGTGTGTGTGCGACATTTTCCCTTTCGGTGTGGTTTTCGTGTTGGATACAGACAACAAACTGGGCCGTACACAAAGGGCTTCACCGTCGTACATTAAATTCTCATATGCCGCACCTCCTGCCCCAGCAGCGCCATCAGTGGTCAAAGTCATTTTTCCTTTCTGTCGGATCAGAGTTAATCTCATCTGGGATGGAAGAGGAAGAAGATTAAAAGGGAGAATAAAAGGAGCAAGAAGAGAAGGATAAATAAGTAATATTGAAAAAAAAGTAGAATGGTAGAGGAAAATGAAATGATAAGAGGAAGAGAAGAAAAAGAAGAGGAAGATAAATAATAAAGAAGGAAAAAGAAGAATGGCGAAGGAAAGGGAAATAATAAAGGAGAAAAAGATGAATAAGGTTTTACAATGGTAAGGCATGACATTAAAATCTAAGTTTCCAAGTGTAATGTTTTCGTACAAGGTTTACTGGCCTGAGACCTCATGACGTTTGCATGACCCGGTCTGAATTGTGTCTGCGGGAGAGGAAAGGGAATATTGAGGGGGGGGGAATGTTACACCAGTGGTTCGTTCAGCTGTCATGACTACCGTTCAGAGAGTTTGACGGGGCTGTTTTACGTTGGCTAGAGCGTCATATGAGCGTTGGTGACACTAACATTTAGAATGTACTTGTTGTTAAAGAACATAATACATATTTAGTTTTTTTTCCAGTCTGTAGGTGTTTATGTGTAGTTATTTGTCATAAAATAGTTAAGTAGACATTGGAAGCGTTCTGAAAAACGGTCTACAGGAATGGAAAAACTAGATCACCAGTCTACGTCACACTGTTAGCCGGCCAATCCAAGTCGAGTCCTGGCACGGCAGATTTGATGACCGCTTGCTGCCTTCTGTCCCTGTCCATACTTGCTGTCTTGCCTTGTCTCTAGACTCACAGGGAGACAATGAGGTTTATGAGACAGAGGTGAACACGAGACTCACCACAGACTCCTTGCTAAAACAATCTCACGGCTGGTCGTGTTATCTCTCTCTCATGGGTAATTATCGCGTCAGTGGCAACTCTGGGGTGCTGGGGGTTGTTTCTGATGGGGTTGGGTGGGGGTTTGTGGTGGGGTGATGGGGGTTTTGGGTGTGGGGTGGGGGACTAGCGTGTCTTTGTCTAGCATGATTAAACCTCGCTACGGCACCCACCAAGGTACGATAACAGTCGCTTTCTTTTTCGTTTTTATCGCTGCCTCTAAGCGACACAGCTATCGAATGCCGGATGAAATATTAAAAAAGTATGTCAATATTGGGGCTCCGTAAGCATGTTCACCACTGCAGAATAATATGTGTTCGACTTATCCCATGTGTATTCACCTATGTGTATGTGTGTGTGTGTTCGTGTATATGAGTGTGCCTCACCGATTTGTTTTTATGGAGGTCAAGACTCAGCTCCCGGTTCCACTTCTTAGATTTCTTTGATCGACATCACTGATTTGTGGTCTCTTGGGCCTTATCATGTTTACTCTTGAGATTATGTTTTGAGTCTGCCTCCTCCACTGCCTCATCCACTGCCTCATCCAAGTCATACCAATTTTCAACCACTTAACATCCCGATGACTCATAAGTGTTTTCATCTTCCACTAGTGTCCTCTTGATCGTGGTCTTCTTAATTCAAGCAATTTATCCTTACCTCATCTGTGTTTTAAGCATAGAACTGTGTCCCTTTGTACCCATTTACCGCCTCTTACACAGTCTATCCCTACCCATCCTTTATACATCATTACTATGTCTCATTTGCTTCTATTCTCCTCTTAGTCTGTTCCCAAAGCTTACTGATTATTCTCGCTGTTTACCTTTACAGTTTCTTCAATTTTTTAACACGCTTTATCAGTGAAAGGTTCGAGACTGGTGCTGCGTACTTCAAGTTGGATCTGACAAATATAGGAATAGGGTCATGAATGGCTCCTTGCTGAGATTCCTGTTGGCTAATATTAGAGTTATCAAATGAGTATTCGATGCAGTGGTTATTGAGGTGTTGTGTCTAGCGATGTATTCGGTACTATGCTCATGCTCTGTTCTTGTCCTTAAGTGAGACTTTTCCTATCTTTGTTTTCCCGAGCCTGTGCTCAGTTTCCTGTATCCTTACTCCCTCTCTAATTTTCATATCTTTACATGTGCTAGGGTTGAATTCCAGTGGACACTTCTTTGACTGTTTCTGCAAATTGTCCGTGTACAGTTGTAGCCTTTCTTTGTTCTCTCCGGTTTTTATTTTCCACACTGATTTTTCAACGTCTTCGAACAGGGAAAATATCTGACTATCCCTCCAGTGTGTTGTTCACGTATTCCAGAAAAGTACTGGTCATGGCACCCATCCCTGTGAACCCCAACTGTCACGCTTTCTGATGCCTCTACCCAAATAATCACTCTTTGCTTCTTTTCATTTCTGATCCACTGTGGTGCCTTCCGATATTCCTGACTGCTCCTCAAGGTTTTTAGTATTAGTCTTTTGTGTTGCACAACGTCAACTGCTTTTTTGCAGTCCAAGAATATGCAATCCACCCATCCTCTCTTACTTCATTTGTGTTATGGAACTAAAACAGGTTTGTAAGACAAGCTTTACCGTCTCTAAACCAATGCTGGCTTAGGTTAGGTTAGGTAAAGTTAAGTTAGGTTAAGTTAGGTTAGGTTCCCCATCACTTTTCTTATTAATATCATGGGTATCTTATATAGTATACATGTGAGTGATACTGGTCTATAGTTTAATGTTATCTCTCTGTCTTTGTCTTGAATATTAGAGCGACATTCGCTGTCGTCAACATCTCTTTAAGATTTTAGCTAATGAGTCCCACAGTACGTGTGTATGTATGTGTGTGTGTGTGTGTGTGTGTGTGTGTGTGTGTGGGTGGGTGAGTATGTGTTTGTGTGAGTGGGTGAGTATGTGTTTTTGTGTGAGTTGGTGAGTATGTGTGTATGTGTGTGTGGGTGGGTGAGTATGTGTTTGTGTGTGTGTGTGGGTGGGTGAGTATGTGTTTGTGTGTGTGTGTGGGTGGGTGAGTATGTGTTTGTGTGTGAGTTGGTGAGTATGTGTGTGTGTGTATGTGTGTGTAGGTGGTTGAGTATGTGTTTGTGTGTGTGTGTGTGTGTGTGTGTGTGTGTGTGTGTGTGTAGGTGTTCGTGTCACTCATTATAACATTCGTTATAATTTATTCGAAATAATTTTGGGTTTGGGGGTTAGTTTAGTGTGGATTTATTTCTGCACAGGCAGTGGATAGCGTGACGGGGCGGGAGGGGAAGGGAGGGGTGGAGTGGGCGGCGGAGGGTGGGAAGTGGGTGGTGGGCGGGAGGTTGTTGGTTGGAGGTTTCTTTATGGGAAGTAGAGGCGACGAGGCAGAGGTTGTAGCCCATAAGGTTGCTCTGTCTCTAGAATGACAGGTCAACTCCGTGTGTGCTGGAGCCAGGTCACCAAGATATGGATTGGCCAGGTCAACGTACACTCTAATTACCAAGGTTATGTAGCTAAAGATAGTTCACTTTAATTACAATAACTAATTATTCTTTCTGCATTTAAATTTGTCGTCTACACACACACACACACACACACACACACACACACACACACACACACACACACACATATATATATATATATATATATATATATATATATATATATATATATATATATATATATATTCCACACGCTGGGTGCACTGGGTGTACCACAGCTGTGAGACAATACTTATTTATAGAAGTGTTACGCCACGTCCTGGTTGTTGCTGTCGTTATTACTATTGTTTTGATTCATTTAGTTGCTGTTATTCCGTTCCTGTTACCGTTGTTGTTGCCATTGACGTTGCTTCTGCTGATGTTTCCGTTGTGACAGTCGTCCTCTGCGCCAATTCACTTATAAAAGATCCAGTAGGCTGTAATCTACCTCGTATCGGGTGCATCCAGTCGTAGGTAAAACCACATAATTACATCATGTATTTTAGGGAACTACCGGGTATTACGTAATTATGTGAATAGCTAAAACTATGTGGGTTTTGTAATACGTCAAAGACAGCTTCCATCCAAACTAGTAGAATATCCGCACAGTGGAAAAATAGAGCCAACGCATAGTGCCCCAGATTTTGATGTACCCAGATTTTGATGTGCCCCACATTTTGATGTGCCCAGCAGGCAGAATAAGATGAGGACAAACGTTGCAGGGAGAATGGGGAAAATGCAGCTTCGGTAGGCCTTTACGGGTCATCATCTGAGAAAGACTTGTGAAAGGAATCTTTGTCTTCTTGTTGTGCTGGGTTTATTGGGCCACCATAGGTTGTACCTTATTGAGCTCTGCTTCCCGGGAGTCTGGGTGAAAATATGTTGCTCAAAAATTATGTTATCTTAAAAAAATCAGAAACATTGGCGTCTCTAAGTCACGTGTTTCTATCAATACGTCTTCTTTGAATGACAAATCTTTTCAATAGAAACCTGGATATTCCCTGGCCAGGCCACCAACAGTATTCTTTAGACTTTACAGGGAATACTTTAACAGTAAGATATTACCAAGAATGAAGACTGGGCACATAGTTTGGACAAATATATGTTGATAATATTTTAACCGTTTGGAGATGTATAAAAACGATCTACTTACCAATATTTTCACTGCAGCCAAGGAACGGTTTGACTTGAAGCTGGTGAAGAGCTCTTGATGCAAGGGAATGGAAGTACCTTTCATTGGCTCATATCAAACCTGGCTTCTTACCGCTCCTCCTATTCCCCAGGTGTTGTGTGATCCTTAAGAGTTTGAAGACCCAATATGCAGAACAAGTTTTTACTGGTACGAAATATCTGAGGAATTTATGTCTGTACTTCCAACATTTTATAATCACAGAAAATCCTTCGTTAGTTCTCCTTGTATACATATTCGACGAACCATTTAAACTACTTCATGTGCTGTTCTATCTATATTAAAAGAAATGTTGTCCCGGAGTTGCTTCTATGTGCACTCTGAATGTGCGGTCCACAACACTCGCAACTAGAAAGCAACATAATCAATATGCAATGAAAAAAAACTGGCTATCCGGACCAGTTCATTTAAGATCAAACAAGGGACAATATTAGAACAAGAAAATTAAAACAACACAATGACAATTACACTAAATTATATATATATATATATATATATATATATATATATATATATATATATATATATATATATATATATATATATATATATATACGTATATATATAATAATTGTTAAACAGGCTCTCTTGCACTGATCCACTATCGAACCTACCCCAACGGCCCTCACCGAGGTAATTGATGTTTACATTCACGTTAAACTGTGAAATGAAATCTAGACATCGAGAATATGAACTTGTTCCAGGATTCTGATTCTTTTAATTTGGTCCAGTCATAGTGGTCATCATGCGAGCATGGGTGAACTCGAGATCCTAGTTACGAATACCGAAAGTCTTGTAGAGGTGTATAAGTGTATAGGGTGTGTTACCCTTGAACTTGGGGATAGGAAATGAGAACGGGGGTGGGCGCCAGTGAGGCAGACAGGTGTCGGGTATTGATCATTGCTCAGCACATGCAAGAGCCAGATGCCAACCTCCCGGAAGGTCTGACACACACACACACACACACACACACACACACACACACACACACACACGACCTGACGACACTGGAGGACAGGAGAGATAGGGGGGGGGGCATAATAACGACATATAAAATACTGAGAGGAACTGACAAGGTGGACAGAGACAGAATGTTCCAGAGATGGGACACAGCAACAAGGGGACACAGTTGGAAGTTGAAGACTCAGAATCACAGGGATGTTAGGAAGTATTTCTTCAGTCACAGAGTGGTCGGGAAGTGGAATAGTTTAGGAAGAGATGTAGTGTACGCAGGTTCCATACATAGCTTTAAGAAGAGGTATGATAAAGCTCATGGCGCAGGGAGAGTGACCCAGTAGCGGCCAGTGAAGAGGCGGGGCCAGGAGCTATGACTCGACTCCTGCAACCACAACTAGGTGAGTACACACACACACACACACTAGGGGTAACATTCTTGGGCATCAATGTTGCGAGGTGGTTATGAAGAATTTCATTTTAACTGAAGTAAATTCGGTTTAATGTTACCGCCACGACACATCAAGTCACAGGGACGTTATCACCACCAACACTACCATCACCACCCCATCATCACCACCACCATCACCATCATCACCACCACCATAACCATCATCACCACCAACACTACCACCACCAACACTACCACCTCCACCAACACTACCACCTCCACCAACACTACCACCTCCATCACCACCACCACCACCATCACCAGTACCGCACCATTGATCGTCCTGCTCGTGGTAGTCTATTCATAAATAGCTCATGACCGACCTTTTGCCTTAGTAGCGAGGGAGGGACACTCGAACCTTCTCCTCCGTCGTATTCCCCTTCAAGAAGAATTAGACATGTTCTACATCTGGGTATCTTTATTTGTAGACGTATCGCTATCCAGTGGCTTTATCAATACAATACAAGGACATAATGTGAAGACTGTAGAATTATATACAAAAGATGAGTTTATTAGTCCCTTAGCCTACTGTTATATACCATTCACGTACAACTACAATTCTTCCTGTTATTAAGGAATAAAGATTAGCTTACTAACCCAGGAGGATTATTAACATTGAATAATCCTTGAAATCCAGTTTGGATTATCATATCACTCCCAGGATGCAACCAACGACAGCCAACTAACACCAGGGTACCTATTTACAGCTATGATAATATGGGCACCAGGTGATGGTGTGAGTTTGCAAGGGATTTAGTTGGTGGGATGTTTGGTTAGTGAGGCATTGGGTTAGAGATCGTGTGAGGTTGAGGGTTAGGGTTGACTGGTGTGAAGGTAGTTGATATGGGAATGGGTGGTGTGGGTCTGGGCGGATGGTGCCCACGAGACAGTGATGGCCAGGTGATGCCCACGAGACAGTGATGGCCAGGTGATGCCCACGAGACAGTGATGGCCAGGTGATGCCCACGAGACAGTGATGGCCAGGTGATGCCCACGAGACAGTGATGGCCAGGTGATGCCCACGAGACAGTGATGGCCAGGTGATGCCCACGAGACAGTGATGGCCAGGTGATGCCCACGAGACAGTGATGGGCAGGAAGTATGCTCCTCCCATATCCTCCGCTTCCCTAACTCCGGCTGCCTGGTAATGGCTCCAGTCTAGTGTTTAAACGCTTAGTCATTCCTGCGAGCCGAGGCAACACGGCACTTACACACACACACACACACACACACACACACACACACACACACACACACACACACACACACACACACACCGTGTCACTTTCTGTGCTCCCCATGTTACTTACATGGTTATTCAAAACACCCTGGAACGATGCAAAGTCTCCTACACTCACTTGTCTGTCGCACGGAAGGGGTGTAAAACAAGTCATCGTCAGACTTGCATTTATATTTTTATTCTACTGTGTCTTGTTAACAGGATATATACCCGGAGAGGTGTACATCTCTCTATATATATACACTGAGAGTTTACTTTAATTCTTATTTCAATGATTAAAGTATTATTGACTGGTGGTGAACAGTAGACATGCAGACTGAACGATCCTTTGAGTAGTAGATAGGCTTTGAAGCGCAATTCGCCAATCAACCAGCTTGTCAGAGGTGGCATTATGCCCCGATGCTTGTAAACTGGCTAGGTTTAGACGTTCTGTACAACTTGTTTTGTAGCGTTTAGTTAAAATCATATGAGTGTATCGTTCATTACCACAGTGTCACGAGAAGAGACCCTCCTGAAGGAGTGATCACCTCGAAATTCAGTGTTACATTCTCCCGTATTCAATTAAAAGAAAAAGGTCTACTTTGCGGACGAAACTTTTCGGCAATAAGGATGGCCAAGTGTTACCCATGTCTCTTTCATCGACCATTGTCAGTATTCAATCATCTTTCTACTTGACACTATCTTAAGATGCTTAAACTGCTAGGATTATGTCCCAGCTCCGGAAGCTTCTATTAGCATGTCCCAGCTCCGGAAGCTTTTATTAGCATGTCCCAGCTCTGGAAGCTTCTATTAGCATGTCCCAGCTCCGGAAGCTTTTATTAGCATGTCCCAGCTCCGGAAGCTTTTATTAGCATGTCCTAGCTCCGGAAGCTTTTATTAGCATATCCCAGCTCCGGAAGCTTCTATTAGCATGTCCCAGCTCCGGAAGCTTTTATTAGCATGTCCCAGCTCTGGAAGCTTCTATTAGCATGTCCCAGCTCCGGAAGCTTTTATTAGCATGTCCCAGCTCCGGAAGCTTTTATTAGCATGTCCTAGCTCCGGAAGCTTTTATTAGCATATCCCAGCTCCGCAAGCTTCTATTAGCATGTCTCAGCTCCGGAAGCTTTTATTAGCATGTCCCAGCTCCGGAAGCTTTTATTAGCATGTCCCAGCTCCGGAAGCTTCTATTAGCATGTCCCAGCTCCGGAAGCTTCTATTAGCATATCCCAGCTCCGGAAGCTTCTTTTAGCATGTCCCAGCTCTGGAATCTTCTATTAGCATGTCCCAGCTCTGGAAGCTTCTATTAGCATGTCCCAGCTCCGGAAGCTTCTATTAGCATGTCTCAGCTCCGGAAGCTTCTATTAACATATCCCAGCTCTGGAAGCTTCTATTAGCATGTCCCAGCTCTGGAAGCTTCTATTAGCATGTCCCAGCTCCGGAAGCTTCTATTAGCATGTCCCAGCTCCGGAAGCTTCTATTAGCATGTCCCAGCTCTGGAAGCCCCTTATTAACATGTCCCAGATCTGAAAGCTCTTTATTAACGTCTTAGTTCTAAAATATAAAATAGTTTAAAACGCTAAACCCGCAACTCCTGCAGCCAGCCAGGCTAAAATGAGTAGAACCATACGGGTGAACCGCTTAACGTAATACGCATAAGAAAAAAAAATCGAGGGGGGAATTGTGGAATTGTGTGAAAACAAATTATCATTGCCCATAACTTATTATTATATCGATGTGGAACGCCCAAAACCCGTTAGAGGCTCGATCCTTAAACCCAAAATAGCAAGATATTCCCTACCTTGGTAGCCTTAACCACCATCCCACAGCCAACAAGCTACCACAATTTCTTCAGGGTGTTTAATGTTTTATGATTGTTGTGGGTGGCCGGAAGGCCCTTGGGGCATATTCAAGGAAGAGGGGCATTAGGGACGCCGGGTGGGAGGGTAGTGGGGAGGGGAAGGGAAGGGGTTGTTTGGGAGGAGGGAGCAGGGGTAGTTTAGGAGGGGACGGGGTAGGGGGAGGTGAATAATTTTAGGTGTGGTATGTTTGTGTATTTATTAAGTGGAAGCGGTGGTGAAAGTGGTGGTGATAATGATGGTGATAATGCTAGTGATAGTGGTGGTGATAATGGTGGTGATAGTGGTGGTGATAGTGGTGGTGATAATGGCGGTGGTAATGCTAGTGATAGTGGTGGTGATAATAGTGATAGTGTTCGTGATAATGGTGGTGGTGATAATGATGGTGGTGATAATGATGGTGGTAATAATGGTGGTGACAGTGGTGATGATAGTGGTGGTGATAATGGTGGTGACAGTGATGATAGTGGTGGTGATAATGGCGGTGGTAATGCTAGTGATAGTGGTGGTGACAGTAGGTGGTGATAGCAGTGGGGTAGTGGAAATATTGCTTGGTGTTGGCTGTTTTGATCGGGGAAGAGTGGTAGTGGTGTTGGTGGTGAAGGTGGTGGGTGGTAGGTGTGATGGTGGTAGTGGTGGTGGTAGTAGTGGTGATACCGGCCATGGCGGTAGTGATACATTCTATGTTCCCTTTAACATCGTCATTTATAACACAATTTGTCGCTATATACCTGAGTCAAATTAACTACAATATATCCCTTGAACCTGTCATGTTTGGAAGGATACATATCTACAAGGCGCGGCATAAGTAGCTTTACGGCAATTAAATAATTTTTAGACGATTTTATTTTGCGGGGGGAGGGGAGAGGGGTAGTGGAAGAGGAGGGGGAGAATCACACCAGCATAAAAAATATTCTCGGTAAAACGATTTATGCCGCACATGTGTATGTGAATTAATATTAATCCATAAAATCTCTAATGGAACTTCCGCAATAACAATAATAATAATAATAATAATAATGAAATTAATAATAGTAACAATAATAATAATGAAAATAATAATAATAATAATAATAATAATAATGAAATAATAATAATCATAATAAGTTTCTTGGCCTCAAGCATCGCGAATGAGACCCAAGCTCAGCGAATTAAATCAATTATTCGCTGTCTACACCCGAGCTTCGCTAAACGCGATCAACCATTAGGAAACTTGATCCAGGCATCGCTAACCAGACCTAGTCTTGGCGACCCGAGATCCAAGCATCGCTAACCAGACCTAGTCTTGGCGACCCCAGATCCAAGCATCGCTGGGAACTTCTCAAACGCCCCTAGCCAAACCCAGGCTTTGCTAACCAATGTTCTGTGAACATGACACCTCATTCGCCTACCACACTCGGGCTGTACTGCACCAGAGCCAGCTTTACGAACCCAAAGTAAGCTTTACGAACCAGTTAAGCTTCGTGAACCGGACTCAATCTGAACTCAACTAGCTCATTATATCAAGCGCTTATTTCAACCCTTCCTTTCCTCCTGGCTCTTACATTTACAGTTTCCATGTATACATTATCCTCGCTCGTAGGTGGAAGGAACTCTAGCAAAAAGCAGACCACGGCAGCGCATTTCGTTTTCCCACGCGTTCACACACGGGAAAGAAGCTAGCCGTTTAACGCCTCTAGTGCGTTCTGTTTCCGGCCACCGGTACGCTGGTACGCACTTTCTCCTAGGCGTGGAGTGCATTCATTCTCTTTCTCCTTTGTGCGGAACGCATGTTGATGCGACCCTCTTCCCCTTCGTGCGTTACCGAAATGTGTTCTTGTGTGTGTGTGTGTGTGTGTGTGTGTGTGTGTGTTTACGTGTATTAACGACTTGTGATCACCTATTTGTGGGATAGTTGAGTTTCATCTCTTGGCCCTATCTCTTATCCTACAGTCAACATTTATTACCGACTCGTTGACCTAAACCTACCAATCCTTTAAACTACGTAATGAATTTGCCTTAACCTACGTAACCATTTTAACTCTTTCCACATTTTTTTAACGTGAGAATAACACCACTTTGACTGATCAATGTTGTGACATTCCGTCTCTATTACCTTATCCCTTACGCTTTTAGTTCGAACAGTCAACACTTATATACTTTTTCAGTTCCTCTTGAAATACCATACGTAATAATCATGTCTCTCCTCACTGTTCATTTCTCTTGTTTGTAGAACTAGTTGGGTTGTAAACCACCATCCACGTTCTATCTGCCACCATTCATGTTGTTTGTCACCAACCACGCTGTTTGCCACTATCCAGGCTTTGTTTGCCACCATCCACACTCTGCCATCATCCACATTCTGTCTACCACCAATCGTGCTGTTTGCCACAAAACAAGCTGTTTGCCTCTATCCACGATTTGTCTGCCACCAGCCACGCTTTGTCTGCCGCCAGCCACGCTTTGTCTGCCGCCAGCCACGCTTTGTCTGCCACCAACCACGCTCTGTCTGCCACCAACCACGCTCTGTCTGCCACCAACCACGCTCTGTCTGCCACCAACCACGCTCTGTCTGCCACCAACCATGCTCTGTCTGCCACCAGCCACGCTTTGTCTGCCACCTGCCACGCTTTGTCTGCCACCAACCACGCTCTGTCTGCCACCAACCATGCTCTGTCTGGCACCAACCACGCTTTGTCTGCCACAAGCCACGCTTTGCCACCAGCCACGCTTTATCTGCCACCAGCCACGCTTTGTCTGCCACCAGCCACGCTTTGTCTGCCACCAACCACGCTTTGTCTGCCACCAGCCACGCTCTGTCTGCCACCAACCACGCTCTGTCTGCCACCAACCATGCTCTGTCTGCCACCAACCATGCTCTGTCTGCCACTAACAACGCTCTGCCACCAACCACGCTCTGTCTGCCACCAACCATGCTCTGTCTTCCACTAACCACGCTCTGTCTGCCACTAACAACGCTCTGTCTGCCACCAACCACGCTCTGTCTGCCACCAACCATGCTCTGTCTTCCACTAAACACGCTCTGTCTGCCACCAACCACGCTCTGTCTGCCACCAACCACGCTCTGTCTGCCACCAACCATGCTCTGTCTGCCACTAACAACGCTCTGTCTGCCACCAACAGTGGTCTTTCTGCTGTCTGCCAAACCCATGCTACTGCCCACTGCTACAACAGCCTTCTTTTCAATCTTTATTGTTTTCTTTCTTCCTAATTTTTATTCTTGTCTTCTACCCTTGTTTCATATACTTCTTTTTTTCCTCCCTATCCACTCTCACCCTCTTTCCTACGAGGTAAGAAATCTCTTTCTCCTCTTCCCTTACTTTTTCCCATATATCTTTATCAGAATATCTCTCATTCCTTGCTCTTTCACACTCTTTATTAGCCCATCCATCTGCATTCTTCCTCCTTTTTACGTTTCCCATCCACCTCAATTATCTTCACATCAGTTATCATATTCCCATGATTTCTTTCCTTTCCGTATTTCCCTTTCTAGAAATTGTATCTCACTCTCTGGTTTCAATTCATCCCTTCGTTTCCTTTTCTCTTCCTATTCCCACTTCACATCGGTCACAAGATAAGTTCTCATAGTCAAACTTGGAGAAGCGACCCCGCAGAGTTTACGCCCAACTATGGAAGTGTTTGTGCTATAGTTCTCTCCATGTGAAATATTTGTGTGTGGGAGTGTAATACTCCTCTCCATGTGAAATATTTGTGTTGTCGTGTGATATTCCTCCCCAGATTAACTGTATGTGAAGACGCAGTATTCCTCTCCCTCTGATATATTTTCTGCCTCTCTCGTATACGAGACTGACAATGAGTAATACTCTGTATAATACGGAGAACGATAACGATCTTTTTGGTTCCTAGAAATACTCTTTTGGTTGACTGGTGTGTGTGTGTGTGTGTGTGTGTGTGTGGCATCCTAGGGAGGGGGAGGGAGAATGGGAATGTAGACGCAGACAAGTGTATGTAGACAAAAAAACAGATATGTAGACAAAGACACATAAATGTAGAAAAAGTGTGGATTATCTGAGAATTGTTCCAGTCACGGTATTTTGGGTTATTTGGGCATTGTTCCAGTCACGATATTGTGTTTTTTTTGTGTGAAATGTTCCAGTCACGGAATTGTGATCTTCATTCTTCACCTGCCCATTCTTGCTCTTTACTCTTGCTTCCTTTGAGGACAAAGCGATTATTCCTTGTTTTATGTATCCCTTGTCAATGTGCTAGTGCTCCGTGTGTCCCTGGGCACATTTTTAGTGCCCCGTGTGTCCCTGGGCAAGTTGTTAGTGGCCCGTGTGTCCCTGGGCAAGCTGCTGGTGCCCCGTGTGTCCCTGGGCAAGTTGCTAGTGCCCCTTGTGTCCCTGGGCAAGTTGCTAGTGCCCCGTGTGTCCCTGGGCAAGTTGCTAGTGCCCCGTGTGTCCCTGGGCAAGTTGCTAGTGCCCCGTGTGTCCCTGGGCAAGTTGCTAGTGCCCTGCCTCTGCTACTGATTTCTCTTGCCCCGTGTGCCTTTCATCACCCAACGTCCCATATTCCCCCCTCTCTATACTTCTCTCTTCGGAGCATGAAGAGTGAAAAGAGAGAGAGAGAGAGAGAGAGAGAGAGAGAGAGAGAGAGACAGACAGACAGACAGACAGACAGACAGACAGACAGATAGGAGGAGGAAGAAGAGGAAGACATGACCACAAGCAAATGAGCGTTTACTCGGCGGAAACAACAAACTATCATCGTCTGGGCGAGTACCACCAACACCGCCATACTGCCGGGCACCAGTGGTGGCGGCGGCGGCGGAGGCGGCGGCGACGGAGGCGGTGGAGGCGGTTGTATCTAAGTAAGATACACCAACATTTAAGGTTCAAAATCCCCATCACAAGAAGCATGCCAAAATTATTTTACCACGCTTCATTTATTTCGCCAAAAATAAATTTCATACAATTCTAAAAAAAAAAAATGAGCATGTAGGTCTTTTAACACGTCAGTAAGAATGCCAACCTTGTTCTAAGTAGCATACACCTGTGTGGAAAATTTGAAGCCTGTCTGATGAGGCATTCTCTAGTAATCAAACGGAAGCAGATCCATGGAATGAAACGGATGCAAATCAATGGAAATGAAATGAAAGCAAATCCATGGAAATGGAATGGAAGCAAATTCATGAAACGGAACAGAAGCAAATCCATGGAAATGGAATGGAAGCAAATCCATGGAATGGAACGAAAACAAATCCATGGAATGGAACGAAAGCAAATCCATGGAATGGAACGAAAGCAAATCCATGGAATGGAACGAAAGCAAATCCATGGAATGGAACGAAAGCAAATCCATGGAATGGAATGAAAGCAAATCCATGGAATGGAACGAAAGCAAATCCATGGAAATGGAACGAAAGCAATTCCAGGGAAAATGGTCTATGTAATTACACAGAGAACAGCTGCACATGCCCAGAACTGCATGAACTCTGCCCTATTTACACTTAACCACCATTGAAGATTTGAAGCCAATCGGGTGAAGTGTTCTCAAGTAAATAGGCAATTAATTTAATGTATCCCTTCGAAGATAAATAATAGTAATAACAATAATAATAATATTAAATAATAATATAAAATAATAATAGTAATTTTAAATAATAATAATATATAATAACAATAGTAATAAAAATAATAATAAAATAATAATAATTAATAATAATAAAAGAATATAATAATTATAACAACAACAATAATAATAATAATAATAAGAGAGTGTAACCCAGCGCTTGTCTACCATTAAAGTAATTTAATAGTAATTATTTGTTGTAATTTGTCTTGATAATAACGGCTAAATTATTGACAATTAAAAATAATGAGACCTAATGTTTATTTTGAAGGAATGTGAGTATATGTGCGTCACAGTACACATGTGTACGCTTATACATGTGTATACATGTGTGTGCGTATATGAATGGCACGCTCAAATATAAAAAAATTCACGTGTGTATTTCTATTTATTTTTAAATTTGTGTTTTCTGTGTTCACATAGATAAGTATTTATTAATGTGTATATGTGTACACATTAGCATACACATGAACATTTGTGCTGATGTACACATATGTTTGAGTAGCTTCATCATTTGTGTATACATCTAGATATGCACACAAGGCGTGTCCCCTCATATTTATTCAGGTTTATAGATAATTTTTTACTAAAACACACATACACACACACACACACACACACACACACACACACACACACACACACACACACACACACACACACACATTTGAATTTGCAACATCTGCCAGATTGCTCTCCTATCCATCCTATGATATGCCTTTTCTAAATCTATAAATGCAACTAAAACCTCTTTACCCTTATCTAAATGCTGTTTACCTATATACTTCACAGTAAACAAATGGTCTACACACCCCCTACTCTTCCTAAAGCCTCCCTGTTCCTCTGCGATTCTGCTCTGTTTTAATCTTAATTCTTTCAATAATAACTCTACCATACACTTTACCAGGTATAGTCAAGAGGCTTATTCCCCTATAATTTTTGCACTCTCTTTTGTCTCCTTTGCCTTTATACAAAGGAACTCAATGCCACTCCCTAGGTATCTTCCCCTTATTCCAAACATTTAATAAACAAAAGCACCAACTATTCCAAAAGCTAAATCCTCACCTGCTTTTAACATTTCTTTCTTTATCTAATCAATCCCAGCTGCTTTACCTCCTTTCATTCTACCCACTGCCTCACGCACCTCCCCTACACTTACAACTGGCTCCTTCTCACTCCTACAAGATGTTATACCTCTTTGCCTAATGCACGAAATCACAGCTTCCCTATCTTCCTCAACATTTAACAGTTCCTCAAGAAATTCCCTCCATCTTCCCGTTCCTTCCAACTCTCCATCTAATAACTCTTCTCTCCTGTTTTTAACTGTCAAATCCAATCTTTCCCTAGACTTATTATGGACATTCCAAAACCTTTTCTTATACTCAGTAAAATTTGTTGATAGTTTCTAACCCAATCTCTGATTTACTCTCCTTTTACAATGAAACCACGAAACGAGTGATTCTGAATCATTTACCAAACTGCGGAAGGCCAGGATTCGACCCCACGACACATTATCCCGATGGATCGATGGCTCAGTTGGTAAAGGAGGGACAATGTGTCGTGGGGTTGAATCCTGGCCTGCCGCAGTTTGGTAAATGATATATATATATATATATATATATATATATATATATATATATATATATATATATATATATATATATACTAATGAAATCACGAAACAAGTGATTTAGAATCATTAAGAGAACTGCGGCTAGCCGCCAGGATTCGATCCTGCGTTACCATGCCCAGTCCCGTGAGAACAGGATAATGTACGCATCACTCTATCCACTAGGCCAACAATCCTCAAACACAAGGCGCCCAGTGGAACTGGGGGTGTTTCCCTGCTGCGAGAATATACGTGGTCGTGGAGCCTCAGAGACTAATTGCAACCTCATCCTGTTTGAGTACCAGCCTTCACCAGCATCCTGTATACTAATGAAATCAATAAACAAGTGATTTTGAATCATATGCATCGATACATTTCGGATTATTATGTATACATAGGAATATACTCACTTAAAGGACATAAATGAGTTTATTTACAAGCGTACGTAGATGTAGAGAACAATAACTTAAGGTTAGTTCACTGCCGCCCTCCCTATTTTAATGCAGCAGTGATGAAGATAGAAGGAGGAGGTATGAATGGAGGCAGCATGAGGGATGACGGGAGGCAGCTCGAGGGTTGGAGGGAGTCAGCAGGAGGGATGGAGCAAGGAAGAAAGATAGATGGAGTTAGGGAGGAAAAGATACGGATGGGGAGAGGGAGGAGGGGAGATGGAATTGAGAGAGGATGGAGGGAGGATGGTGGGAGAATGAAAGGAGGATGGTGGGAGGATGGAGGGAGGATGGAGGGAGGATGGAGGGAGGATGGAGGGAGGATGGAGGGAGGATTGTGGGAGGATGGAGGGAGGCAGGGGAAGTGAGTTCACCACCGTATCAATAATTATCCTCAATTTCTTTGGAGCGGATGGGTAGTGCACCATCCTCACCCCTCACCTGCCCTCCCTTACCTGTTCTCCCTCAACATTCCCTCCCTTACCTGTCCTCCCTCCACCAGCACCTCAAATATGAATTAAGATAAAAGAGTAAACAAGAAGATATAAGATAAACCAACAGTGACTGGACACCACCCACACAACAGTGACTGGACACCACCCACACAACAGAGACTGGACACTACCCACACAAGTGACTGGACAACACCCACACAACAGTGACTGGACACCACCCACAACAGAGACTGGACACCACCCACACAACATAGGCTGGAAACCACCCATACAATAAAAACTGGACACCATCCACACAACAGAGACTGGACACCACCAAAACACAACAGTGACTAGACACCACCCACAACAGAGACTGGACACTACCCACACAACAGAGGCTGGAAACCACCCACACAAAGACTGGACACCACCCACACAACAAAGACTGGATACCACCAACACAACAAAGACTGGACACTACCCACACAAAAGGGAGGAATGTGGGGACTCAACTGAGTGAGCATGATGCTTCAGAAGAGCTGGAAACTCTCAGTGCGTCACCGGGGTCTTCTGAAGACCAGAAACAATGAATGAACTTCTTGTTAAAATATACAAGTCGATGGAAATGGACTCCTTGCCAGAAATATGAACGACAGCGAACATAGAGTAATGGGAACCAAGAGTAAATATTGAACTACAGGCCAGTATCATTGCCTTTCATTCAGTCTATATCCGAAAATTATGAAGATACACAGGAGAGTGATGCATCACGTAGAGACAAACAGCCTCATAAACCATAACTAATACAAACCTGCTGGAGTTCTATGACAAAGTAACAAAATATGAAAAACTCTGGATGGGTGGGCTGCATATTCTCGGACTGTAAAAAGTCACTTGACAATGCCACACAAGAATCTGATTTACAGATTAAAGGAACAATAAATTCACAACAAGGAATCAATGCATTCTCAAGGGGAAAGAAGCTACGGAAATATTAGAACACTCGTGTGTAAATGTGGAATTCAGTAAGGATAGGAACTGTTCCTGGTATGCGGAAACGCCATGCCAGGGATGATATATTTCTAACTACTTATTGAGGATAATGTGAAACTACTCGCAATATGGAAAATAAAAACAAGGAGATGATAAACAAAGGCTACAATATGACTCGGACGAATTACAGGATTATCAGACCAGTGACTACAGGAATTCAACTCAAGTAAGCGCACGTTTATGAAAATTCCGCAAGGGAAAAGGAAAAGGAAAAAAGAATACGGACTAATGGGTGCATGGACTACAAAGTTCACTCAGAGGGCACTTTTGGGGTGAGTAGAGTGTCGATGACATAATGGGAAGCATACGTCAACAGAATAACTTGTACATGCAATGTAGGATTGTCGAACCTAAGATTAACTTTCAGGAACCACAACAAAAGAAGTTATTCATGATCTTATAATACGGCATAGAGAATGCGGTACCAGCATGGAACCTACATCTGATCAAAATGGCTTCATCTGATCAAAATTGTACTAAAACTAGAGAAAGTTCAGTGTTTTCCAATGGGGTGAAGAAATTAGCAAAATCTGAAAACTGAATTTTATGTGATAATTTGTGAATGCGTTGTCTGATCAACTTCATCAAAAGGAGATCAAAACCGATAACTTGAGAATACAATTTCTAAGTGGCTTCAAACTTTCAAAGATGGTGTTTCTTACTGCAAGGTACGAAATGGGTTTTAGCTGTGTAAGCGCTAACATTACTTTCCAAGTAGTAACTTGTGAATGCCTCTTCTGACTGACTTCAGATCTTCAGTGTCGTTATTTAACTTCACTGGAAACTTATGCCGCACTCTGTACTATTTATTTTGCGTGCCCTGAGGTAGAGGCGGCTGTATTTGTGGGCTACGAGGATATATTTCTCAGATTGTACAGAGAGCGAAAAGTATCTAATCTGTAAAGATGTTGGCCCAGGAGCTGAAACTCGACCCCTGCTACCATAATTAGTAGATCACGGTGTTTGTAACATCTCCCGACGTTCCAGAACCAGTGGTTCTCACAGTGGCGTGGAGGAGAGACTTTCACTTATTTTTTGTACAGTTGAGTATTGTACTGTCAGGCTCCAACAATTACACGCAAGAGAAGTTCCTTAATTTTGTTGTTTTTGTTGACGTTCTCATATGGGGAATGTATTTTTTGGGGAGGAGAGATGACTGGAAAATTCTTTCCTTTTGTATACTAGACTCGACCGATCGCCTGCAATATTTTTTAACGATACTGATATCGTGAGGGGGTAATAGGTTTAGCGCTTTGCTCTGTATAAAATAAAACAAGTTGAAAACGACATCAGTCTTCAGTGACTGAGTCATCTTATGAATTACATGAAATCTCTTTTGAGACGTGCGAGAAGGGGACATGTATTTGAAGTGATCAAGGTTCAATGGTCGAAAGGTCTTCCGTAAAGGGGTTCTAAGTGAATGTTTTGGTGCTCTCATGATGATCAATTTGGTTGATCAGGTCGACCTTTTCGATTTCTTCTTCCCTATTAATCTTTTCCCATTTCTCCTGCCATCCTATTTTTCTAAAATCCTCATACTAACTTCCCATTTCTTCTCTTTACTCTTCTTTCACCCATTCTCCAATCTTCCCTTCATCTCCACTCCTCTCTACTCCATTTCCCTCCATTCTCTCCATTTCTATTCTTTCTTCTCTTCCGCCTTCCCTTTCCTCACATTTCTTTAATTTCCACCCTTCTTCTTCCCTTCCTTTCTCCCTTCAGTTATATTCCCTTCCTTTCTCCCTTCAGTTATATTCCCTTCCTTTCTCCCTTCAGTTATATTCCCTTCCTTTCTCCCTTCAGTTATATTCCCTTCCTTTCTCCCTTCAGTTATATTCCCTTCCTTTCTCCCTTCAGTTATATTCCCTTCCTTTCTCCCTTCAGTTATATTCCCTTCCTTTCTCCCTTCAGTTATATTCCCTTCCTGTCTCCCTTCAGTTATATTCCCTTCCTTTCTCCTTTCAGTTATATTCCCTTCCTTTCTCCCTTCAGTTATATTCCCTTCCTTTCTCCCTTCAGTTATATTCCCTTCCTTTCTCCCTTCAGTTATATTACCTTCCTTTCTCCCTTCAGTTAAATTCCCTTCCCTTCTCCCTTCAGTTTCCCTTCATTTCCTTCTCCCTTCAAGTTCCTCTCCCTTCCTGGCACTGTATTTATGGCAATAAAATTGGTTATTTTTTCGAGGGAGTTGTCTGCCTTGTCCGGTTGATGGTGGAGGGAGGGAGGGAGGGAGGGAGGGAGTTAAGGAGGGAGGGAGTGAGGGAGGAATGGAAGGAGGAAGAGAGAGGTAGGAAGAGAGGGCGGGAAGGATGGATGTATGGAAATATTAAACGTGAGAGAGAAAAGGAGGAAGATAATGGAAAAAAGGGAGGAAATAATGGAAAGAGGGTGGATAGAATGGTGGAAGGGAGAAGACGAAATGTAGAACGAACAAAGAAGAAATAAAGAAGAAATCTAAAAGAAATCTAAAAAGTAATACGGAAAAAATATAAAATAAAACATTTGGAAGAAATGTAGAAGATAAATACATTAGAAACGCAGAGGAAATATGGATAAACTATAGAAGAAATATAGATGGATGATGGACGAGGTAAGGAAGCAAAGCCTGAATAAAGGGTGGATGGAAGTCTGGAAAGAAGGAAGGAAATAAAGAAATGAAGGACAAACGAGAAGATGAAAATAATAATTTGTGGACAAAGAGTGAAAAGGAAAAGAAGAATGCGTGTAAATGGAAGAGAAGAGCAGAGAAGGTAGCATATGGATACATGAGAAATAGGAGTAGGAGAAGAAGAAAGAGGAGAAGAAGGGGAAGGAGGGGGTGGAGAAAAAGAAGGATTAGGGAAAGTAGGTCAGGGTGAGGGAGAGAGTGATTTGCGGTTGAGAGCTCAGAGAGGAAGAAAAAGAGGGATTATCAAGGAAGGGAAAGGGAGAGATGATGGAAAGCAGAGAGGGAGGGATGAAGGAAGGAAGGAAGGAAGGGATGAAAGATGGAAGGAAGAAGAGGATATAAGATTGCTTATATTTCGTAAGCGGAAAATGATTTTAAATCTGTGAGTGTGTGTGTGTGTGTGTGTACTCATCTAGTTGTACTCACCTAGTTGTGGTTGCAGGGGTCGAGTCATAGCTCCTGGCCCGCCTCTTCACTGGTCTCTACTGGGTCACTCTCCCTGCGCCATGTGTGTACTCACCTAGTTGTACTCACCTAGTTGTGGTTGCAGGGGTCGAGACATAGCTCCTGGCCCCGCCTAGACACTGGCCGCTACTGGGTCACTCTCCCTGCGCCATGAGCTTTATCATACCTCTTCTTAAAGCTATGTATGGAACCTGCCAGGGGAGACATGTGTGTGTGTGTACTCACCTAGTTGGGGTTGCAGGGGTCAAGTCACAGCTCCTGGCCCCGCCTCTTCGATGGTCGCTACTAGGTCCTCTCTCTCCCTGCTCCATGAGCTTTATCGTATCTCTTCTTAAAGCTATGTATGGATCCTGCCTCCATTACATCACTCTTCCACTTCCTGACAACTCTGAAGAAATACTTCCTAACATTCCTGTGACTCATCTGAGTTTTCAACTTCCAATTGTGTGCCCATGTTGTTGTGTCCCATTTCTGTACCATTCTGTCCCTGTCCACCTTGTCAGTTCCTCTCAGTATTTAATATGTCGTTATCATGTCCCCCAATCTCTCCTGTCCTCTAGTATCGTCAAGTGATTCCCTTAACTTCTCCTTGTAGGACATACCCCTTAGCTCCTGGACTATTCTTGCTGCAAACCTTTGCACTTTCTCTAATTTCTAGACGTGCTTGACCGGATGTGGGTTCCATACTGGTGCTGTACTCGCCTAGTGTGTGTGTGTGTGTGTGTGTGTGTGTGTGTGTGTGTGTGTGTGCACGTGTTTACTCACCGATATGTACTTTCCGAATTATATTTGAGGGGGTCGAAACGCAGCTCCTGGCCAATGCTTCCTAGACTTCTTTGATAGACATAATTGATTTATGGTCTCTTGGGCTTTATCGTACCCACTCTTGAAGCTACGTATTGAGTTTGCTTCCACTTTTGCCTCATCCAAGTCATTCCACTTTTTGTTTACCCCGAGACTCAAAAAAAAAAAACATTTCTAAGGCTCGTCTGCGTTTTCAGTTACCACATGTGTCCTTATCTTCATTATCAATTCCTCTCAAGATTTTGTAAGTCGCAGTCATGTCTCCCCTGGTCCTTCTCCCCGTCAAGGACGTCAGGTTTAGTTTCTTTAACCTCTCCTAGTAGTTCATTCCTCTCAGTTCTGGTACTAGTTTAGTTGCTAAACTTTGGACCTATTCAAGTTTCTGCAGGTGCTTGTCTGAGTATGGGCTCCGCGGATCACTGTTGTGGTGGATCACTGTCATGGTAGGTCACTATAATGGTGGATCATTATCATAGTAGATCGCTATTATGGTGGATCACTGTTATGGTGGATCACTCTCATGGTGGGTCACCATAAAGGTGGATCACTATCATGGTGGATCACTACTTAGAAAACCATTAAAGTCTCCAATGGTTTCTGTTTTCATAGCATTTTCCCTGCCTCTGTTGCCCGTCCTGTTGCTGCCTCTGTTGTCCGTGCTGTTGCTGCCTCTGTTGCCCGTCCCGTTGCTGCCTCTGTTGCCCGTCCTGTTGCTGCCTCTGTTGCTGCCTCTGTT